>JAKSXO010000187.1:0-226538 GCA_024509115.1 Crotalus helleri | reverse complement strand
AGGAACATTTGGCTGAGAGAAGGTGCAGAAAAAGCAAAGCGATAAGGAGAGAGACACAGTGGCAACTGAATTGGAATAGAGCGGAGAAGGGAGCAATAGAGCAGAATGAGAGCAGCATGAAGAAGCAGAGAGCCCACAATAAAGTTTATAAAACATGAGCGACTGGAATTTAAGAACTGCAAGAAGTAGAGATTGAAACCAGAGAAAGGACTGGAGAAAGGACAGCTGGAGGCAATAAAGGGTGATTAAGAAGGACTTTGAAAAATTAACATAAGGATTAAAAGGTGAAGTGAGACAACGGAGAAATTTAATACTACTTAGTGGAACTTATTTTTGAAGAACAAATAGCATTGAAATTTGGACTTTAACTGACATATATCTGGGTAAAGTGATGAATGGACATTTTGGAAATATTGTATATATAGAAGAAGAAATAAGAGGTGACATTTGGTGGATCGGTGGATACATTAAATTGAGACAGAGAGATAAAAGGCTGATGCAACATTGTAGCACTCATATACAAGCAGTGACTAAGCTACAAGTAGAGAAGGGGCGTCAGGCAATGTATTAAAGGTAATGAAGTAAATGAATTGTATTAACGAAATAGAAATAAGCATAATTGAGTAATTGAACTAAATAGAAGTGAGAAAGTAATTATAGTATAGTAAAGAAATATAGACAGGTGATTTTTTTTTTTAAATTGAAAATGTTTAAATTTTACAAAACAATACAAATCCCTTCCCCGAACCCCCCCCAACCCTCCCCTCCCCTCCCCCAACCTTCCCAGAGCTGAATACAGGCTTAATTAAAAAATTTTCAAAAAGTCATAAAACAGATATAAACCATAAACAAGTCTAAGTACATTAATTAAACAAGTTATAAAATAGATAACAATAATATATATATATAAAGACAAAAATACAAGGAAATACAAAAAAATAGAAAAAAAGAAAAAGAAAAGAAGAAAAGAAAAAAAAAGAAAAGGAAAAAATAAGTCTAAAAAGTCTATAAAGTCTATGAAATATCTTAAGTTTTAAATATAAGTTATTGAAAAGCTAAATAATATTTTTTTATATCCAACTTATATTGTATAAAGTCTATCCATTTTTTCCATACCAAAAAATACTTCTCTTGCGATTGGTCTTTCAAGAAAGCCGAAATCTTTGCCATTTCCGCCAAATAAGAAACTTTAAAAAACCACTCTTGCAAGGTAGGCAAAGATTCCTTCTTCCAACATTGCCCTACTAACAATCTTGCCGCTGTGATTAAATTTAACATCAATGTAGTCTCTTTAGTGTCACAATCAGAAACAATACCTAACAAAAACAATTGTGGGGTAAATTTTACCCTTCTTCTAAAAATTCTTTGGATATTCCACCATATCTTAATCCAAAAAGCTTTTATATTTTTACATGACCACCAAATATGATAATAAGTAGCATCCAAACATCCACATCTCCAACATTTAGGCTGTAAGTCAGGATACATACGAGACATTTTTTGTGGATCAAGGTGCCATCTATAAAACATTTTATAAAAATTTTCCCTTAAATTTTGGGCTTGTGTAAATTTAACATTCCTCACCCAAATAATTTCCCAAGTATCTAATAGAACCAGTTCTTCAAAATTTTGTGCCCATTTGACCATACATTCTTTAACTAATTCTGCTTCTGAATCCAATTCTACTAACACCCCATAGATTCTCTTAATATGAGTTCGTCTTTGATCTTTTATTTGTTTTAATAAATTCTCATCTTCTCTAAGTAAACCCACATTACGATCTATCTTCCACCTCTCCACTATTTGTCTATAATGAAACCATGAATAAATAATATTTTCTTGTATTAAATCTTCCAAGGATTTTAATTGCCAATTTTTACCATTCCATCTAAGTAGTTGTGCATAAGAAACACTATCCATCTTGACTCCTCTCCTTATCCCTTCTATCGCATGCCCCGGTATAGCCCATAGCGGAATTTTAAAATCACTTCTATAATATTTCCTCCAAACTCGAAGAAAGGAAATCCTTATAATATGAGATTTAAAGACCCTATCAACCTTTTTATTAAAAATTAAATAGGCATGCCATCCAAAAAGTAAATCCCAACCCTCCAAGAGGAGTATTTCTACATTTGTTAAATTAACCCAATCACTTATTGATGTTAAAGCCACAGCATCATAATACAATTTCAAATTCGGTACCTTGAGTCCACCTCTCTCTCGAATATCCTGTATAATTTTAAGTTTTACTCTTGGTTTTTTCCCTGCCCAGATAAATTTGTTAATACCTTTCTGCCATTCATTTAAGTTAACCTCATTCTTTAAAATAGGTATCATTTGAAATAAAAAAAGAAACTTTGGCAAAACATTCATTTTGATCGCCGCAATTCTTCCCAAAAGAGATAATTGCAACTTCTCCCAATTTTCCAAATCTCTTCGTATATTGACCCACAGCCTTTCATAATTGTTTTTATACAATTTTGCATTAGAAGCAGATAAAATAACCCCCAAATATTTTACCTTATTAACAACCTCAAAATCTGTCAACTTAACCAAAGTCTGCTTGTCCAAATTAGTCATATTTTTAGGCAATATTTTAGTCTTATTGTTATTTATTTTAAAACCCGAAACCTTTCCATACTGATGTATTAATTGTAATAACTCTATTACAGAATGAGTAGGTTGAGATAAGGTAACCACCAAGTCATCTGCAAAAGCCCTTAATTTATATTCTTTTTTATTAACTTCTATTCCTTTTATTTGCTGTGATTCTCGAATTTTAATCAACAATATTTCCAAAGTTAAAACAAACAGCAATGGTGACAATGGACAACCCTGTCTAGTCCCCTTCTCTATTGCAAACACCTCTGACAAACCCCCATTAACTATAAGTTGTGCCGTTTGCTTTTGGTAGATAGCACCAAAAGCTTGTAAATTTTTTTCTCCAAAATTCATTTTCTCAATTAATCTTAACATGAATTGCCAATTCAGCTGATCAAAAGCTTTTTCAGCATCTAAAAATATCAATCCTGCAGAAACTTGATTGTTTTTATCTAAATATTCTAATAAATTAATAATCTGTCTGACATTATTCTTTTTTTTTTTATTGAAAATTTTTATAAGTTTAACATCCCCTTCCCCATCCCCCCCCCAAAACACCCCCCCTTCCCCCCCCTGACCTTCCCAGAGCAGAATATAGGCTTAATTAAAAAAGAATTTAAAAAAATTATATATAAAAAGGAAAAAAAATAAGACTAAAATATATGTATATATATTTAGAAATAAAAATTATGAAAAAGCAATATGATATTTTCTTATATCCAATTTAAATTGTATGAATTCTATCCATTTATCCCAAACAGCAAGAAATTTCTCTTGCGTTTGTTCCTTTAAAAAAGCCGAAATCTTTGCCATTTCCGCCAAATAAGACACTTTAAAAAACCATTCCTGCAATGTAGGCAAGGATTCCTTCTTCCAATATTGTCCTACTAACAGCCTTGCGGCTGTAATCAAATTTAACATCAATATAACCTCCTTTGTATCACAATCAGTAACTATACCCAACAAAAATAACTGCGGAGTAAATTTTACCCTCCTTCTAAAAATTCTCTGAATATTCCACCATATCTTAATCCAAAATGCTTTTATCTCTCTGCACGACCACCAAATGTGGTAATAGGTGGCATCCAAGCAACCACATCTCCAACATTTAGGCTGTAAGTCCGGGTACATGAAAGACATTTTTTGTGGGTTGACATTATTCTTCATGTACCTTCCAGTTATAAAACCCGTTTGGTCCATATGTATTACATGATGCAAAACCCTCATAAGCCTGTTAGCTAAGATTTTTGAAAAAATCTTATAATCTACATTTAAGAGAGATATAGGTCTATAATTCTTTGGTAAAGTGAGGTCTTGATCTTCTTTTGGAATCAAAGATATAAAAGCTCTACCCCATGACGGAGGAATCTCTGAACCCTGTAGTATATTATTAAAAAGCTCACTTAAAGGTTGAATCATCTCTTGTACCAATGTTTTGTAATAAATAGATGTCAAACCATCCGTACCCGGTGCCTTACCTAATTTTAATTCTTTAATTACTGTCTCAATCTCCTCACTGGTAATCAAACCATTAATTTCTTGTTTCTGATCTGTTAATTTAGGAAAGTTGGCTTCATTTAAATAATTATCTATATCTAAAACCTGTACTTTAGTACTCATATATAATTTTTGGTAATAATCTAAAAAGGATTTCTTAATCAACTCCTTCTGATATACCAATTTACCATTATAATTTATTTTATCTATAGTTCTCTGTCTCTGCTTCTTTCTCAATTGATAAGCCAACCATCTCCCTGGTTTATTAGCATTACAAAATGTATTTTGTTTCATATACAGTAAATTAGTTGCAGTTTGATCAGCCATCAACATATTGAATTGTGATTTAAGCAATTTTATGGATTCCTTAACCTTCTCATCTGTAGGATTTAAAATCAAAGCTTTTTCTTTTAATTTAATTTCATTTTCCAACTCCTTACGTTTCTGCATCTGCTTCTGTCTATAAACATTGTTCATTTGTATCAAGACCCCGCGCATGTAGGCTTTACCTGCATCCCAGACCATTGACATTGAAGTTCCCTTATACATATTTAAAACAAAATAATCCTTTAATTGCTCCTTTAACTTTTGAACGTTCTTTTCTTGTCTAAATAAATTTTCATTCATCCTCCATGATCTCCTCTCCTCTTTTTCATCAGCCAATTCCATCCAAACTGGACTATGATCCGTCAATGTCCTGGGAAAAATTTTAACATTCTTTACCCTAAAATATAAATCCGTCGTAATCAAAAAAAAATCAATTCTTGAAAAAGATTGATGCCTATCCGAAAAAAAAGTGAAGTCTCTCTCCTCCAAGTTATGTTCACGCCAATAATCTCACAGCTCCCAGTCCTCTTTCAAATCAAAAAAAGCTTTAGGTAATTTAGCCTGTTTAAAAGAAATAGAGGATCCTTTTTTATCTCTTTGTGTATCTAACACACCATTCCAGTCTCCCATTAATATAACAGATCTGTAATCCAACAAAGTTAATTTTTGATGTAGCAGTCTGTAAAATTGTTCCTGTTGTTGATTTGGTGCATACAGTCCCACTATAAGTACTTTCTTACCATACAAGCTCACTTCAATCAAAACATATCTCCCTTGAGGATCAGATTCTACCAAAGAGGCTGATAAGTTTTGCTTAACATAAATGACTACTCCCCCTTTTTTCCCAGGAGCAAAAGATACAAAATGAGATCCCAAACGAGCATTAACTAAATATTTTTGATCTTTAGATATAATATGTGTTTCCTGCAAGCAAATAATATCATTATTATGTTGCTTTAAATAATGAAAAAATTTCTTTCTCTTTTGAGGGGAATTGAGGCCATTAGCATTCCATGTCAGGAACTTTACCATCTCCCTTAACCAGAAGCCTGGAGAAGACTGCTTGGAGATCTGCCATTGAAGAATGTGCTGCAGAGCTCTTGGGTCTTGCTCCTCCCACAGGCACTGAAGCAACTTCTTGAAGAACTTCTTTAACTTCTTTCTTCTGTTGTTCCTTTTCCTTACGTCTATGTGCTGCACGAGTCATTCTTTGCTCTTTAATCTCTGCTTGTTGCAACCACTCCGCCTGTGACTTTCCAATATCCATCAATACTACTTCTTCAGACTGCTGTTCCACCTCTTTGCCATCCAAGGCTTTCTGCATCATAGGTGGTGGTGAGCCTGCTCCCAGGACCGACTTGTAAAACTCCTTTGCTTTAGAAACTGTATTAAGTCTATAACGCATCCCCACATGGCTCACAACAATACCCATCGGAATCTCCCATCTAAATGGCATCGATCTTTTTTTAAGTTCATTAGCTAAGAAAGCAAACTCTTTTCTCCTTCTTAAAATTTTAGATGGGATCTCCTTTAAAATAATAACATCTTGAGCAGCAATCTGAAATCTCTTGTTATAAAAAGCTTGTATAATTTCATTGTGCAGAGATCTCTTTCCAAAATAAATCACCACATCTCTTGGTAAATTTCTCTGTTTTGCAATCCAGGAGTTAACTCTGAATATCTTTTCAACTTCTCTGCGTATTTCCTCTTTCTCTCTATTCAAAATAACAGCAAAGTCATTTACCACAATCTCTCTCAAATCTTGCTGCATATCTTCTTTCAGACCCCTGATTCTTAAAGCATATTCCATCTCTCTATACTGAAACATAACAATGTCATCTTGTGAAATTTCCATCTTTTTTTCCATGCCTTCAAATTTGTCTTCCAGAATATCCACCTTATCTGCCACCTCTTCCACTCTAGAATCCAGCTTCTCAACCACAGAAGCAAGTCCTGTTAAAGCCATAACTATATCTTGCCTCAAGATAGTATTATTCTGCTCTAAAAGCTCCTTCATTTCCCCTCTAATTTGAGTATTATTTTGCTCTAAAAGCTCCTTCATTTCCCCTCTGATTTGGGCTACAGCATTTCCCATTATATCTTTCATGTCTTGTACCGTTATTGCTGGCAAAGGAGGAGAGGGTGGTGGTGTAGCTTTAGGTTGTTGTGCCGGTAAAATCGCAGGAGAAGAAGCCACCTTAGGTACTGTAGAAGTTGCTTGCCTCTTTGAAGCCATTATCAAAAAAAATCTTATTTCTTCTTTCCTCCTTCTTTAAAAAAAATAAAAAAAATAAAAAATCCCTTAAAAGGAAAAAAAAATAACAAAGGAGAGTTTAACAAAAAGAAAAAAAAATCTTCCCAAAACACAAATCCAACATAAGAAAAAATTTAAGGAGAAGGAAAAAAAAAACCATCTAATCCATAACATTCCGTTTCACTCACTTTTTTTTTCAAAAAAAAACCTTTCCAATCGCCATTTTTACTTTCACTCTCCACACAAAAAAAACGAAGAAAAAAGAGAAAAAGAAAAGAAATAAAAGTCAATCTTTCAAACTAAAGTCCAAATGAAATCCAATAAAAAAATCCTTTATCCAACTCTGTCCGCTTTTTTAAAAAATAACTCACCCGGTCCCTTTAAGCACGGAGGTAGTAGCGGCGTTTTGCTTTGTTCCCGAAGGAACAAAGACAGCTGGGAGGCGGAGGCAACCCAAACTCCGAGGGAGCTCTCTTTTCACCCCCCCAGGGAAAAATTCCTGGGGGGTTCAAGAGGCTCTACCTCTATTCAGGTGATACTCCCCTCCCCCCCTTCGCCCGGGAGGGAGGTTTTGAGCCGTGGAACAGCTGGTGCCTGCTGTTCTCCGCGGTTCTCACGCTTTCCCAGGAGGACGGCTACAAAGTAGCCGCCATCATCGTCACTAAGCCACCGGAAGTCGACAGGTGATTATTCAAATAAGAGCGATAGTGAATGAAATTAAGAGTGGTGATAAGACTTAGAGAATAGTATATGTATATGCATCGTGTGTAGTGTTATAGAAATATATATAAGAGGTGTTAAGAGTATTATAAATTGTACCAGATAATAGTGGGATAAGGAAGGGTACAACTCTACTTGTAATTTTATTTTTTAACGTTAACCCTAAGAATAACATTCTATAAAGGTATTATAGTCATATATATTGATACATAATTAGAAATATTATATATATATTCTTTACTATCTATATTATATATATATTTGCATATTTCAGCTTAGACTATATAGATTGAAAACCAACTTGATCAACAAAAACAACTTGCCATAAATTGGTATATGCAAAAGTGGAGAAATATTATTCAAGTAATAAAAATGACAAGTATTGCAACAACAACTAAAGTTGGCAAAAAAACCAGTTACAAATCCCACACCTATAATGGCCTCTCCTACAGGTCAAAGAATGATAGTGACCATGTTGGGGAAAGAAAAAGAAAAAGCAGAATTGGCAATGAACCCACAGAGCATGCAGATAACACTACTGTCGTGCCCTGCGAGGCATCAGAGTATAGTAGACACTCCCCCGGCAACCCCATCACCCTCCGGTATACCTGTTTCCGTCCTGGTCGACCATCCTCAGAGGTCCGAAGCTGTTGCAGCCTTCCTATGACGTCATCATTCGGCATCTGCGTGGAAGAGTGAATGGCGGAGTTTCAGAGCCTCGCAGAGGCCCGACATTAGAATGAGGACAATGGCCAGTGAACGGAGGGGTCTGCGAGCCTTGCAGAGGACCGATGTTAGGATGAGGACAATGCACAGCTCTATGGCCAGCGAATGGAGGGGTTTCTGAGCTTCGTGCGCACAGACGCATGGATAGCTGCTTACCGGGAGGGCCTAATGATGCAGGGGTGTGTTTTTACGTTTAGGAGCCGGATGGTGGTTTACCAGGTGTTGGATGGGTGGGGCTGGGTTAATTAAGGGCGTGGCGCGTAGGATCACTATGTAAAGGTGCTGGGAACGAGTGATTCCCAGTGCTGACTTTCCTCAAGCTTCACTTGCTAGTAAAGTTTGTTCATCGTTCCTGCTCATGGGTTTGTTTTCCTTTTGCATAACGAAACACCAGGCTAGGATGACGCAACAGTAAGTCAGCACTCTCATTTCTTCTTGCTCGCTTGAAAGTTCCCTTTCTTCTCCATCGGTAAGGGGGTTGTTTGGAGCAGTTATGGCAGGGGGAGTCCAGGATGCTGATCCCGTGGGGGAGATTCTGGAATTACCTGCAGACAAGGGAACGGTCACCGAGGCGGGGGCGGCAGAGGCTTTACCGGTGGTGAGACCTAAGGAGCATGCCCAGCAGCCGGCGGATAGCAGGGGTGAGACTAAGAAGCCAATTGCAACATCTTCGGGGGAATGGTGGTTGAGTTCAGCTTTACAATGCTCGGAGGCTGGTGGCCCTTATGTAACTGGGGGAAGAGACCCTCTATCCGGATGGAGGGAGAGACGTGTCACGGGTGATGAAGATGAGGAGTGGAGTTATTCTACAGCACCTGGGCAGTATACCTTGGACGTCCTTCATGACAGATTTGGAGAAACGGGGTTTTTACCCAGGTCAAGAGGTACTCCAGGTTCCCAGGACCCAAGGGGCTCTTCTGGGTTCTGTCTAGCCAGCCCACGATTTCGGCTGGACCAGGGCCGACAAAGGCAGGGGGACCAAACTGGCACGGCCACAAGCCTCTCTACATCATTTTCCCGTCCTCTAGGCTCAGGGGCCTTAGGTCCAGGGAGCTGTCATATCACCACACCAGACCACAGTCAGCAGGTTGGACAGGCTGCCGCTATGTGGCCAGCAGGGGTAGCTTGGGTCCCTCCCTCTATTGGGGTGACATTTGATGGAGACCCAGATAGACTGGCGATGTTTATGGGACATGTCCTAAGTCACCTAGATAGGTTTGCACCACAGTATTCCTCCCAATGGGCTATTGTTGTGGCCATAATGGCAAGCCTACAGGGGGAGGCAGCTGCCTGGGCTGCTGACCTGTTTAGTGATCATGCCCGGGAGTTGGGTGATGTTGGACTGTTTCTTGATGCACTGAGAGCCTGCTTCGAGGACCCCACTCGGGTTCAACATGCCGAAACGGAGATCATAGGACTGCGACAGAAGGGGAGGCCCGTACGGGAATACGTACGAGAATTCCAATGTGCGGCTGGTAGGTTAAGGGCTTGGCCAGAGTGTCTCCTGGTGTACCATTTCCGTAATGGCCTAGATAAAGACCTAAGGCAGGCCTGTATTGTACGGGATGTGCCATGTAGGCTCCAAGACTGGTTCCGGGTTGTAACCGAATTACACGCAGGATTGCAAGAATTCCGTCTGGCCACAGCTGTCCCATCCATCCCTTGACAGGTAGGGGACCGGCCAAAAGAGCCTGGGCGCCAGCCTCCTACCCCTTCACTGCCTGGTTCTGCACCACTCAATAAAGGAACATTTAGATGTTTCAGGTGTAACCGGCCAGGACATCGGGTGGCGCAGTGTCCGGTTCCAGCAGGACAAGGGATATCAGCAGCCCAGGGAGGATTGGGTGCTACTCCACGGAGGACTCCGGATTGGACCAGAGCCTTATGTCAAGCTGACAGAGAGACCCCTCATCAACCTTCAGGGGAGGCAACACCAACTGTCCCTGATATCCTGCTGGAAGAATATGATAACATGGATCCGGAAGAGGATCCTATGGTAATCCAGCCAATAGTACCATTTGCCATTCTGATATCCCTGACAAGTCCCATCACTGGCCACAGCAGCGAGTACCAGGCATTAATAGATTCTGGTTGTACCAGATGCCTCATGAGTAAGAGTGTGGTAGAGAAAGTAGGACTTAGGGTGAGGCGTCTGTTACGTCCAATCTGCTTTGAACAAGAGGATGGTTCCCTTCTGGGGGGGGGCAGCCACACTAGTAACGGAGCCTGTAAGGTTGGAGATGGGAGAACATTGGGAGATTCTCCGCTTTATTATAGTTCCATCCATGACAGAGGACGTGATATTAGGATTAGCATGGTTGGACAAGTGGAGGCCTACCATATGGTGGGAGGGTGGTTGTCGCCATATGCGCCTTGGTGTTGGTCCTCATCCACCAAGAGTGGAGGAAAGCAGTGACAAAGGCCCACCTAGGAGCAAGGTGAACAATGAGGTTAAGACCAGGGATGGGAATAAAGTAGCAATAACCCAAGCAGACCGAGATCCGGGTTTTCCGGTGGTATATAACAACCTTGCAGAGGTATTTAGCGAACAGGAATGTGGCAACTTACCACCCCACCGTTCCACTGATTGCACGATTGACATCCTGCCAGGAGCTAAATTGCCAAAGCCACGTATGTATCCCATGACACCCCGGGAGCTGGAAGAGTTGAGGAAATATATTGACAAGAACTTAGCATGAGGTTTCATACAATCGGCCCGGTCGCCAATCGCAACTCCTGTATTGTTCCAAGACAAAAAAGACGGAGGCCTTCGGCTTTGTGTGGACTTCAGAGGCATTAATGCGGTCTGTATAGAACACATGTACCATCTTCCTTTAATGAACGACATGTTAGCCCATCTAGCCCAGGGGAGGATTTTTACAAAACTGGATCTGAGGAAGGCTTATTACCGGGTTAGAATTAAACCCGGTGATGAATGGAAGACGGCCTTCAACTGTCCCCTAGGGAGCTATCAATTCCGGGTTATGCCCTTTGGGCTACAGGGCGCCCCTGCTGGTTTTATGCAGCTAATCAATGGGGTATTACACAAACATCTGTATCGTGGAGTATTGGTCTATTTGGGCGACATATTAATTTATACCAACAAAATGGAAGAACATATCAGTCTGGTATGGGATGTGTTGCATAAATTACTTGATGCTCGACTGTTTGTGAAGACATCGAAGTGCAAATTTCATAAAACACGCCTCAACTATTTGGGCTATAGGATATCCACAGCAGGCATAGAGATGGACCCAGCAAAGGTGCAAAGTGTTTTGGAATGGCAAGCCCCACGAACCCGACGTCAATTGCAAAGCTTTTTAGGTTTTGCCAATTTCTACAGGCAATTCATTCCTGCTTTTGCAACGGTGGCTTTGCCTCTCATGAACTTATTGCGGACCCGGAAAAATACCACACAGCCACGACCTGGACAGGCACTCACCTGGACTGCTGAGTGCCAGTCGGCGTTCGAAATGTTGAAAGCTTTATTCGCCAAGGAACCCGTTCTGCTACATCTGGATCCAGAACAACCATTCACAGTTCAGGAGGATGCTAGTGACGTAGTGGTAGGGGCAGTTCTATTACAACGAAATTCAACTGGAACATTACAACTCTGCGCATACACGTCACGGAAGCTGACTGAAACCGAAAGGGCATGGGCTGTGTGGGAAAAAGAGGTTTTTGCTGTTAAATGGGCCTTGTCCACGTGGAGGCATTTATTGGAAGGGGCTAAACATGAATTCGAGGTCTGGACCGACCATAAAAACTTAGAGGTGTTACAAACCTCAAGAAGACTATCACCAAAACACGTACGTTGGGCACAGTACTTTCGGTGTTTCAGGTTTCACCTTAAACATGTACCAGGAGGCCGAAACTTCCTAGCAGATGCATTGTCCAGGTTGTCACAGTATGATAGCAAACGGGAGGAGGTGGTGCAGGCGATCCTACCTCCTTATACACAGGGTGTCGCCAAAGCAGTATCCCGTACGATCGCTGTGGATCTGGAAGATGAACTAAAGGCGGCCCTCTCAAACGATATTTGGTTTCAGAAGCACCAGGGGTTGTTAACTCAGCGGAATGGGTTGGCCTGGTATGGGACTAAACTGTATGTGCCACATACATTACGCAACCGTGTCCTCCATTGATGCCATGATTCCAAACAAGCAGGCCACTTCGGGTTTTTAAAAACTTTGCATCTCGCTAGACGCCAATTCTGGTGGCCTCAAATGAGAATTGACCTAGAAAGGTATGTAAAAAGTTGCCCAATATGTGCTATCTCCAAACCAAATCCAGGTAAACCTTTGGGACTTCTGCAGCCCGTGGCTGATCCAGAGTATCCATGGCAGGATATAGCCATGGACTTCATTGTGGACTTTATTGTAATTTGGACAGTGATTGATCTGTTTTCTAAACAGGCTCATTTTATTCCTTGCAAGGGATTGCCATCGGCCCAAAGGTTAGCTCGCATGTTTCTAACCCATGTTTATCATCTCCATGGGGCCCCACGTAGGATCATATCAGATCGGGGAGTTCAATTTACGGCTCGATTTTGGAGGAACTTCGTGTCTCTACTTGGCTCATCACAAGGTCTCAGTTTGGTGTACCATCAATGCATGAACGGCGCTGTGGAACAGGCGAATGCGGCTGTAGAACGATACCTGAGGAGTTATGTTTCGTACCAACAGACCGATTGGGTGGAGCTGGTAGTATTTGTGGAAGTAGCGTACAACAATGCTGTACACAGCAGTACTGGCTTCACTCCTTTCCGGGTGGTGTCTGGTAGAGAATTCATACCTATGCCCGAATACAGACATTACGAATCCCATCCATATTCGCCCAATGACTGGCTATCTCAGGTTAGCGGAGTATGGGATATAGTAAAAAAGGCCCTAACAAAAGCAAGCAAGAGTGCAAAAGCACAGGCGGACAAGAAACGTAGACCACATAAGCCATTTAGTGTAGGCCAGATGGTGTATTTCTCTACAAAATACATACGTTTACAGGTGCCTTGCAAAAAATTGGGGCCGAAGTATATAGGACCATTCAAAAATACTCAGGTAATTAATCCAGTGACAGTGCGACTCCAACTTCCCCAATTTTTGGGAAAGATCCATCCTGTGTTTCACAGTAGTCTGTTGAAACCAGCTTCCCATTATCGGGTAACGGAAACACCTGGTCCTGTAATGTCAGATTATTACAAGGTCCAGGAGATACTGGACTCATGTATAAAATGGGGTGGACTATACTATTTGGTGTTATGGAAAGGATATCCTTTGTTGGAAGCATTGTGGGTGAAAGTAACAGATGTGAACACACCCCGATTAATCCAGGCGTTCCATAGAAAGTACCCAGGAAAACCGGGGAAAGGGGCAGTACCACCAGTATCAAACCATGGATAACCTGTTTTGTTTCCTTTCCAGGGGGAACCCTGGAAAACGGGGTGGCATGTCGTGCCCTGCGAGGCATCAGAGTATAGTAGACACTCCCCCGGCAACCCCATCACCCTCCGGTATACCTGTTTCCATCCTGGTCGACCGTCCTCAGAGGTCCGAAACTGTTGCAGCCTTCCTATGACATCATCATTCAGCGTCTGCGTAGAAGAGTGAACGGCGGAGTTTCAGAGCCTTGCAGAGGCCCGACATTAGAATGAGGACAATGCACAGATGTATGGCCAGCGAACGGAGGGGTCTCCGAGCCTCGCAGAGGACCAACGTTAGAATGAGGATAATGCACAGCTCTATGGCCAGCGAACGGAGGGGTTTCTGAGCTTCGTGCGCACAGACGCATGGATAGCTGCTTACCGGGAGGGCCTAATGATGCAGGGGTGTGTTTTTACGTTTAGGAGCCGGATGGTGGTTTACCAGGTGTTGGATGGGTGGGGCTGGGTTAATTAAGGGCGTGGCGCGTAGGATCACTATGTAAAGGTGCTGGGAATGAGTGAGTCCCAGTGCTGACTTTCCTCAAGCTTCACTTGCTAGTAAAGTTCGTTCATCATTCCTGCTCATCGGTTTGTTTTCCTTTTGCATAACGAAACACCAGGCTAGGACAACGCAACAACTACAAATGATTCAAGAAACGATGATGACCCAAGAGGCAATAGCAAACAATCATGAAGAAACGAAAATATATCACAAAGAAATCAAGAATGATATTGGAGGAATGAGAGATGAAATTAAAAATATGAATGATAAGATAGGCAATATACAACAAACAATGATGGAAAATGAAAAAAGAATCCAAAAAGTTGAAACAAAAATGGAGCATGTTGATAGCCAAACAGAAATCCGAGCAGGTAAATAGGGAGTTGACTGAATCGATTGCCTTTTTGGAAATGAATAAAGCTTCGTTCTTTCTAAGACTCCAAAATATTGTAGAGGAAAAGGAAGAAGATTTGGGAGAGAAGATGGCAGAGATGTTGGCGGAAATATTAGGCAAGGAAAAACAGGAAATAAGAAGAGACATAGATGAAATATATAGAGTAAATACAAATTATGCACGAAGGCATAGATTGGCGAGAGAGGTCCATATAAGGTTTACTAGAAGATCAATAAGGGATGAAATATATAAAAAAACAAGAGACGAAACAATAATATATAAGGGTAAAGAAATAATTGTATTAAAACAAATACCACGTAGTATACGAAATCAGAGACGAGAATACCAATTTCTAATGACCCAATTAACTAAATATAAAGTTATGTTTCGATGGTTAATACCTGAAGGCATATTTCTAACTTGGCAGGAAAAAAAATATAAGATAGATACACTTGAGAAAGCGCAGGACTTTTATGAATGTTACTTTACACAGGGAGAAGAACAAGAAAGTAGGGAAGAGCCGGAGAGTAAAAGTCAGGATGAAGATTTATTAGAGTAAGTCGAACGAGAGAGAGAAATACAAAAAATACAAGAACGAGAAAGGTTAGAAAGAGAAGGAGCAAAAGGAAGGGTAACAGAGACAAGAAGCATAAAAAAAATAGATCAAGTAAAAAATGGGAGACGCAATTAAGCTCTTCTCTGTAAACATTAATGGATTAAATATACCAAGAAAAAGAGCACAAACATTTAACAAATTAAGGAAATTGGATGCAGATGTGATATGTCTTCAGGAAGTTCATATAAAAAAGGATTATAGAAAACTACTAGAGAATGTAAAATTAGGAACACTATACACAGCATTAGCACAAAACAAGAAAGGAGGAATTGCTATATATGTCAAAGAAAAAATAAAATCAAAATCAATATATTCAGATGAAGAGGGGAGAATTTTAATGTTGGAAATAGAATTAGAGCAAAAACAAATCTTATTAACAGCAGTATATGCACCAAATAATAATCAACATGAATTTTTTTAAAAGGTACATAAGAAACTAGTGGATCTGGATTACGAAAATATTTGTATGATTGGGGATTTAAATGCAATAGTTGATGTTAAGAAAGATTATAAGAGTAGTACAAAGAACAAAAAGAAGAAAAATATATTACCAAAATCGTTCTTTGACATGGTAACAGAACTCAACCTTCAGGATATATGGAGAGAGACACATATATCAGACAAACAATATATGTTCTATTCGTATCCGCATCAGTCTTGGTCTAGGATCAATATGGCCTGGGCAACAACAGATGTACAAAAAGGGATAGAGGAAATTGAAATAGGGCTTAATGATTGGGCGGATCACAACCCAATAATAATAAAATGGAAAGGCCAGAAACAGAGAAAAAGATGGTCAATGAATCAAAGACTGTGTAAAGATAAACAATATATACAGATGCTAGAAAAGGAGTTGACATTATTTTTTCAGGTAAATAAAAAGGAAGAGACATCAACACAAAATTTGTGGGATACTACAAAAGCTTACATTCGGGGATTGACAATTGCATACAACTCAAAGAAAAATAAAGATAGGAGACTTCAACAAGGAAAATTACAAGAAGAATTAAAAAAAAATAGAAGGTGATCTACAGAAGGACCCACAAAATAAAAAGATAAAAGAAAAATGGAATATTATAAAACACAAGATTAACCTGAAAACACAAAAAGAAATGGCACAGAAAATCAGGATGGCGAAACAAAATTACTTTGAAAATGCGAATAAAACTGGTCGATGGTTGGCCTATAAATTAAAAAAAGAAAAAGGCAAAAGAACAATACACCAGCTACAAGATGAAAGTGGAACAGTACAATATAGACGGGAAGAAAAAAAGAAAATAATACAAAATTTCTTTTCAAAGCTATACCATCAGGAAGATATACCAGATAATAAAGTCAAACAATATATAGAGGCAGCAAAAATGAGCAAAATCACTGAAGAACAAAAGGAAATGTTGAATAGACCAATAACTGCAATAGAATTAGAAACAGCATTGGAAAAAAAAAACAACAACAACAAATCACCAGGCCCAGATGGAATTCCGGTCGAGTTTTATAAAAATACACAAGAGTCACTACAATGGATAATGTTGGAGATTTACAATGAGGTGCTGGAAGAGACGAAGATACCGACAACTTGGACTGAAGCAATCATCACCCTCATTCCTAAGGAAGACTCAGACCTACAACAAATTCAAAATTATAGACCGATTTCTTTACTGAATACAGATTATAAGACATTTACAACAATAATAGCAGAAAGGATAAAAAAAATTTGAATAACTACATCCACCCAGATCAAAATGGATTTTTACCAGGACGACAAATAAAAAATAACATGAGGATAATACTGAACACTTTAGAATTTTACGAAGTCCATCCTGAAAGACAAGCTACACTGGTTTTTCTTGATGCCCAGAAGGCATTTGATAATTTGAATTGGAATTTTATTATAACACAATTGTACTATATGGATTTGGGGACAAAATTTGGAAAGATGGTTGAGAAAATATATGCTAAACAAACAGCTAGGGTAATTATAAATGAGGAAATGACAGAAAAAATTGATATAACCAAAGGAGTAAGACAAGGATGCCCACTTTCCCCTCTTCTATTTACTTTATCATTAGAAATACTCCTTACAAAAATCAGAGAGGACCAAGAAATAAAGGGTTTAAAAATTAAGAAGGAAGAATATAAGGTCCAGGCCTTCGCTGATGATTTGGTATTTATTTTGGAAGATCCATTAGAAACCGGCTTTAAATTGATTCAAAAAATAGAAGAATTTGGTGAGGTAGCCAGACTTAAGATTAATAAGAATAAATCCAAATTAATAACAAAAAGTCTTACAAAGGCACAGGAAAGTGAACTGCAAGATAAAACAAAGATAAGTATAACCAAGAAAATAAAATATTTAGGGATCTGGCTTACAGCGAAATGTTCCTCGATTAAGGAGGACAATTATGATAAAATATTACACCAGATAAAAAAAGATTTAGAAAATTGGGAAAATTTGCAAATTTCATTTTTAGGGAGGACCGCTACGGTCAAAATGAATGTATTGCCAAAAATATTATTTCTGTTCCAGGTTATTCCAATAAATTAGGGAAAACATTCTTTCAAGAATTAAATAAATTGGTCACTAAATTTATATGGCAAAGGAAAAAACCCAGGATTAAATTAAAACTCTTGCAAGATATGAAAGATAAAGGGGGATTGGCGTTACCAGAGTGGGAAATATACCACCAAGCATCGAGCTTAACTTGGCTAAAAGATTGGATGGATTTGAAAAATACTAGAGTTTTAACAATAGAAGGACATGACTTGCAAGCAGGGTGGCATGCATTCCTATGGGACGAAAAACATAAAATACACAGATACTTTCAAAGACACATAGTTAGGAATGCATTGCTACAGACTTGGGAAAAAATAAAACAAAAACATTATATAAGAATTCCAATGTGGTTATCCCCAACAGAAGCTCTGAAATACCCAAACCTACTGGATATAAATAAGATAATTAGATACAAGGAATTAGTAAATGAACAGGGAAATCTGAAAACAAAACAAGAATTGGAACAAGATATTGGCAGAGAGATTGACTGGTGGACAGTTACACAAATTCAATCTAAATATACAGAGGACAAAAAATTATATGAAATACAAAAAGAGCTGCAAGAATTGGATAAAATTATACATGGAAAAGAAATAAAATTAATTAGCAATTTATACAAATACCTATTGAGATATAAAATGGAAGACAAGGTTGTCAGAGACACAATGATTAGATGGGCAAAAAAATTCGGATATAATATAGAATTGGAGAAATGGGAAAAAATGTGGGAAATAAACATAAAATTGACTATGTCGGTGGCATTCAAGGAAAACCAGTTGAAGATGTTTTACAGATGGCATCTTCCACCAGCAAAGCTTGCCAAGATGTTCCAGAACAATTTGCCAACATGCTGGAAATGTAAAAAAGTACATGGAACATATTATCATTTATGGTAGACATGCCCAGTTGTGAAAAAATACTGGACTACAATAAGAAGATGGATCGAAGAAATAATAGACCAACCTGTAGACTGGAAACCAGATATCTTTTTGCTGGGTATTTTAAACAGAAAATATACTAAAGAAATATGGTACTTAATTTTACATATAATAACGGTGGCAAGAATAGCATATGCATAGTGCTGGAAAAATGAGACTATACCATCAGAGGAAGAAGTGATAAGAAAAATCCTGGACTGTGCTGAGATGGACAAATTAACAAAAGAGATAAAAGAAAAGGAAGACACAGAGTACTATATAGCATGGAACAAGTGGTATGACTGGTTGGAGACTAGAAATAATAGAGGAGAATAAATATGGAAAGGTCAAAAGTGAAAATATGTGTATAATAATGTATAATAATAATAATATGAATTATTCTTAGTAAGAAGTAGAGTATGAAGGAAGAAAAATGTAAATAAGAAACAACAGGGCAATAAGGACAAATATTCTAAAGAAGAATAAGGGGGGAATAGAAGATCCTGGAGATTGAATGAGAACTTATTTAATCGGGAGGAGTTCGTACAAAAGTGTAAAGAACATTTAAAGGACTTTTTTACTATAAATATGAATAAGGGAACATCGATGTCTATGGTGTGGGACGCTAGTAAAGCATATATGAGGGGAATTTTGATTCAATTGAATAAAGTTTTTAGGGAAAAAGGGTCACAAAGACGTAGAGAAATAGAAGAAGAGATCAAATCAAAAGAACAAGAGTTGGTTCTTAACCCTACTGATAATAATTTAAAGGTATCTATAAAGATGCTTAAGGAACAATTTAACATGTTGATGGCAGATCAGGTGGCTACCAATCTGTCGTACATGAGACATAATACTTTTTGCAATGCGAATAAGCCTGGGAGGTGGTTGGCTTATCAGTTACGAAAGAAACAGAAAGCTAGAATTATAGAGAAAGTAAAATATAAAGGTACTGAGGTTTTTCAGCAAGATTTGATTAGAAAAAGCTTTTTGGACTTTTACACAAAATTATATTCAAGTGATAATGTAAGGGGTTTGGATATAGATAAATATTTACAATCAGTACATTTTCCTAGACTTTCAGAGGAACAACAAAATGGGATGAATAGTTCAATTACTGTGGAGGAAATTGGTTTAGCTATTAAGCAGTTAAAGGTTGGAAAGTCTCCTGGAACAGATGGACTGACTTCTAGGTATTATAAGATCTTATCTGAAGAGATGATAGAGCCATTAAAGGAACTCTTTAATAGTATTTTGTTGGGTATGCAAGTTCCTCCTTCTTGGAAAAGAGCCTTTATATCACTGATTCCGAAGGAAGATCAGGATCTTACAGAGCCTAAGAATTATAGGCCAATCTCATTATTGAATGTTGATTATAATATCTTTACAAAAATTTTGGCAAATAGATTAATGCAGGTTATGAAAGACTTGATTCATAGTGATCAAGCAGGATTTATAACAGGGAGATATATGAAACATAATGTTAGACAAATTATTAACTTAATTGAGTACTTGGATAAGAATAATCAGATTCCTGTGGCTTTTATCTTTTTGGACGCTGAAAAAGCTTTTGATCAATTGGACTGGCAATTTTTATTTTCTTTGGTAGAGAAAATGAATTTTGGGGACAATTTTTTACATGCACTTAAAGCTATATATCAGCAGCAATCTGCACAAATTGTTGTAAATGGGGGATTGACTGAGAATTTTAATATTCAAAAAGGGACAAGACAAGGATGTCCATTATCCCCATTGTTATTTGTTTTAACATTGGAAATTTTACTGATTCAGATTCGGGAATCGAAGTTAATTAAGGGTGTAAAGATAAGGAAGAATGAGTATAAATTGCGGGCATTTGCGGATGATTTGGTTTTAATTTTGGAACAGCCGAATCAGGCGATTGATGGTTTATTAGAACTTATAACACAGTATGGGAATGTTTCTGGTTTTAAAGTTAATAATTATAAGACTAAGATATTATCTAAGAATATGTCAGTTAAAGAAAGGGAAAGTTTGATTAAAGCCACAGGTTTTCAGATGGTAAAAAAGGTTAAATACTTGGGAGTATATCTAACTGCTTCAAATGGAAAATTGTATAAGAACAATTACGAACCACTATGGGCAAAAGTCCAAAAGGATTTAAGAGATTGGAAAAAATTGCAATTGTCATTGTTGGGGAGAATTTCAGCTGTAAAAATGAATGTTCTACCAAAGTTTCTTTTTTTGTTTCAGATGATACCTATTCTTTAAAAAGAGGCAAATTTGGAGGAATGGCAAAAGGGTATCAATAATTTTATATGGGCCGGGAAGAAACCAAGGGTTAAATTTAAGATATTACAGGATGCTCGAGAAAGAGGGGGACTTAAGGCACCTAATTTGAAATTATATTATGATGCAGCCGCCCTAACTTGGTTAAGTGATTGGCTTAACTTAACAAATATGGATATTCTTTTTTTGGAAGGTTGGGATTTAATATACGGTTGGCATGCATATTTAATTTTTAATAAGAAAGTTGATCGGACTTTTAAATCACATATTTTGAGGAATGCCTTACTTCGTGTTTGGAAGAAGTATTATTATAGATTAAATTATAAAATACCTATCTGGGGGATTCCCAGACATGCAATTGAGGGAACCTCTAAGGGGACAAATTTTGATAAAATTTCATACAAAGAATTGTTAATTTGTTCTGGTTCGAATTGGCATTTGAAATCCCTAGATGTATTAAGGCAGCAAAATATTCTACAGTCATGGTTTCAATATTTACAAATAATGGATAGATGGACTGTAGACAAGAAAGAGGGAATAACACTAGAAGATAGACAATTGGTTATTCAGATTAAAAACCAAGGTCCGGCTCATATAAAAAGAATATATAATGTTTTATTAGAGTTAGATTCGGAAACAGAATTGGTTAAAGATTGTATGATTAAATGGGCTCAGAATATACAGGAGCCGATCTCATTGGATTTATGGGAGATAATTTGGATAAGAAATGTTAAATTTACACAAGCTCAAAATTTGAGAGAAAATTTTTATAAAATGTTTTATAGATGGCATTTAGATCCTAAAAAATTATCTTGTATGTATTCCAACATACAGCCCAAATGTTGGAGATGTGGCAATAATGATGCGACATACTTTCATATTTGGTGGAATTGTAAAAAAGTAAAGGCTTTTTGGATTATGATTTGGTGGAACATTCAAAAGATTTTTAGAAAAAAGATAAAGTTTACTCCTCAACTATTTTTACTTGGTATTTTTGTTGACTTAAATGAAAAAGAAACTACTTTGATGTTGAATTTATTAACTGCAGCAAGGTTACTAGTAGGTTTATATTGGAAGAAAGATTCTTTGCCTACTTTAGAAGAATGGATATTTAAAGTATCTAGTTTTGCAGAAATGGCAAAAATTTCTGCTTATTTGAAGGATCATACACAAGAAAGATATATTACTATATGGGGAAGGTGGATAGATTATATTCAGAAAAAGTATGGAATTAAAAAGTTTTATTTATTTTATGAATGAATATTAAATAGTATAGAGAATTGTTTTATAGGTTATGGAGTTAAAGGTTAATTATGATATTTTTTTTCTTTCTCTCTTTTTTTTTTCTTTTTTCTTAATCATTATAATTTTCTTTTTTTTTTCTAACCCTGTATTCTGCTCTGGGAAGTGAAGGGAGGGGGGGTGGGGGTGGGAGGGAGGGTAAGGGGGGGGGTTCTCTATTCTAAAATTTTATTGTATTTTTATAAATGATTGTATGTTTTAAAAAATAAAAATTTTCAATTAAAAAAAAAAATAAGGGGGGAAATGTAAATAATAGAAGATTACCATTACGTAATCACTGTTAAAAAAAGGGGGAGGAGTATATACTGTGTGTGTATGTGTGTTATGTTTTGTTTTGTTTTGTTGGTTCAAAAATAAAAAAATAAATAAAGTTTTTGACACCTTGCTAGGTGGTACTCAAATATTGCCATATCCTAAAAGTGGTACAATCGGTAAAAATGTTGAAAAGCCCTATACTAGAAGCATGTTTGCTTTGTAAAGCAAGAAGCAATACAAAAACCAAGCAAAATGGTGTTACTCGCTTTTCCCCTTGTCTTTATTTAAGTGCATGCATAAATATATTTAATATTATCAAAAATACCTCATATGTTATGACTATTTTCTATTTTTTCCATTTTAGTATTTATACATCCAAGCATGCACAAAAAAGAGCTATAGAATAACATCACCACTTTCCTTATCTTCCTAAGAGACAACTTACCTTTTTAAAATAACAAATGAAAGTTAAGAGAGGAATTTAGAATATCCAGTTGGGGCAGATACCTCTTATGACAGTGGTGAGGAACTTTGTTTTTAGCCAGAGACCACACATTTTCATGAATGAAGGCAAATATACGTGTCCCAGGATAATGTTGCAGGATCCAATCTGGGTCGGTCATCGGGACCAGAGGGTTTAGTCTTCTGAACTTTTGGACTCATTTTGGAGCCCATCTTCAGGGAACTTCTCTCTAGCTTAAGCTAGGATCCTACCACATATTTTCCTGTTTTTCAATTCCAAAAGCTTCAGTGTGCCAGGCATCACCAGAAGAGCAGGTATAAAAATGACAATATTCAATTTGTGCTCTGGAAAATTGTTATATTGATGATGGGTTTTGGTGGCTTGGTTCTGGGAACTCCAGTTCAAAAATTAGTTGAGAGTTACATGCAGCCGGTGAATAGCAGATAACCTACTCTTGCCTTAGAGCTATGACCTTTTGCCTTGCATATTGTAGATCCCAGGAATGCAGAACAATGGAACATGAACTGATTTTGAGTCAGCCTTAATCATGAGATTATATTCATGCTTTATATCAATGTTTTTCAAAGTTGGCAACTTTAGGATGTGTGGACTTCAACTTCCAGAATTTCCCAGACAATTGGATGGAGAATTCTGGGAATTGAAGGTGTGGGAAGTCAGCCCCCCAGAGAAGGAAATATTAAAAGGGCAGGAAAATATATTTCCTCAAAGGACCTTAAAGAGGCAGAAAAGCATGCCCAGTTTTTTTCTTAATAGTCCCAAGCCTGCCTCCCCCAAGCAGAAACCAGCTCTGTAGAAATGCAGATGTAAACCATTCAGGAAGGTTGAAGCTAGAGGTTTAAGAAGACAAAGACAACTAAAATCTACATACCCCACCCGAACTCTAAGACAGGACATAATAGGATTAACCCACAGATGCCAAAGGGGCACACTCAGACTCAGGTCAAAATACATGACACAGGAAATACAAAGCCTCAAACAGGAGCAGGAAACAACCTCAAGAGCCCCAGAGGTTATAAAAACCCACTCCCTACATGTGCTCTCTCTCTTTTCTTCCAGAGCCATCTTTTTGTCTGGCTCTCCTCTTCAATAAACTGCAACCTTCTTTCTAAAGCAGTCACCATGTTATTTATTCCCGGCTTGGACTGAACCATGATGAAGACTTTCCCTTCAACAAAGGCCACACATCTTAAAGTTGCCAACTTTGAAAAACACTGCTTAATACTATACATGAAAAATATAGAAGGCCAAAGCTATCTATTTGGTCCACCATTACAGAAGGAGGATAATAAGGGATTGTGGACCAAGCCACAGCAACAAAAAAGGCAGAAATATAAAAAGTAAGAAGTAAACTAAACTGCTATTGCACATACATACATACAGCAGACATGCTCGAGGTAGTCCTCAAGTTACGAATGTAATGGAGCCTGCCCATTCCATTCATAACTTGAGAATTCGTGGGATTGAATCTTGTACCTCGAACGAGATCATTCCCTGCTCATTAAGACGCATTAAGTGCACATGAGGTATCTCAGGGTGGGGAAGGCCATGGGGGGGGGGGCCTAGTGATGGAACAGGCTCCCAAGGCCTCCCTGATCCACTAAGATACCTCATGCTTCCCCCTCCCTTCCTGCTGCACCGGGCTCACTTACCTTGCAAAATCTGTCTCCTCTCTCCTCGCTGTGTTTTGAAGTTTGTGTGACTGCCATGATCTCTTTTGCAGAGAATTTGTGTTTGAATTTGCTCAATATTATGGCACCCAGGAGCTTCCATTGTTGGTGCGAGAAGCATTTCCAAGCTGACTCTCCTCTCCCTCAAAGGGAAAGAAACCATGGCAGAGAGGAGACAGATTTTGCAAGGTAAGTGAGTCTGGCACAGCAGGAAGGGAGGGGGAAGCAGTGGGCAGTGGGGGGGGAGACAATAGGGTGAATGTTGCAGAGCTTCTGCGGTCGTTCATAAGGGCAAACGACTGCCGGGGTTTTGCAATATTCGTAATTTTGGGACTTGCTCATAAACACTAGGAGGCACTGATCATGTAACTTCAAATGAGCGTTAAATGAACTCTCGTAACTCGGGGATTACCTGTATATATTCATTCACTCACCTGTATAAAATGTCTCTTACCCGGACAGAGGAGGGAGAAACTGCTATACTAAGAGACTTATCACAAGGGAAGCAGCTTCAACGGCTAATAATTAACTAAACAGTTTGCCCAGAGTCCATTCAGCCTAGCTGGCCTGATTTGAATAAAAATAAAACAAAACAAGGCAAATGTGTGGGTGGAAAAAACATGCATCCGATATTTTGAATCCCATTTGTAGGCAAGGCTTGTTGAAAGTATTGTTTTGTCTCACCCTTTATGGTTAGAACGTGTGTTATTATTAACACCGTTGCCAGACCTTTCTGTCCCAATCCTTCCTTATCCTCCTACTTAATTCCCCCTCTATTCAACAGTGTACAATTTCCCAATTTCCCAAAACAAAAAAAAAACTTCTACTTAAGTTTGCATTTTTGTAAATACAGCCAGTAACTTGAGAGCTTCAAAGACAACTTATGGATGTCTTCCCAGAGGTCCTACTGAATTTACGATAATAAAATGTATTTTTTGGTAAATGGAGGAGATAAAATTGTATTCCTATTTTTTTTTCCACACATCCCACTAAGCTGTTTTGTCCTTTCACAATTTCTTAAATATGTATATTTTCTTGGTTTGTAAACCATCCACAATCAATAGGCTCCATGATAAGTCAAAAACAGATAAAACCCATAGGTGGTTAGTCTTTAAAGCAGTCTCATTCAGAAAGTACAAAAACTAGTAGAAGCAGCATCCTAGTAGCTTCTAGGACCATTTAAAGAAATGTGTAAATGTAAATATGTACCATAAATATTACAGACATATGATTTATCTTCTCAGGTTGCATATTACATACCAAACTTATCGTTCTTCTAATTGGGAGGAAGGAATTTCCAAAAGGCACTGTGATTGTCTGCAAGGAATAGCTTTATGGTTGTCCTCCTATGAGTAAGTTTTAAAAAAGTATTTCCAACATAGCTGAGAAACTTTTTGCCTTTGGGACTTTACACCCACATGGATAAAGGAAACAAAAAAACCCAAAACAAAACAAAAGCTTCTTGTGATGAAAAAATTCTCCTTGAGGGTATAAGACTTCCCCTTTGCTCTTGGAAAATAGGACATATTTGTGTTTTGTGTATGAAAAGAAGATCACCATTTAAAAGAGCTTGCTTTGAAATATCAAGGATTCAATTTCCCTCAGAAATATTTGTAGTGTTATAAAATTAGACTATTTCATTATACAATAAAAATCCTTGATGGCTGCCACTTTGTTGGAAAATGTTATTTTGAATGTTTCTGTTTCCATAAACATTTCTTTCGATGTCACTTCCTCACATGCTCCTAATATCTTGATGTACTAAACACAATACATGTCTAGGGTTTTCATTAGAACACATTCCAATGGGCTCATTCAACACAGTAGAGGCTTTTCCCATGGCTGAGTGGAAATGCTCTCCACCCATCCTTCAGCTGACAGAAAAATTATATTGGCATGAAATTTTCTATAGCCATTGCCAATCCCTATCCTGCCTCTATTGCTACTGCTTCAAGTCAGCACCAGTGCCCTTCAAAATAATTGGAAATAAAACTGAACAGATTTTCATGAACTTTGAGGCAATGGTTAGAATAAGGAGATAATTTTATTTTAACATTAGTACAGCCAACGCTGTTTCTTTCATGGATTCAGTAACTTTAAGATGGATGAATGCCCCAACCAGTGTGCTGAGGAATTCTGGGAACTGAAATCTACAGCCTTAAAGTCACTGTGGTTGAGAAGAACTGGTTTAAGATGTACCCTTGATTTTTGGTCTTTGTAGGCTGTTCCGGAACCTTCTCAGCTGGAGTGGAATAGAAAACGCTTGGAATTATAACCATCTGAGGTTAATTTCCCCATGTTTTAATGGATACTGCTGTATCCAGCCCCTACTCCATCTTATTGTCTGTTCCTCCTCCACTCTCCAATAAGCAGACAGTTATTATTGTCAGACAATGGTCTGCAGATGGTCATAAAAAGAAATTTCATGTTTAAGAGCTTAATCTCCGTGCCCTCTAGAGGAAAAATCTTGCATGTGTCTCATCTGTAACTGGAATACAGACACACCCAGCCGTATAAGCTAAGGTATAAAAGAACTTTAGCTCCATAATTGTGATGGTTCCATGTGAATACTGTTTTAGTATACAACATCTCACCTGAGTTTTGTAACAATAGCTGAGTCTATGTTCAAAAGTCACACTACATGTAGCTAACTTACTACCATTCATTTAGTAACTGAAATTACAATGGCACAATGACTGATTTTCACACTTAACTGTTGCAGCATCCCTATGGTCACATAATAAAAATTTGGGAGCTTAGCAACTGGCATGTATTTATGACTGTTGCACTTTCTTGGGGTCACCATTTGTAACCTTTGCAGCAGGCTTCCAACGATCTGGGGAAGCCAGATTCACTTAATGACTGCATGGTTCACTTAACAATTGTTTATAAAATGGGGCAAAAGTCATTTAACAACTGCTTGCTTAGCAACTTAAATTTTGGGCTCAATTATGGTTGTAAGTCAAAGACTACCTGTAATCATCACCTTTTTTATCTTAGTACAAGGTATATAGCTGGCCATTGTAACTTATCTTACCAACTAAAGTTTAGAGCAGTGGTGGCGAACCTATGGCACGGGTGCCAGAGGTGGCACTCAGAGCCCTCTCTGTGGGCACGTGCATCGTCACCCCAGTCCTAGGCCTTCAGCTGGGTTTTATAAAACCTTTTCGCTTTAGGCCTCCGCCGCCATGTGCAAAAAAAAAAAAGGATCAATCAGTCAATTTCAACTTCTTGCAGGAAAACAAAAGTTCTTGCAAAGTTGGAATTGATTGATTGAGCTTTTTAGTCCCACCCAGTCTACCGTTACCACTGCAGCCATGCCCACCCAATGGGCCACGCCCATCCAATTGGCCACACCCATCCAATGGGCCACACCCACCTGGCACTCGACGATGCATAAGTGGGTTTTGAGTTGCAGTTTGGGCACTCAGTCTCTAAAAGGTTCGCCATCACTGGTTTAGAGCAATGAGTAACCTACCCAATGGCTTAATGGTTTGCTGTTATAATCTGCATACATATAAAATGCACAAAGATGTGAGCTTTACACTTAAACTGCCTCTCCTCTTCTTCTCTTCTGTGACAGATTATGTAGTTTCTAATTAGTCTGTATTTTTTAATTATAATAAACTTTTATCTGTGCTTAATAATAAATTAGTCTTTCTCAACAGAATCTCTTTCAGATGTGTGGAGCATCAACTTTTGGTCACAGTGATTGGGAATTATGGAATTTGAATTTGTGCAGTGCTTCAGATTCAACAGGAAAAAAAAGAGCTTTAATGCACATAGTGGCACTTATGGAGCACCTGTTACCAATTCCTAAAGAAAAGCCAAGGCTATTTCCAGGATTGGGTGGTTGTCTTCTCCAGCATGTGTGAGAGCCTAAAAAAAGATGCCCTTGGTTTAATAAGTTGTTGAAAGCAGTAATGTGCATTTGTTAAAGCTCTGCATTATTTTAATAGTGTTTTTTTTCAAACTTGTCAACTTTAAGATGTGTGGATTTCAACTCCTATAATTCCCCAGAAAACATGTTATGTTGTCTGAGGAATTCTGGAGTTGAAGTTCACATGTCTTAAAGTTGACAAGTTTGAAAAACACTGCTTTAATACAACCTTCTGAGCAGAATGCTATTTACAACCTTTTAAATTACCTCCTGCAAAGCACCCTTTATTAACTTGGTCCTAGAAAGGTCGATAGGAAAGCATCATTCTGAAGGATTCTGATTTCATTTGAATCATTTTCATTTTCTGAGACAATTTATGGGGCCTAGAGATATATTCCTTGTAATGAAGACAACATGGAAGGGCAGTGTTGAGTCCTTGGCGGGAAGCAGACACGAGAAGCAGTTGAAGTTCTCAGTTTCCTTTATTCAGCGTTCAGCTTACAAGTAGATGGCTTCAGCAGCTCCCAAAACCTCCCAGCTTCTTATATAGACGCTTCCCGGGTAAATGTGATACTTTTCCCGCGCCAGCACCCGTGCATGCGCACGGCGCTGGCGACAGCCTGTCTGGTCCCGGGCAGCTTTGCACCTGCCCGGGACTGCCTGCAAACGCCCGAGCCGTTTGCAAGGCTCGGGACATAACACCCCTTTCCCCCGGGCTAAAACTACTACCAACATATAATCATTTATTTTATGCAGTGTTCTGCTTCTCAGTGCTCCTATCGTTACCTGGCTTTTGTTTAGCCAGCAATGTTATGTAATCCTCTAAGTATTTAGGAGACTTCTTTGCTCTCTGTGACCTTCTCAGCTCTGGGTTACTAGCATGAGTTCCCTGACTGGAGGGAGATGTGAGCCTGTTCTCCTTATTTTGCCTTGGTGCCTTCCAAGGACTGTGCCCCGATGCCTGGCCTGCTTGCTTGCCCACCGGGCTCGTCAGGCCAGGGCTTCTGTCACTTTGTGACCTGGTTGACCTGCCTAGCTGTAGACCCTCGGGCCCCTTGAAGTGATAGCCACTGCTGGGCGTCTCTGTTGAACCTCCTAGGTCCGTCCAAGACCTGTCAGGAGGCTGTCCATTCCCTGAACCCCGTTCTGTGTCTGGGCTTGTGTGGGTTTCTGTACTTTCCCAAAACTCAGTTACTCCCTGATTTGGGCTAGAGGTGTTGTAGTCGGGACTTGGTTCCTCGACCACCTCCCTGTATGTTTGACCCCCTGTAGAATTTGGGGTAAGGTCAGGCCAACCTTGGGGATTGTGTGCCAGCTCTCTTGCGGGGAATGATTTGTTGGGATGCCCCCGGGTATCCTCCGTGACTGGAGTGCTGTGTGATGTGTGTGGAAAGTGAGTATGCCCCCGGGGTGACTCCCTGGCTGGAGTAGGCGTGAGTGCCTGTTGTGTGGGTAAGCTCCATGAATTCCTTTTCGGAGCAATTGCGGAACCCTGGGATGGGCCGTTTGTGGCTCCATCAGTGGAGATGGGCAGCAGCTCGTGCCCTTCCCTTTGCTCCAAAGGGTCCCCCTCCCCCCCCTGGAAAAGACCCAGGAGTCTCATCTGAAAAGTCCCGCCGAGGGCGGAGTTGGTCGATGTGCCGACGCAGGACACGACCGTTGTCCAGGGCTACCTCGTAGGAGAGAGGACCTGTGACCCTGGAAATAGAAGCGGGGACCCATGTATGACCAGGCCCGTAATTGCGAGCCCAAACCGGGGCACCCACAAGTAGTTGTCTAGGTGCCCTAGGATGTGAGGTAGATGAAGGCAGTCTGTCCGGATGCAACCGGTCAGGTTTAGTAGTAAGTTGACGCCCCCAGCAAAGTTCAGCTGGGCTTCTCCCTGTAGAAGTGGACGGTGTGGTGCGATAAGAAAGGAGAAAGTCAGCCAACCTGTGATGCCAGTCCCCGTAGGTGAGTCTTTTCAAGGCGTCCTTTGTGATGCGCACCATACGTTCAGCCATACCGTTGGTGGACGGGTGGAAGGGTGCAGACGTGGCATGACGAATCATGTTAGCCTGTAAGAAAGCTTGGAATTCGGAGGAAGTGAATTGAGGGCCGTTGTCAGACACGATGACATCTGGAAGCCCGTGTGCAGCAAAAATCCCCCTCAGTACCTGAATAGTCTTTGCAGTGGTGGTGGAAGAGACAGGTACAACCTCAAGCCATTTTGAATGGCTGTCAACAAGGACCAAGAAGAACTGGCCCTGAAAGGGCCCAGCGTAGTCAATGTGCACCCTAGACCATGGGGACTGTGTTTCCTCCCATTTATGCACGGGAGCTTGGGGCATCTCTGGGCGAGATCGTTGGCACAGGTGGCATGCATGCACCTTAGCCTCAATATCCTTATCTAAAACAGGCCACCACAAGTGGCTGCGTGCAAGGGCCTTCATACGAACAATGCCAGGATGACCCTCGTGGAGGGATCCTAAGACCCTAGTCCTCATTGAGGTGGGAATGACAACTCTGTTTCCCCAAAGCAGACAACCCTGAGAAAGGGACAACTCGTTTCTTTTGGACCAGAAACTCTGAAACTCAGGACTAGGGCAGTGCTCAGGCCAACCGGACAAAACCCAGGAACGGACACGTGAAAGTGTGTGATCTGTACCTGTTTCAGCGGCAACATCCCTGGCACAAAGAGGGAGCTCGGGCAAGGCTTGGATTGATAGAATGTTGACAGCTGGCGCAGGGTCAGCTTCTACTACTGGCAAAGGCAATCTACTGAGGCCATCAGCATGGCCCATTTCTTTCCCAGGCTTGTGGAGTAAAGAAAAATCATATGCAGACAGAAAAATAGACCACCTAAGCATTCTAGGGGAAATGATTTGGGGAGTCTGCTTACGTGTGGTAAACAGTCCCAGCAGAGGCTTATGGTCAGTAAAGACCGTGAAATGCCTGCCATATAGAAAATCGTGGAATTTTTTAATTCCAGCAACAACAGCCAGAGCCTCCCTGTCTATCTGAGCGTAGTTGCGCTCAGCAGAAGACAATGTTCTGGAGTAATATGCAACAGGAACCTGAGTTCCATCAGACCTGAGGTGGCTCAGGACAGCTCCTACCCCGTAAGGGGACGCATCACATGCGATGCACACAGGAAGAGATTCGTTGAAATGAGCAAGTACACTGTTAGAAGTGAGCAAGGCCTTGACTTTGTTAAAGCAAGCCTCATGTGTTTGTGACCACTGCCACACTGCTTGTTTGTCTAGTAGCCTGTGAAGAGGCTCAGCTACACTAGCTTTATGTGGAAGAAAAGAATTGTAGAAATTCAGGAGGCCTAGGAAGGCCTGAAGTTCGGTCTTGGACTTTGGCCTAGGTGCTTCTAAAATAGCTGTTAGCTTGGATTCAGCAGGGTGAATCCCAGCAGCATCAATTTTGAACCCCAGAAATTCAGTAGAAGGCACCCCAATCTTGCATTTGTCTCTTTTGAGCTTGAGGCCTGATTTCCTGAATCTTAACAGAACAGCCCTTAGCCTTTCAGCTAGAATGTGTGTGGAGTCTCCTGCAATTAAGACATCATCAAAGTAGGGGCAAACCCCTGGTATACCCCGTAGTGTGTTTTCCATTACGCTTTGGAAAATCCCAGGAGCGACATTCACTCCAAACTGCAGCCTTTTTACTTTAAAGGCTCCCCTGTGGGTCACAATAGTCTGAGCTATAGCAGCATCATCATCAACAGGCAGCTGTTGATACGCTTGAGCTAGGTCAAGCTTTGCAAAAACGCGCCCCCCCTTGAGGGAGGCCAGAATATGACTGACCACAGGAACAGGATAGGCATGTTGCTGCAATGCCTTATTCAAAGTGCATTTGTAGTCGGCACAAATGCGAATGTCCCCATTTGCCTTTAGAGGCGTGACAATGGGGGTCTCCCAAGGACTGGAATCAACAGGTTCTAGGATTCCCTGTTGAATCAGTTTGTCTAACTCAGTGTCAATTTTACTCTTTAAAGCAAAAGGGACCCTTCTTGCTTTAATTCTAATGGGAGTGACAGTGGGGTCTAGCTTTAAGGACACAGGGGGTCCTTTGAATGTGCCCAGCTGGGGGCTGAAGACATCTGCAAATTCTTTGCAGACTTCCTGTAGGTCGAGTGTTTGTAAACTGTTGAGTCCTGTGACGTGTATCCCCAGGGCCTCAAACCAATCGAGTCCTATGAGACTCGTTCGTTCACCCCCTACTACTAATAAGTCTAGTGGACCTTCAAAACTCTTGTATTGCACGTTAAGGGTGGCCTCCCCCTTAACACACACTCTTGAATTTTGAAAATCTGTTAACACAATGTCAGAAGGCCTTAACTTGGCCTGAGTTCCACTACCGGAACAAATCTTCCTAAATGTATGCAAGGAGATAATTGAAAAGGCAGACCCTGTGTCTAGTTCCATAGATAATGGAACCCCTTGTAGCTTCACCTTGAGTGACAGCTTTTTCTTAATGGGCTTGTGTGTGCCTGTCCTAAGGATGCTTCTTCGCGAAGCGCAAAACCCTACCCTATTCTGGCTGGGGAATCTGGTACCTTTCAGGCGCAGTTCTTCCTGAGGTTGTACCTTTCGTCGGCCCAGACACACAGCTGCAATGTGTCCTTGTTTGCCGCATGCCCGGCAGGTAGCGGAGCGGAACTTGCAGTCGGTTCTCCTGTGGCGACCTCCACAGCCGATGCACTTGAGCGGAGCTGAAGAGCTTCCCTTCTGTTTTCCTTCCGTCGTGGGGTGGAGACGGTCGACTTCCTCGTCCGGATCCTCCTCGGAGTTTCTTTGGGCGTCTTCCTGGTGCACGGATGCAACCTCTGGACTGTTTCTGATCGGCCGCATGTTCTTGACAGCGCCGCCTGCTGCTTCTTCTGCGGTGACTTCCCTTAAGGCATCTTGGTAGGACAGTTCTTTTTTAGCGAAAAGTCTCTGTTGTAGATCTCGATGCCTTAACCCGCACACGAATCGGTCCCTCAGTCGTTCTTCGAGGTCTTTGAACTCGCAGTGCTTGGCGGCCTTCCGTAATGCGGCGATGAATTCTTTGGCCGACTCACCGGGCCGTTGATCCCTCTGCTCGAAGGTGTGGTGCCATGCGATGACGGACATCTTGGGGTGGAAGTGCTCCTTCAGTAGCTTCTTCAGATCTGCGTAGCTGACAGACTCTACTGGAACAGGTGCTGCAAGGTTTTCTGCGATGTCGAAGGCGTCTTGACCGCAAACACAAAGCAGGGTGGCAGCCTTCAAGCTCTCTTCCCTCACTTGGTTTGCCTTGAAGTAGTTCTCCACCCTGGCTACGTATGACTCCCACCGCTCTGGATGTGAGACGTCGAATTCCGAAAGCCTTCCGATTTTCGCCATCTTCAGATCTTCAGGAGACGGGTCTATCAGCCAGCCTACCCCCGAATGCGCACCGGATTGGCGGGCAGCTGCCGAGTCGACGCCGTTCCTTTCCGCCGCTCAGGACTCCTTGGGTAAGCTTACACTTCTTCCTTTCCAGGTAGTGCAAGGCATCCCACCTTCGTCGCCAGTGTTGAGTCCTTGGCGGGAAGCAGACACGAGAAGCAGTTGAAGTTCTCAGTTTCCTTTATTCAGCGTTCAGCTTACAAGTAGATGGCTTCAGCAGCTCCCAAAACCTCCCAGCTTCTTATATAGACGCTTCCCGGGTAAATGTGATACTTTTCCCGCGCCAGCACCCGCGCATGCGCACGGCGCTGGCGACAGCCTGTCTGGTCCCGGGCAGCTTTGCACCTGCCCGGGACTGCCTGCAAACGCCCGAGCCGTTTGCAAGGCTCGGGACATAACAGGCAGCACTTCCCTTTGTAACATGCAGGATAGAAAAAGGATCTACTATGCAAGTTAGGAGGGGCAGAGGTATTGATAAATGCCAAAGGAGATGTCTTTACTTTGGCTTACCCCAGATGCCATGTTTAAGGTTCCAGGTTATAATCGGCTTGAAACTGAAAGTGGATGCTTTGTGTTGCATACAGAAGAATAGGGACACAAGAGTTCAAAAATGCTAAGGCTTGATGTTGCACATTCCTGACCATTATATCAAAAACCAAATTAATATATGTAAACTGCTGTGAGTTCCTGAAAAGTGCTTATTACAATTTAAGTATGTAGTTCCACTACATATAATTAGCATAATTGGAAGCTTATTTGGGTGGATGTAACGGCTAGACTGGCTCCACCTGATGACCTTAGGACTTGAAGCTTCTGACCTCTTTCTTTACAAAATGGCTATTCCTCTTAATATGGGTAGCAAAGGTCACAGACATTATTGCATTCTAGAAACAATGAAATGCACATACACCATAAAACACAGCCTTACAATTAGAGAAAAACTTTTCAATTGTGCTTCTTGAACTATGAGAGCTGTTCATGGCATTTTGCTAACCCTCTTGCTTTAGTACTTTAAACACCCTTCCTTATTCAATGACAACAAGGAAAGATCAGAATTTTTAAAATGTTTATACACATACATTTCTATTCCCCTGCTAGAGAGGTTACTTATTCATACAAAAACCTCAAATGCATTTTCCCCTAAGTTATTTAAGAGGCAATCAATACTCAATAGAATTTGAGCAGATAGTGCAAATAGATTCCTTTTAAAAATATAATGGACACAATTAATTAAGCCAATGTATACACTGCACTTGAGAGCCAGTTTGATATAGTAATTAAGGCATCAGGTTAGAAAGTGGGAGATCATGACTTTAGTCCTGCCTTTGGCACAAAGCTAGCTGTGTGACCTTGGTCAGTCATTTTCTCTCAGCCCTAGAAAGAAGGCAAAGGGAAACCACTTCTGAAAAATCTTGCCAAGAAAACTGCAGAGACTTGTCTTGAGAATTGGACACGACTGAACAGAAGGAAAAATAATACATTGGACCCGACTGAAGAAAAAGAGAAAAAAAATACACTGCATCAGAACACTGTTTTCAGCAGGCCAGGGTTATAGAGAACTGAAGCTCTTGCATTATAATTAACAAAATCCTTGATCAACCACATGCTTGCATGTCCATATTTTGACTTAGCAGGAATAAGCAATCTTATCTGTGTGCTAGAAACTTAGCTGCAAGAAGAAAAACAAACCCAGCAAGGATTCTCAAAGTAGCCCATTCTGAATATTACATATTTGCTGTTCAGTTTCTTATGAACCTGGACTTGTGCAGGAGAAACATTGAATGAGTAATATATCTGTAACCACAGAGCAAAGCTGGAGCATCATTTGTGGTCTGTGCCAACAGAAGTGCAAATGAAACTCGCAGTCCATTACAGTGTAGTGCTATCAGATGTCTTTTGATCAAGGTCACCTTAATGTAGATCAGGTGACAAACCACTTTACCTATGCATCTGGTGGCTTCACTAGTATTGAAGCAGACTGGATATCCAAAGCCCTTCTGACGGGCAGGTCATTTGTAAGGGGTTTCCAATGTATGCACTTTGTCAGGAACTGACAGGTAGGCCAAATCTTTGCACACTTATCAGTATTGGCATGGGTGAGATTGTGTAGTACTGTAGAAGCTGCAACGGGAGATTCAAGTGAAGGGTCTGTAGCAGGCCCCATAAACAAAGGGCTGCTTGCTGGTATGGGAATGATGAGGTGGCTCTATTGTTCATAATCTGATGCTCTCTATTAGCCTTTTCATAATTAATTTTTGTACTTTTTGAATATTTAAATTTTTGTATGTGCTTGTATGCCACCCAGAGTTACATCACATGAAATGGGTGGTCATATGATAGATAGATAGATAGATAGATAGATAGATAGATAGATAGATAGATAGATAGATAGATAGATAGATAGATGATGGAAAGAAAGAAAGAAAGGAAGGAAGAAAGAAAGAAAGAAAGAAAGAAAGAAAGAAAGAAAGAAAGAAAGAAAGAAAGAAAGAAAGAAAGAAAGAAAGAAAGAAAGAACATGAATAGCCAAATAGGATGATTACTTAAAAGCTTTGCCCTGTGTTGAACAGGCAAAGGGCCATTCTATGTGAACATGCTTGGGAGAAGCCAGGGCACTGGACTGTTTGAAAGCTTTACCACAAAGAGTACAGGAGAATAAGCATTCACCACAGGTGCATCTGTTTATAGACACAAAGGCTGTCTCTGTAGACACAGTGCTCACCACAAATGCCACCAATGTGGGGCTTGGCATAACTACACTGCCTCTTTTGCAGGAAGGAGGGTTCCTGCCACTGCAAAATTGATGCATCCACTGCTCCAAGTAGATGTGGTGATGTTTGGCTTGATTGGATGCCTGCTTGAAACGCTTTCCACAAAGCTCACAGTGGTGAGACCACACTTCTGGATGCACAAGGGAGTGGCTCTTGAATCAGAATGGGGTTTAAGTGATGCCTCAAATGGAAGAGGGGAAGCAGGACAGAAAGCAACCCACCCACTGAACAAGCTCCAGAGATCACCTGTGGGACAGAAATAAACTGGCTAGATTGTACAAATTACCAGCAGCTTTGTTCATTTATCCAACTGCCATGACAGTGTAAATTTATAGGGGGCTTGCTCTTCACTTTAATAACAAAAGATCTCTGTTTGTTCAAGGAATGCTGATGGCTTTTGGCTACTAGTTATTAAACAAAATGGGGAAAGGATGCTGAAAGACTGAACAGCCACAAAAAGAATGAATGAGTCTGTATGTACAAGTGAGTGGAGGCGGACAGCTATGGGAAAATTTATAGGTAGGGCATTTTACAACTTGTTTTTCGGCATCCTTTCAATTTCCCCTTTTTGTATTGAATACACTACACTTCATTGTCTAGCTGCTAGCAGCTAAAGGATGTAGTCAAGCTGCCTTGAATGCAGCTACAAAGGGGAAAGTTGAGTAGCTGCTTCCAAGAATGAGTAGGATGAGGGAAAAGACTCCAAGGGATTGGCATTTATTTGTGGGAGGGGGCAGCTGGTGTTTTAGAACTAGCTTGCTTGGCCCCTCCAAGCTCAGTATATCCAAACATATTCTGTAAACTGTCAAAAGACACTAAAAAATCTCCTTGCTTTGAAAACTTTTTTTTAAAATAACTTGATTTTAAGTGGGAAGCATGGAGCAATATCCTTGATCCTTCCCAGCTGTGGAAAGCTCTGTCTGAAAGCAATGGTTTAATTTTTAACTCATTCTGGAGGCTCGTTGAGGAAACAATAGTTTGCTTTGTGTTCCTTGTAATGTATACCCTTCATTTCCTGGCACTCAATATCTATAGATGAGGGAAGATTACAGTTTCAGCCCACCACATGCTTCTTACCCAGTCTCACTCCCTCACCAGACACAGTTGGCAGCAGAAAGGGTGCTTCTCATTGTGTACCAGCTCATGGCTGAACAGCTCCCAAGCCTGCTTGAAAGGCTTGGCATAGAGAGCACCCTAGTTCTCATTCACAAGAACTTGTTGAGCCTCAAATTCCTTCCTATCCCCACTGCTGCCCTCTTCTGCAGATAGGATAAGAGCACTGCCTCTGCGCCAATGTTAGCCCTTTGAGGTAGTCCAGATATGAAGCACTCCAGGTTAGCCCTCAACGACCACAATTGAGCCCAAAACTTTGGTTGCTAAATAAGACAACGGTTAAGTGAATTTTGCCATTTTTACAACCATTCCTGCCACAGTTGAAGTGAGTCACTGCAGTTGTTAAGTTAGTAACACAGTTGTTAAGTGAATCTAGTTTCCCCACTGACTTTGCTTTTCAGAAGGTTACATAAGGTGATCACATAACCTTGGGACACTGCAACTGTCATGAATCAGTTGTCAAGCATCTAAATGTTGATCACATGACCATGAGGATGCTGCAGTGGGTGTAAGTGAAAAACAGTCATAAGTCACCTTTTTCAGTGCCATTGTAACCTTGAACAGTGACTAAATGAACTGTTGTAGGTTAAGGACTACCTGTAATACCTCTATCTTTTATTGTAAAATTACAATTACAAAATCTAGCAAATCTGAAAGTACATCTCCCCTCTTGCCCTTACAGTCCAAGAAAAAAGGAAGGTCCCTTCTGAGATGTTTCCATTGTCCCATTCCTCTGAAGGCTCAGCTGCCTCTTATCTGACCATTGCCTAATCTGCCAATGTTCTTCCTTTCTCCCAAGGCTGTTTCCACATATTTTAAAGGAAGGCACTAGAATGGCTCAGGAATATACTCATTGCTTATAACACACAATAACATTTAGACATGAAATGTCTCACTATCTGTCCATTCTTCACTGCCCTCTTCTTCTGAAGCTCAGTTGATCCTGCACCAAAACTAGGAAGAAAAAAAAATACATGTAGAAGTATAAGCACTCCAAGCCCACAAATGCAAAACATTCTTGTATAAACATATGCATATGCTATATGCAATTAATTAACTATTTCCTAAATAGGTGTCTTATACAGAATTTTTTTCATGTTCTAAACAAGCTTTAAATTTCAATGAAATCTTGCCAATGAAACATCAATGAATGAATGACACACACACGCATATCCATATACAAACACATACACACAGAGATTTACTGAAATATTCAATAGCTACAAAGAAATTCTGTTGCCAATCATATTCGTACACTATGGAATTACTCAAAAGAAAGATCCTGAATCAAGGAAAACATTTTTGCTTCTACTTTTCCTCTTTATTTTGTGGCAATTTCTGTCTGGAAAAAACGCAGATGCTGGCTTGCCTGGGAACATAATTTTATATCTCAGATACACTGGAGTTCAACTACCACTATGCATAATTTGAGAAATGAATGCACTCTACTCAGGCTTGCAGTGCTGAGCTCTGACATTTCCAACAGCTTCTCCCCCCCCCCCCCCCAAAAAAAGTCAGATAAAATGGCAGCCAATTAGTATGGCACTATTATCTCAGGAATCCATTACACTTAATCAAAATTGATAAAAGCCTGAAAGGCAAAGTATGTACCATATTGTTTTACATTTATCTAAATGAAGATTCTAATTCAGCTGAAGGAAATGAAATGCACATATATGCACAGCAATTCTTTCAAAACAAATCTTTTCTATGTCTCTCAAGCACCCATTCAAACCAATGCAACAATAAATATATAATATCAGATATAGCACTGTCTTCCAATATTTATAAAAGTAGGGCTGAACCGTCATGAACTTCATGAAACATTAAAAAAATTACATGAAACCAGCCAGTAGTCTGAATGACTTAGCTAGCACATTTTATAATAGGCTTCAGAGGCCACACAAATTCATGTGATTTATGACCTCTTCTGATAATCTCCCTCTGGTGCGCAACTGGCTTTAACACAGCAGCATCCATAGCAGACCATGATGATGTCAAATTGACATACATGAACTGGGATGTTATCATACAAACATTGGCTTTACAGAATTGCATCCCAATATCTGACAAAATTGTGCATGTTTCATCATATGCCCCCACCTATTGCTCCTACAAACATCCATTTACAAAATATGCTATGTAGATTTTACTGCAGATTGTACTGATAGTCCTCAATTTACAATCATTCATTTAGCAACTATTCAAGATTACCACAGCACTGAAAAAAGTCACTTATAACCCGAACTCACACAACTGTTGCAGCATCCCTGTGGGCACATGATCAAAATTTGGGCATGTGACACCTGGCATGTATATAGAATGGATGCAGCTTCCATGGTCATGTGACTGCCATTTGCAGCCTTACCAGTTTCCAACAAGCAAAATCAATGGGGAAACTGGATTCACTTAATGCCAACATTGATTTAGTTAACAATTGCAGTGATTCACATAAGAAACATGGCAAAAAGGGTCGTAAAATCAGGGATAATTCATTTATCAACTGGGAAATTCGTGCCCCAATTGTTGCAAGTTGAGGACTACCCATACTTACAATTATCATCAAAGAAAAAAAATTCAAGAGCTACCTTAATAAAAATTCCAGATCTTAAGAAAAATTTCAGATATCTGAGTAAATAGAACCAGCTTGTCTTTCAAGAAATTAGTGATAGTCAGTTATGTTATCCTATTGGCATAAGACTATTTTCCTGAACTTAGTATCTTTCAGATATTTTGAACTTTCAAGAATTGGAGGCCAATACATTTATACATTTTTAAATGAAAGAAGGTAAATAACTTTATTGTTGTTATTTTTCCCTAGTCAATCATTTTTCTTTGTGAATCATCAAAATATTGATAGAGCTAATCTTTATATGTTTCTTTTTTAAAAAAGCAAAGTGAAAACCTGTTTGGTGTAGTGGTTGGAGCACCACACTAAAACTGGGAAGCTGTAAATTCTAATCTTCCCTGGGGCACAAAGTCAGCTGAGTGAGTCCAAGCAATTGCCAGGAGTCAACCCAGACTCAAGAGCACACATACATACACACACAAGCAAGGTAAAATATTGCCAATATTGCCCAGGCCATATTGAGTGAAGAGGAATTGTCTTGGGACGCTTATTTATTGCCTTTATTATTTTTACAAATAACTCCAGGCAGCAAACATATCCAACCACACCTTTCTCCTATTTTCTTCACAACACCACCATTATGAAGTGGGTTGGGCTGAGAGTGAGTGACTGGCCCAAAGTCACCCAGCTGGCTTTCATGGCTAAGGTGGGGACTTAATTCAAAGTCTCCTGCTTTCTAGTCTGGTGCCTTAACCACTGGATCAAATTGGCAAAATACATAATTTTATAATGTCACATTATAATCTTAAAAGTTTAGTCATGTGGGGTCACATTATTAGTTGTCCAGGGGCCAGGGATTGGACATGCCTGCTTTAGGCAATGAACATAAACAAGGATCACTCTGTGTCATTTAAAGGAATAGCAGAAATTCTCCCATCAAACTGATAGCAATTATAATCTACCTTCAAAATATAATTGTTTGCTTCCTAACTCTTATTTCTACTGCTTTTCAGTGTCAATGTCCCGCATGGTTATTGCGACCTAAGGAATGCAGTTGAAAATCAACATATCAGAGGATACCAAGTAATAGTTAGATAAGAGACGATGAGTTTCATATTACTTTTGGGAGGAGAGCCACCTTGAGAAAGAGATTCGTGACAAACCCCCCTCCCCTGATAGAAGTAAAAGAAAGGTCTTCAAAATTTAATATTGAAAGAGAAATTTAAAATTGAATTTGCTGCAGTGGAAATTTCTGAGTAGAGAAGCTATGGTAGGAAAGAGGAAAGGTTAACATAAAGGAAGTAAGGTAAACATATAGGCAAAAATAGCTAGGTCTGAGAAAGGAAGAAGAGAAGCCATAAAAAATATATAGCTGTAAAAGGAAATGGCTAGCCAGGAAAGACAGGTTGAATTGGAGAATAGGAAAATAAGCTGAATAAGATAAGAGGAAAGGCACACTGAATTGAAAAGCAGGAAAAGAACCTATTGTTTTAAAATGGGGACATAAATATCTACAGAGTTTAAAATAACCATTTAAATGTCTAATTTTTCTTATTATTATTGTATATGTGAATATGATTTAATATGTTATCAGGAAATGTGTATAAGCGGACGGAAAGAGTGTAACCTCATAGTACCTCAGCCAATGGGGAAAGAGGAGGGATGTAGCGGCCGGTGATAGGGATGAATAAAAGAAGGAAATATTTTGGGTTAAAACTTTGGAGAGAACCAAGCTTTGATAGCTTCTCTCCCCGCTTATTGCAATAAACGAAACAAAAGGCCTTCACTGTGTCTTGGCTGGTTATTGGTCAGGCGAGTTTGCCTCTGGTCACGAAGGAAAGTAGCCAGGAGCACATAACAGACTTGGGGGCTCCTCCGGGATTTGCATCCATTCCATCTTTGGCAGCCAGGGATATTCAAAAGTTGAGTGCACACCTGGGTAAGTTTTTCCCAGCCCTAAAGGTCGGATTGCCCCTGCTCAAACAAGGAGGAATCGGAAATCCCGAGACAAAAAGCCAGGACCCAGTGAAAACCTAAGGGAAAGTCGGCTGACATAAGGAAGGACTTCAACTCAGCCTCACAGGTAAGATACCAGAGGGGTATCTATATATCAGAGGGGTATTAATGGGCAATAAGAGTTTGAAGAGGAGGGATGCCTCCCCAGCCAGTGTGCCGGCCAATAAGGAAAAAGAGGAAAGGTATTTACATTCTGGAATGAATCCCATTAGGAAGATGGGAATCCCTTAGGGAGAATGTTGAAGTATTTTAAGTCAGTGCTTTAAACAAGGCATTTGAACAGAGGAAGGATGATACATTACAGTATATATCTGGCCTAAGTACATGTTTCGCCAGCCAATAAATTAAATTGGGCTTCTCAGCTTGGCTTAGAGCGGTGGGGAATGGATAGGCAGTGGTTAAGGTCTATCAGAAACGCTCCTTGCATTTCCCCACTGCCTGGAGAACAAGCTACAAGTTGCCCCAAAAGAGTAAAAGTGGAAATTTAAAGGGACACAAACCTCCAAAGGTCTGGAAATGATGTTTCTCTTCCACCTGAATTTATTCTTTTATACTTTTAACAGTTCATAACTTCCTATATTTTCTTTAGATTCCTGTGCAAGCAAGTTTTCATATTCTGAGTCTTCTTTCCCCAATGTTCCTTAAAGTATTGGGCCCATGGTCCTTCCTTCTACCAAAGAAGGTACTAAGGAAACAACAGTAGCAGAAGAAAAACTTTTCAACACATAGTCCAGGTTCTAGGAACACATCCAATCCATTGAAGTTTTTCTCCCACTTAGATGGAAACAATTCAACAGGTGAGGCAGGTTGAAATTTCATTTTCAGGCCATCCAGCTGCAGAGTTTGTCACTGGAGAGGATATGATGGGACTTTCCATGGACTCACGCCTTGATTCCTTAAATCAGGAGGACTTGGCATGATTGAGACCACTCAGGACTGGTATTTTTAGGTGACAGTTCTTTTCACCTGAATCCACTCTCCAGGAACAATGGCCAGAGACAGGTGGTAAGGCAGCCTGGGCCTGTACTAAGATAGAAGACAAAACCTGCGCCACATTATGCAAATACTGAGTAACTTTCTTCTCTTCTTCATTGACATTCTTGAACCTTCATGTAACAAAAGTCTCCCATACATCATTTCAAAGAAACAAAAACAACTTTCCAGTTGAGGCCTATATTGACATGGCCTCACCACTAAATGTTGTAAAGCTTTTTTTTTTTTAACTTGAATTTTATCACATATTTGTTTAACTAAAGTATAAATACAACCATCCTGTTGTAGAAAATATTAATCATCCCTTGTGACCCCCCTTCAGTGGCTGCTTCTGTGTTCTAGCCATTGTTTTGTTGTTGTTTTTTTTTCTTTTTTCTTTGCAACATCCACCTCCCATCTTTAGTACATTCTTGTTCCTTCAACATTCTAAGGCTTGTGTTAAGGCATACAATTCACATGTTTGGGCTGACCACGTTAATGGCAGTCTCCCTGCTTAATGCATGCAATTCACAAGTCTGTGCAAACCAACTTAAAACAACTTTCCTGTTTCTTTCTTCTATTATCCATTCCTTCCTTCCCTTCTGCCACTCTAGCATAACTTCTTTTTTTCTTCTTCCATCAGTATTCAAGACTCCATAAACATACTTGGAGTCAGTGTATATTTTCTCCTTCTCCCTTTGTCATTTTTACACATTGCTTACATGACTCTAATGGTTGGACAGGTTTTAAGAGTATAATAAGAACCCCCCCCCCCAGACATACCACCTTGTAATGTTCCAATACATCTTCTAAGACTTAATATCACACTCTATCTCAAACCCTGTGCACTGAACACAATTAATACAGTGAGAGCAGCAACAACACCCACAAAGATACCCACAAAATCAGCACATGCGGGAGGTCTTGGTTTTCCTTTGGTTCTAGATAGAAAAAGAAATATAAAGTTTAGTCCTTTTTCCTCTATTACCCCCCTTTCTGTCAGGAAGATTGACTATTAGTCCATGAAGTCCTTCGGAACATTAGCTTCAGTGGATCTCCTTGGTGAGATTCCACCTTCCACTTCTCTGGGGCTGGCATGGGCCCTTTTACTCGGGAGTAATGGGTCCAACCTTTTTCAGCTGTCCAGATAGCTGTCTCAGTGGTTAACAAGACAATGTAAAGTTCTTCCCAGGTTGGAGTTAGTTTTTCCTCTCTCCAGGCTTTTATCAACACCCACTGTCCTGCTTTGTATTGATGTACTACAAAGTCCAAGGAGTTTGGGCAAGAATGCCTTTCTGTCACAGGAGAGAAAAACATCTGGACAGTTCGAGTACATATTTTCTAATTATTTTATCTTTTAATTCAATTCTTGGTAATCCCTCCTTCTCCATCTACTATCGTATCTTCATTGTGTCTCTCTTTTTCTTGTTCTTTTCTTTTCCCAACTACTTTGCTATGAACAAGTGTATACCTCCTTTAGGCTTCCTGATTAAAATTGTCCACACTTGATAAGAAATGCTAACCACCAAGATGTCCCCAAATGTCAATTTTAGATAAAAATGCCACTGGCTGCCTCTTCCCCCACTTCTGGGACAAAACCTCCTCCAACCTTTGTCCTTGTTTATAAATAAATTACCTAGGGAAGAGCCAACAAAGGAGAGCTCACCAAACCCTGTTTGCATTTGTTAACACAAGCTCTTTTTCTAACAGTTTTGCATACAAATCTTTAATCAAAACAGCATAGCTATTTATAATCCCAAAAATTTTCTCAACTTCTTTGTTTTAACTTCACAAAAAAATAAACAAGTTTGATAAGATATTCTGAGTTACTGAAATAGTTTTTTTTTCCAAACTCTAGTATTGCTTTTAATATAAAGTTAGTCAAATTCCAATTTAATCAAATTCCATTCAGATGAAAACAAATTTCCATTAAATAGGGAAAACATTTATAAATCTAAGCAAAACAATCTAAAGTCATTTCTTTTGGTTGATATTAAACAATTTAAACTCAAAAATTTCCCCCCAAAAAAGTTGTCCAACAATTACTGACCCCTCTTGAATAGAAAAAAATTGCAAAAGTGGGCATTAAATTTTCACAGCCACCTCACCTTTCTCAAACCTGAATTCTAAGCAAAGAAAAAGTTAAAAAGATCAACCCCCCTTCTCCTTTCTCTCTCTCTCCCTCTCAAAGCAACACAGCCAGAAAAAAAAGGCAGGGGGGGGGAAGGGGGTTGTATCTGCAGATAGAGTTTGAAAAGGCATTAACACACTTAACATTTGCAAAAGGGAGAGAGCAGAATAGGCAAGAAAATGGTATAGGATTTCCTGCCTGAGCAGGTAACTTTGGGCTGTTCTTAAGAGGGAGAGAAAAAATAAACAAACAAACAAACACATCTTTCTTCACTTTGTTTGTTGGCCAGACAAACAGAGTGAGGTTGTTTCTTTTGGTATCTTCTTTTCTCTTGAGGTTAGTAACAGTCATATTTACTTCACACACAAAGACTCTGACACACATATACGTACCAAGACAAGGAAAAGAGAACAGAAAACTGCTTGGGAAAAAGGTATCTCACTCACACACAGAGACATACACACATTTCTCTCATTCCCCTTATTTCCCAAAACTTCCTTTTCTACCCTAGCTCCACATCGGCAGAGCCTGGGAAACCCATTCACAGACACAAGGCATCTGCTGTTTTCCTGTTTGAAGCTACTCAATTTTACAGTTATTTTTTTCTTTAGGTTTACAACAACGACTTACAACAACACCCATCTTCTTGAGAGTTTCCCTGGTTATGGTTCCCTGAGGTTCTCGATTTGACGGCCACTCAAAACTCTTAACACCAGTTTGCTTCCCTTCAGGCTGGCCTTCCCCCTTGCGGGAGTAAGGGACCTCAACCTTTCAGGTCCGCACTCCTCTGGACTTACCAGTGTTCCCAGAACACAGCCCATCACACTCACACAGCCGTTATCGCTCTCCTGACCACCCAGATACAATTGCATGCTTCCCTCCTTTGGGGCAAAAGTTCCTTACCTGGGCCAGTGCACTGGGTTACCTGGTCTGGGCTTCAGTTGTTGACTTTCTTCCTATTTCCTGTCCTTTGATTTTTGTAAACCAGAGTTGTCAATTTAGTTTGGCTCAGAGCCTGCAAAGGGAAACTAGATCTCAGATAACTCCAGGCAGTTGAAATCAACAGGCGCGCTCCTGATTTTACTGAGAACAGTGTCCCCTAGAAGCTCTTAATGCCCGCATTCTCCACCAAGATTGTGAGATGTAAAAACCCCAAATTTTGATACTCACAATACGAAGACAAGTCTGGTTAACAAAACAAAGGTTTATTGGAGAATAACATAAACAGAATAAAAGAGAAAAGAAAAAGAACAGAAGAGAGGAGCGTTTGCAAACGCGGCCCCCTGGATCCTTCCCTATGGATTGGATTCCAGGAGCACACTGGCCTGGTTTCAAGATCTGCATTTTATACCCCTACAATGCATGTCACATCTAAGCAGCTCTTTCATCTTTATAGATGTACTCTGAAGTTGTACTTTGTTAACCTGACCTCTTCCGTCCATCTGCTGTTATCTTGTTTATTTGTAATTCTCACCTTGGGTCAAAATCCCCCTCTTTGATAGTGATTTTTACTCAAAGTGTAAGTTCCTGTGTCCGGAGGATTTTTAGGCAGGAAACATTGAACAAACCTTCTCACACATTTGGCAGTGCATTACTACATTTGCGTTACAGTGTTACATTTGTACTAAAGAGACAGTTTCATATAATGGCATTACATTTCTACAATTATTAAAAGAATAACTTTTATTTCCTTCAAAGGTATTAAAAATGCAGTGCCTCAGAGTCTTAACATTCAGAAGGCACTGTGATTAGAACAAGGAAAGGAGGAAACACCAACTGAATGGTTAGAAAGATTAAAAAGCCAACTTTAAAAGTATGAACATTTGGATCCTAGTAATCCAGGACATCAAATGATTGTGAAATATCAATTTGTAAGGAAAGCATGGGAAGGTATTAGGGTAAAAATGCAGAAATTAGACACATGGAAAACTAAAACAATAGAAGATTTATTACCAGTAAAAGAGGCTCAGAAAGTATATGAGAAGAGAGGAGAGAGATAAACGTAAGATAAGATAAAAATGATGGCTCAATTGTTGCAAACAGGCCAGTAAAGAGGATGGGGAAGAGTAATCAGGAAATCAGTAAGTCAGGCTGGGGGTGAGGACAGCGAATTGGCACCAGGGGATATAAATCCCTAGGAGAAAATTTTTCCCCAGTCCCCAAACAAACAAACAAACAATTGTGCCTTTTGTAAGGAGGAAGGACACTGGGAAAATGAGTACCCTAAGAGGAAGGAGGGGGAAGAACTAGAAAATTTGGTGATTTTTGAGGATTAGGGGTGTCAGGGGACTAATCTGTTTTTTGGTCCAGGTTTTTAGCAACCCCTGATAAACCTTAAAGGTTGGATCCCTGGAGGAGGAAAGGGTGTACTCAGTGGATTCTGGAGCCACCAGATTTACCCTGGACTATATACCTCCAGGAATGCAAATTGGGAAAAGGAAGATTAAGGATCAGGCAATTATGGACATGTAGTAGAAGCAACAATATTTAAATCTGCTATGGTCCAGACAGTAGCAAAAGGGCTTGGATTATGTTTTGGTAGAAGGGAGCTGCAATTTGGCCAGGAGGTACTTAATTGGTAAATTGGAGATTGTTATTATGGGGAATGAAAGAGAAATAATTGTAAATATTATGACCTTGAGTGAGGAAGCTCAGGGAAAAGTGGACCCTCTTATATGGGCCCAAGAGGGCAATAGAAGAGGGGTACACATGGATCCTTTAAAGGTGACTTTAAAGAACTCTGGTGAAGTAATTCACCAGAAACAATATAACATTACATTGGAAGGAAGAATGGGTTTAAAGCCCATGGTGGAAGGGCTATTGAAGGGAGGTGAAATTTTTGAGCAATCCTTTTAAACTTGTTTAGTTTGTTACTTTTTTTAACCCAAGAATTTCTGCCTTGGAAAAGTAAGAGATGCAGAAAAAAGAAGAAGAAGAAGAAAAAAAAAAGGGGGGGGGAGGCAGTTTCTGTCTGCATGTTTGTTTGTGTGTGTATGTGTGTTTTTAAAGAACAGAAATTGGGTAAAATTTCCTGACTGTAAGAATAATTAATCAGTGGGATAATTGTCTCCAGAAACTGTGGATGCTTCATTATTGGAGGTTTTTGGGAGGAGGTTAGAAACTGATAGGGTCTGAAATGGATAGAGTTTCTTGTTTCAGTAAGGGGTTGGACTAGAGGACCTCTAATGTCCCATCCAACTCTGATATTCTGTTTTTGTATGTGTGGCATGCTCCAGTGATTTTCCTTTGCATTTTAGTTTGGATTTATCCTTAATAATGCATTTGAGGGTATTCTTGTCAAAGGAACAATCTTATGATGTTTTATTTAACATCTGATAAATATGTGTCTTTGGGACTACTTGCTACTGCAAAAAAAAGATGATTAATTGCTGCATACTGTGTGTGTCCAATTTGTTTTCCTTTTCCTTGGAGCCAAGGAGGGGAAGGGAAATCTTTATAGAAAACCAATTTGGTTTCAGGGTTATAGCCACAAGGCTGGATTTGAGTTCAAATCCTGCTTTGGCCATGAGGGATAGCTGAATGTTTTGGGGCTGGTTTATTTTTGTTCAGTCCTAGGAGGGAGGTTTTGGCAAGCCACTTCTGTAAATGTTATGGCAATTTTCCTCCTGAGGGCTGTTTCAAGCAAAAGTTTTGTATAAATTTTTACTCTGTCTGGTTTGGTGATGGGAGAAGAGGGAGACAATCTTTTGTCTTCTTAGCTATCCTGGTGTTCTTTGATGTGCTGCCACAAGAGTAATTTGAATGTTATTTGCCTGAGACAAAAGGCATTCCAGAAATGTTGGCCCAATGCTAATTGGTGAGCCTATGTGCTTTACCTTTTAAAATCCTGAATGTGTTATTTACAATAAGTTTATTGAGTTACATTTTTGTAACATGGTTTCTAATCAGGGTGAAAGGGGGAGGAGAAAGAAAAATGTGACAATTTTTGATAAAGCTTCCATGGACAAGTATAGTCTATCTGATACAGGACAAATGATTTTTTTTCTTTCTTTTCTTTCCTCCACTTTTAAGCTGTGGAAGCAAATACATTTTTATGTAGCTTCCCAATTTTATAAGATCTTATTCTGGGAATTATAAAGAAATGGGAAAGCAACTTTTGGCAGAAGAAAGTGTTGGATTAAAGTCTTCATCCTGGTTCATCCAAGCCGGGAATAAATAAGCAACATGGAGACTGCTTTGGGAAGATGGTTACAGTTTATTGAAGAAGCAGAAAGATGGTTCTTGCAGGAAAGACCAGAGGAAAGAAGGGCTGAGCACATGGGCAAGGGGTTTTTATACCCCCTCTAGCCTTTTGTTTGGAATAGTTTCCTGTTCCTGTGGCATGAACTTTGAGGCTATTTCTGAGTGTTTTTCTAGGCCTTGATATCTGTGGTTTAATCCTATTATCATATCCTGCTTCCCTGGTGATGGGGCTAATGACTCCTAGAGTTTGGGTGGGGTGTGCAGATTTTAAGTCTCTTTGTCTTCTTGAGTTCTCTGGCTCCAACTTTCTGATGGTTTTACATTTGCATTTGTATAGGGCTGGCTTCTGCTTGGGACAGAGACTTGGGGGCAAGGTTGGTTTCTGCTTTTAAAATAGTTTTGAGGAAATATATTTTTCTGCCTTTTTAATATTTCATTCTCTGGGCTAACTTTCCTCAAAAGGATTGAGGGTGTTTAGCAAATAAAGCCCAATTGGTATGAAAGGAGGTAAAATATCTAGGATATATTATAGTTGAAGGGGAAAGGAAAAAGATAGTAAAAGGATTGAGGCTATAGTAGATTTATAATTACCAAACAACAAAAATGGTCTTAAGGGGATTCTGTGGTTATCATAAGGTGACCAACCGTCCTCCTTTTGGGAGGACAGTCCTCCTTTTTTGAGTTCTGTCCTCCCTCAAAAAGTGTCTTCCTAAATGTCCTCCTTTTCCATATACCGTCCTCCTTTTGGGAGGACAGTCCTCCTTTTGTGAGTTCTGTCCTCCCTCGAAAATGTCCTCCTAAATGTCCTCTTTTTCTATATTTGAAGACTTATCTGCAGGACTTTTTTTTCCTCATGGGACGCTCAGAAGGCGTTCCGGGACCTTTTTTTGATGTTTTTTTTTCAACTTTTGCCTGAGCTGTGCTACTCCCCCTATTGGCTTTCGAAAGCCGATAGGAATTGCTGCTGAGCGCGCCAAAACACCCGGGCAGCAAACTTTGCACGTGCAAGTTGCAGGAACTTTGCACCCGTCACTGCTACCCAACTACACCATCTCCTACTTAGTTCCGCAGATAGCTGGAGGAGACTGGAGTGGTAATTTTCTCTTGATCTTCCCTGTTCGGTTTTACACAGGGATGCACAGGGTAGGCGGTGGTGCTGGGGGGCGGCTGGGGGGTGGCTGCAGGGCCGGAGCCGGTGTGGCTGGTGCTTTGTGAGCTGCGGGGCCAGCTCTAGGGGGATGTGCAGGGTGGACAGTGGTGCTGGGGGGTGGCTGGGGAGGCAGCTGCAGGGCCGGAGCCAGGGCAGCTGGTGCTTTGCCTTTCTGAGCCGCGGGGCCGGCTCTACGGGGATGTGCAGGGTGGGCGGTGGTGCTGGGGGGTGGCTGGGGGGGGCGGCTGCAGGGCTGGATCTGGCATGGCTGGTGCTTTGCCTTTGCAAGCTGCGCGGCCGGCTCTATGGGGATGCGCAGGGTGAGTGGTGATGCTGGGGGACAGCTAGGGGGGTGGCTGCAGGGCCGGAGCCGGCGCGGCTGGTGCTTTGCTTTTGTGAGCCATGGGGCCAGCTCTACGGGGATGCGCAGGGTGGGTGGTGGTGCTGGGGGGTGGCTGGGGGGGGGGTGGATGCAGAGCTGGAGCCGGCACAGCTGGTGCTTTGCCTTTGTGAGCTGTGGGGCCGGCTCTACGGGGATGCTCAGGGTGGGTGGTGGTGCAGGGGGGCGGTTGCAGGGCTGGAGCTGGCTCGGCTGGTGCTTTGCAAGCTGCGGGGCTGGCTCTCCATGGCAGGGCAGCGGTGCTGGCGGGGCAGCTGTGGGCGGGGGCGTGGCGGGCAGTTGACCTTCCATGGGCTGCGCCAGCTGGTGGTCTACGCAGTGCTGACCTACACTGCCACCACCTCACCCTGCGCACCTACGTGGCCGTCCTGGAGCGCCTGGCTCACAACACCTGCCTCCGCCGCCCACCCCTGCACAATCCAGCCGTGTAGATTTTTGGACAAGTGAGAAATCGAGATTGAATGTTGATACTCTAGCTGCAGTACTTGCCGTAAAATTCAATATGAAGGATATTTCTTGTTCAGATATTTCCAATATATTTTTAGAAGATGATACATTGACAAAAAATATTCATTTAATGGAAAAGTACTCATTTAAATAATTAATAGGCATGTAAGCATAATTACAATATAAAATGTTATTGTTACAAATGGTTTTTATTATGCATTTATCATATTATAGTGTATTCTGTATTATTGTTGCAATAAATACAATGTTTCTTTTATTTACGATATTTTTTCTTCAATTTATTCATGTCTTCCTTTTTGTTGTAAAAAAGTTGGTCACCTTAGTTATCACAAGGTACTGCAAGAATGGTGATCCAAAAACTATATGAGGGGAATCATTGGGGAATTAAAGCATAGGTAGAAATGTATTTGAAATTCTATGCTACCCTTGGAATTTATGGGATAGCCCAAAGGGCTACAGAGGGATGTTTGATATGTAAAAGGGTTAATAAAGGGTTAAGGCTCCCAAAGGAGGGAGACAAATAGCTAAATGTAGAACAAGTACTGGGGTCTCTGTCTTCTCTTTGACAGGAAGGCTTGGTGGTGCAAACAACTCCTTTGGAATTTCCAGTCCGTATGATCCAGCCGGGACAGTGGGTGCTGATTCATAAATGGAAGGAGTAACTTCTACAACCAAAGAAGGCAAGTTCCTTATGTTAAATCTGCTGTCTGGAGGGCTGAGAAGGTTTGGACTCACCACACATGAGAGAAGGTGGTGACTGGACCTGAAAGAGGGTGGACGGTCATTCCAGGACAAGGACTAAAAGCCACGTTTAAAAGGACTTTTAATGGGTAGTGGACCAGAACCCCTACCTATTTTGAATATCTCTTTTAGAATTTCAAGTGACCCCAGACGAAGAACAAAGGTGTTGGTGGTGACTCATCAGAGAAGTAAAAGTGGTTTGTTACAAATAAAATGAATAACTAAGACAGAAGGCATACCATTAGAAACTGAAAACGTAGAATTGTAAATTGTAAGAATTAGGTAGTAAATGTATACCTTTTGTTATTATCACTGTGATTGTTGTAGCTGTTATTACTGTTGTAATTGTGGATCAATTTGTGGATGTGAAATACTGTGTAATAATCATGAGGGGTGGATTCTAATTCTAATATTACTAAAGACAACACACCAGAGCAGCCTGGGAAATAAAGGTAAAAATTTGTTTGTGGGATTTAAAGGTAGATGACAATCATGAAGCAGAATGGATATTGCAAAAGGAATCAGGAAAGTGGCTAAAGCTCCTGAACAAAAGTATGAAAATATGTGGAGCGATTGGGGTTGGTTAACTAATTGGTTTCCCAACACTGAATGGTTAAGACAAATGTTTCTTGGCCTAAATTTTTTAGTGGTTGTAGGACTTATGTGTTGTGCATGTCTGCAATGTATTCCTTTATGTGGATCTACTTTAACCAAAGCTGTAGGAAAAGCTTTTAGGAAAGTCTTAGGAAAAGAAGAAGTTATACAGTTAATAGTTATAAGATTTTCTAAACATGATAATGAAGATTTTTCAGTGTAATAAAAATCAAAAGGGGGAATTTGAAAGAAGTAAAAGAAAGGTCTTCAAAATTTAATATTGAAAGAGAAATTTAAAATTGAATTTGCTGCAGTGGAAATTTCTGAGTAGAGAAGCTATGGTGGGAAAGAGGAAAGGTTAACATAAAGGAAGTAAGATAAACATATAGGCAAAAATAGCTCGGTCTGAGAAAGGAAGAAGAGAAGCCATAAAAAATATATAGCTGTAAAAGGAAATGGCTAGCCAGGAAAGACAGGTTGAATTGGAGAATAGGAAAATAAGCTGAATAAGATAAGAGGAAAGGCACACTGAATTGAAAAGCAGGAAAAGAACCTATTGTTTTAAAATGGGGACATAAATATCTACAGAGTTTAAAATAACCATTTAAATGTCTAATTTTTCTTATTATTATTGTATATGTGAATTATATTTTGTAATGTTTCTAAATCTGTTACTTCTCTCCTGTGTCTTTTAAAACAGACTAACAGAAAACTATCAAGAGGGATCAAACCGTATCCATACATAAATCAGTGTGTTAAAAGTGAAGAGATTTAAATTGGTCCTAATCAGGGCTTTTTTTCTCATAGAACGCCCAGAATGGAGTTCCAACACCTTTTTTGGATGGAACTTTGTAGGGTAGGCAAGGCAGGTTGTATGATGTGTGAGTTCCGGCACCTTTTTTTTTTTTTTTTTAGAAAAAAAGCACTGGTCCTAATTCAAGTCACAGGTCAAAGGCCTATACCTCTAGACTAGTCATTTAAGAGTTTCCTGTCCATTAGGATGGGCAGAGTCAACTTTGTAGAAAAGTCTTTCCTCAGTGATGCAGTCTTCAAGCAGAATGGACTACATCTTATGAATAAAGGCAAATATCGGTGTCCCGGAAAAATGTTGCAAGATCAAATCTGGATTGGTCATCTTTCCTAGAATGTAGTTATGAAAGCTAAAACCCATCACATCTAGAGGGAATCTGGCTGAAGAAAGGAAGACATTTGAAGATCAACGAACACTATGTTTTAAATATTATATAAATATCTTTTAAGGCAGGTATGTCAAACTCATGATGTCACGTGATGTCGTGCGACATATCAGGACTTTTTCCCCATTGCTGACAAGGGTGGGCGCTGTTTCGGCGTGACGCATCCAGCCCATGGGCCAGCAGTTTGACATGCCTGTTTTAAGGGATAGCAACTACTGACTTTGTTATTTAACAAGTTCATTTAACAAACCAGTGTATAATATCTTAGGAATTGTTCAGAACATTATTTAGGAAGGAAGTGGTAAAGGTACAAGTGCATCCCACCTAATTTCTTTATGCTATTCAATAACACACACACATACTTTTATCCAAAGATCACTAACAAATAGGAAACAAGTAACATCTGGAATAGAATAGAATAGAATAGAATAGAATAGAATAGAATAGAATAGAATAGAATAGAATAGAATAGAATAGAATAGAATAGAATAGAATAGAATAAGACCTTGGAGGTCTTCTAGTCCAGCCCCCTGCTCAAGCAGGAGATCCTATACCATCTCAGAAAAGTGACTGTCCAGTCTCTTCTTAAAAACCTCCAGTGATGGAGTGTCCACAATTTCTGAAGGTAAGCTGTTCCACTGGTTAATTGTCCTCACTGTTAGGAAGTTTCTCCTTAATTCCAGGTTGCTTCTCTCTTTGGTCAGTTTTCAGCCATTGTTTCTTGTCCTGCCCTCTGGTGCTTTGGAGAATAATTTGACCCCCTTTTTTGTGGCAGCCCCTCAAATACTGGAATACTGCTATCATGTCATCCCTATTTCTTTTTTTCTTTAGACTAGCCAAACCCAAGTCCTGCAGCCGTTCTTTATATGTTTTAGTCTCCAGGCCTTTGATCATCTTAGTTGCTCTTCTCCGAACTTTTTGCAAGGTCTCAACATCTTTTTTGTAGTTTGTTCCTGTACATGTAATAAAGTCTCAGTATATTTTCCAAAGTACCAGAAGGCAAGACAAGAAACAATGAATGAGGAGAGAAGCAACCTAGAACTAAGGAGAAGTTTCCTAACAATGAGAACAATTAACCAGTGGAACAAATGGCCTTCGGAAGTTATGGGTGCTTCATCACTGCAGGCTTTAAGAAGAGTCTGGGTAGCCACTTGTCTGGAATAGTATAAGGTCTCCTGATTGAGCAGGGCATTGGACCTCCAAGGTCCTTTCCAATTCTATTATTCTGCTTTGTTATTCTGTTATGTTATGATTTATAAATTCAATTAGGCTATAGCTTCAGCTGCTGCTGGGTCTGTTGAGAGCTATTAAGTCAGCAAAATCTAAACTACAAATTTTCCCCATCCATAATATGCAAGAATTGTCACATACACACAGAGGGATCTTAAAAAGTTAGCAGTTGTAAGTTGTATAGATATCATCTACAGTAATTAACACAGCATATAAATTATGTTGTACGTTTCATTACTGTCAACAAAATGGAGCTCTTCCCCAGAATATGTGTGGATGGACTGGCACTCTCTAGGCTGAATGTATGTACTGTTGAGGTATAGTAATGGTTTATTTGTATTTCATTGATAATCTGGATAGTTATTGTATTTTTTAACACAGAGGTTATATGTATGCTTTCCTGAATTCTTACCATGGATGTTTTCCTTGTTTTTCTTGACTCTATGTATGTATCTATGTAATTGTAGGCTGGTCTCAAATATTCCATTTTTGAGAAAGTGGACCAAGAGTATGATAATCCTAGAATAGCAGATGCAAATAGACGATACGAACGATCTGGAACCATTTCAGTTAGGGTTCAATCAGAATATGATACCAAAATTACTCTGGTTGCTTTGATGGATGAACTATGCTGGCAGCCAAATGGGAGAACTGTTGCCCTAGGAGTTTTTCTAGATATTTTGGTGATTTTCAGGATCATAGGTAGGATTCAGCCTTGGAAACATCATTTTACAATGTTTCTGGCTCCTTCCATTCTGCTGTATTCAGAAGGTGATTCTGAGTGATTGTCATTCAACACCATTCCACACCTAGGGTACTAGTTTGTGAAGTTCCACAGAGTTCCATCTGGCTTCCAATATTGTTCAGCACAAAAGCACTGAAGGAAATCATCCAGCATTCTCAAGTGATGTGTTACCAGCATACTGATGATAGTCAATTCTACTGCTCCTCACTACCCAATTTGAAAAGGAAGCTATTGGTATTTCTAAACTTCTGCTAAGCTTAGTAACGGGCTGGATGAGAAACACAAGCTGATATTAGATCTAGATAAGAAAGAGGTACAATAGTAACTAGGAACCCGCACTATGAGAGTGAGGTTCAGGGAATATATTCTTGGTCTGGGATTGTGTCTTGATCCTCAATTGTTGCCAGATTCACAGCTGGCAGATGTAGCCAAGAAGCAAAATTACACATATCAATGGCAACTGTTCCTGAATGGATAGGATTTGGTAAGAATTAACCACACTTTGATGGGGTATCTTTAAATGGGCTGGAAACTGCAATTGCAATAGAATGATAATAACTGATGCAAGGTACTGGGATCATATGATATTTGTATTGAAAGAGTCTCAGTGCTTGCTTATTGCTTAATTGATGGCATTGATATTAATCTTTAAACAGAATTGAGACAGACACCTATGGGACAGCATCTCTCATTACAAAATTGCATTGGTTTGGGGAACTGCAGGAGATGACTGGAAGAGAAAGATCCTTGTCCCATGTCACTCTCAGAGTATGATATACAGGGCCTTTCCACATGCACCTAAGCAGAGGACAAACTTTCCCTGGCAGTATTTTGCCATAACATTGCTTACATCTCATTTTACCCTATATTATTCTGGTATGCTATTAGATTCTAATTCCCTAAGGTGACAAAATCCAATGACAATTTAAAGATGAGCTAAATATTATATATTTTGCTGCTCATGCTGTTGGGGCTAAAGTATGATGATTCATAGAGACTTGGTTTAGCACTTACTAGACACTTTAAGCTCATATTATTACTCTGCTTCCTCTCTGGTCCCTGGGCTTGTTCCTCCAAATCCAATTTGTTTTGGGGAGTGGGAGTGCCTAGCTATTTCTAATTGGGCTATTATACCCAGTACCTCCAGGAGCCTAAAGATCTGCTGTTCAGTGTGAGATGCCAGATTTGAAATAGCTACACCTTCTTGCTTTAATGGCATGTTCTCAGCAGAGGAGTGGGGGGTTTCCATAAAAAAACTATAGTAACCTGACTTTTTAAAAAATGACACCATTCAGAACTTGCTGGGCTGCTGTTTAACTACTCCATATCTAACAAGACACCTGAGCAGCAGTAAAGCAGATTTGTATAGGTATGGAGCTTACGAAAGAGTGCTTGCTCAGAGAAAGGAGGAACAAATATTGAAAAAGTGCTAAAGTTTGTGCTTTCCCTTTTTCCTTGCAAGAGGCTACTGATCATCAAATCAGGCTTGAATAGGCAAAGAGAGGGTACAGGTTTAGCTGTTCCTCAAAATCACCTTGTCACAGCTCTGATTTTGAGTTTGATGGAATATGGTAACCAGTAATCATGCCTAGGTTGGGTGCTTCAAGCCTTTTTTTTCTCATTGGACGGTAATCTGAAAGGTGCATGTGTTCCATGTTATGAACTTAAATAAGAAAATCAAGCAAGTGATGCACACTGGTATGGTTTGCCATTTTATACACAAAGAATGAGCTACTGAAGGCTCCAGGGACTGACAGCAGCCAATCACAGCCTAAGTGTCAACGCTGCTAACATTGGATGTCCTTGTTCTGACAAAATATGCAGAGCTGTGTGGTATTTTTAGAGTTAACTCAGATGACGCTAGGAGGGGAGGAGAAAGAATGTATGTGGGTAATTATATTAGATAAAAATCCTGCGCTGTAAACGGAAGAGAACCTTTACCCTTCAACCTGATAGAAGAACGTGATTTATGACAGCAGATTGAGGGAGGGAACATGATGGCAAAATATGTGCTCAGGGGAGGAGAATTTAGATCTTAGCATCCCTCTTCATGCCATGCTGACATTTTGTTACATGAATAAAAGACTTTTTAGGAAAAACAATGCCTGGAAGTTTTTTGAAGTGTTTCATTAGTCAGAACCTTGCCACTAAGCATCTTCAGCCTACAGGGAAATGGCTGGGTTTGCACCTTGTCCTAGACCATGGGTCGGCAACCCGCTGCTCCGGAGCCGTATGCGGCTCTTTGAGCCATCCCCTGCGGCTCCAGAGCCTCCTCTGCCATTTGCAGAGAGAGGCAAGGAGAGAGAGAGAGAGAGGCACTTGCAATTCCCCCCCCTCTCTCCTGTGTACTTCCCCCCTTGCAGGGCTCCTGATTGGCCCTGTGCCCGGGTGCCCTGCCCCCTGGGAGAAGGGCAGCCAGGAAGTTCCTTTCCCGGGCTGGCCCTGTCCCAGGCGCACGTGGCTGGGGAGCCGCGCGGGGAAGCCCTGAGATCCCTGCTAGGAGTGGCCCGCCGGAGCCTCCGCTGAGCTGGCCAGCCCTCCCACAAGCCGCAGCCCCGAGGGAGAGCAGCCCCTGCGATGCCCAGCCGGCACGACCGTTGGCCGAGCAGCACCGGAGATGGAGGGTCAGTGGTGGGGGGGGAGGGAGGGGGCTCCGAGTCCACGGAGTGCCCCCGCGAAGCGGCCGCGGGGGAATGTGGCGCCCCCCCACTTACCTGTACCAGGCAGCAGTCCCGGCTGGGGCATCGCTCCCTGGGCCGTCCCCAGGCCACTCCCTGAGCTGCTGAGCTGGCCACGCATCTTCATGCACCAGGCCAGACGGCAGTCCCCGGCTGGGGTGGTGGCTGGCAGAGGCATTGGTCCCTGGGCCGTCCCTGGGCAGCTGAGCCGGCCATATGTCTTGCTGGGCCAGACTGGGCAGCCGTCCTGGCTGGGGCGGTGGCCACCGGGGACATCGCTCCCTGGGCTGTCCCTGGGCCACTCCCTGGCAGCTGAGCTGGCCACGCATCTCCCTGGGCCAGTCCGTGGTGCCCCAGGTGCCTTCTGCTGCCTCCTGCCCCCCCCCCCCCACGCTTGGCCTTCCTGGGACCTTCGCCCATTTTCCCATGCCCGGAGCAGGAGAGGAAGTGCTGCTTTCCAGGCATCGGAAGGGGCTTCCCCCTCACAGCTGTGCGAATCGCAGCACACCTCCTTTCCCGCCACGCAAACTGACCCGGCTCGCCCTCCTGCAGGATTTGGCCCTGGGAAGGCTGGGCCGGCCGGCCGGCTGGGGAGGCCAAGCGGCCCCAGCGAGGAAGCCATTCTCACCCCATGGCCGGCTGGCCAGGAATCCCATCTGGCTCAGCGGGGAGCTCGGGGGGGGCCGCATGACTGCCACGGGGGTGTCCACGTCAGCCGTTGATCGTTATTTATTTGCTTCACAATCTATATCTATATCTATATAGGCAACTATGTGGGGGAAACAGCCAAACGCCTGAAGACTCGTCTCCATGAACACCAATTGGCTATAAAACGGGGCGAGCAGCATTCACAACTTTGGATGCATATGGCGCAGGAGGGCCACCAATTTGACTTCGCTAATACCTGTATTGTAGCTAGTGATGCCACGAAGGGAGGCCGGCTACTGAAAGAGGCCTGGTTCTCGAATGACAGCTCAATTAATCGTCACATTGACTTGCATCCAGCGCAACAAGCGCTGTGGAAATGGGACTCGAATTACCACTCATTACATCGCAAGCAATCATACCAACACTTGCGGCATTATGGACAGGAAGCCGCCCCCCCCATCGTCGGGAACACCTGCATACGGATGTAAATAACTATACCATCAACACCCCTTTGCCAGGTGACCGGCATCGGATCACGCGGCGAGAGAGTCTCCTACCCCAACATGTGGACGCCGGAATAGAGGCTATGGGCTCCACGCGCATGGAGAAAGAAAGGGAGGGTGCGCTCGATACAGACGATCTACGCACCGCCCAACAACCCCATGTGAGGCACACCCCCCCCCAGGAGGGAGGAAGCGATACCAGTGGAGCCGGAACACCTAAAAGACTTAACGTTAAAATCTCGGAGTGTGCGGTTGCCCATAGCAATGAGGAGGAGCGTCTCACATGGAGAGGGGAGAGAAAGCATAGAATGACAACCCGCTCGATCAGCAAGGGGAGGAGTAATGAGAGCGGTGTGAGTGCCAAACAACGGGAGGGAACGGATGTAAGGAAGACTGGGGTGGGGAATAAAGACATGATTACTGAGGCATACCATACTCAGATAAGAGCTGCGGACACGACAAAGAGGGGGAGAGGTATACAATTGGGAAGGAATATTAACCCACAGTTAGTGGAACCCTATCCCTATCATAAAACACAAGAAAACATCAGATCGAATCCTCCCCCCGACACGGCAGGCGATGATATTATTGGAAGAGGAGGGGATGCAAGGTCACTAATGCCTCCAAAGACCAGTAGTGGAGGGATAGGGAAGGGCATCCGAAGAAAAGAACATAACGTTATAGACACATCTTGGTTATCAGCTGGCCAATCAGGGCCAGTAACACGGTCTAGGAGCCGTGCGCAAACGTTACTTGAACCTACTTAAACCACCTTTATTGCAATGGCCTTTTAGCCCTGACGATGCTGGGGAGTTCCCCCAGCGAAAGCTTGGTAACTTTTTAGTATAAGTATATTTTTAGTAAAGTATTCTTACTTTAACCCTCCCGGTGATCATGTTTTATTCTTTTATTTATATCTATATCTATATCTATATCTATATCTATATAGGTCTTTGCTTATTCGGGTTTTCTCCCGCGTCAAATTGGAAGTGTCTTGGCGACGTTTCGATGAAGTCTCATTCGTTATCTTCAGGCTGGTATTTTCGGCTTCGTGCTTCTAGGAGCAATGTGTGATCGTAGCTGTTTCTTCCTTTTAATTGCCAGTGGGGGTATGAACTGATTGGATGAGAGCTTGGCTGTGTTCTGATTGGATGGAGGTGTGTTCTGATTGGTTAGGAGCTTGGCTGTGCTCTGATTGGATGGGGGGTTGGCTGTGCTCTGATTGGATGGGGGGTTGGCTGTGCTCTGATTGGTTGGGGGAGTGTTCTCTTTGGGTGGGGGCTTTGTTGTGCTCAGGTTAGTCTGAGTTGCACGGGGATGTGAGATGGTGAGCATTGCTATTCTTTGGCTTCGCGTTCATGGTCGTGCCTCATCTTCATGGTGGGTGTCAGTTTGCTTCATGTATGGATTGGAGGGGTTTAAAGTGGCTAATGATGCAGCTGTGGTCTGGCTTCTGGTTTGTGGTCGTGCCTCATCATCGGTGTGGGTTTGGGTTTGCTTTTTGCGTGGACGTGTGGTGGTGACATCCTGTGTGGCTTTTGTGAGTGTGGGTCTGGTGTCATTCTTTGTGTTAGGGACTTGTTTGTCAATAAGGGCTGGTTTCCAAGTGGCTGGTAGGCGGGAGGTATCATATCGTTTGTTCATGCTGTGTGGGCGTTTTTCTATCTCGATGGCTTCTCTGATTATTCTGTTATTAAAGTGTTCAATTTTGGCGATAGTTCTGGTCTTTTTAAAGTCAATTTCATGTCCTGTGATTTTAAGGTGTTGGACCAGGGAAGAAGTTGGTTCCTCTTTTTTGACTGAGTTCTTATGTTCTTCAATGCGTGCACTTATTCTTCTGTTGGTTTGTCCAATGTATGTGGTGGGACAAGTGGTGCATGGGATTTCGTATACTCCTTGATTTTCTAATTCAATTTTATCTTTGGGGTTTCTTAGGATGGTGGATATTTTTCTGTTTGTGCAGAATGCTGTCTTAATGTTGTGTTTGTGGAGGATCTTACTGATTCTGTCTGTGGTGCCTTTTATGTAAGGGAGGAGGGCTTTGCCGTTTTCTTGTTCTCTGTCTTGGGTTTTAGTGGGGGTTTTTTTTTGGATTAGTTTGGTAATCTTATTTCTTTGGAATCCATTGGATGTAAGTACATTAGTGAGAGTGTGTAGTTCGGTTTTTAGGTGTTGTTCATCAGCTAAGCGTTTTGTTCTAGAGATGAGTGTCTTGGCTACGGAGTTGATCTGTGCTGGGTGGTGGTGTGAGAGAGCGTGCAGATAGCAGTTTGTGTGTGTTTTCTTCTGGTAGATGGTATGTCCTAGGGAGCCATTGGATTTATTGTAGACTAAGACATCCAGGAAGGGAAGTTGGTTGTTAGCTTCTGTTTCCATGGTGAACTGTATTTTGGGGTGTAGGCTGTTGAGGTGTGAGAGGAAGTTGTCCAGTTTTTCTTTCCCATGTGGCCAGATTATGAAGGTGTCGTCTATGTATCTGAGCCAGAGTTTGGGTTTGTGATCAGATTTTTCTAGAGCTTGGGTTTCAAAGTGTTCCATGTAGAGGTTTGCAATGACAGGTGAGAGGGGTGATCCCATGGGTGCTCCTTCTATTTGTTTGTATTTTTGTCCGTTATAGATGAAGTATGTGTTGGCTAGGCAGTGGTTGGTCAGATCTAGGATGTGTTTGGGGGGGTTATATTTGTTTTGGATAGCTGTCAAGGCTTCTTGGATTGGCACTTGGGTGAAGAGGGATATGACATCGAAGCTCACAAGTAGGTCGCTGGGCTGTAAGTTTTGTTTCTTTATGATCTCTAAGAAATGGAATGAGTTTTTTACGTGTGAGGTGATGGATTCTGCATAGGGCTGTAGTTGTTTGGCGAGAAATTTGGCTAGATTTTGTAGAGGTGAGCCTATGGAGCTGAGTATGGGTCTAAGTGGGGTTCCTTCTTTGTGTATCTTGGGGAGACCATAGAGCTTAGGGCATCTGGATAATTTCTCTCTGGGAATGATTCTTTGCTGGATCTCTTTGCTAATGGGGGAGGCTTTTATTTTGGATCTGGTGGTTTTTTCCAGGTAGGTGGTGGGATCTGTGTTTAGGGGTTTGTATGTAGAGTCTTGGAGTAGGTTGGTTAATTTGGTTTGGTAGTCAGATGTGTTCATAACCACCGTGGCATTGCCCTTGTCTTCTGGTAAGATTATTATGCTGGTGTCTTCTTTCAGGTTAAGTAGTGCTGTCTGTTCCTCTTTGGGTAAGTTGCTTTTGGGTGGCTTGCTGGTGCAGAGGATGTTGGTGATTTCCAGTCTGATTCTGTTCGCGTCATCGGGGTTGATTTTGGTCAGGCTGGTTTCAACTCCGCATATAATGGTTTCAGTGGGGATGTGTTTGGAAGCGACTGCAAAGTTGAATCCTTTGGAAAGGACATTGGTTTCGGCTTTGGTGAGGTTCCTATCTGAGATGTTATGCACTGTTTGTTTCATGTGTGGCTTTGAGGAAGGAGGGGTTTGTTTCTGGCGTTCTTGTAGTCTTTGGAGTTTGTTGGTGTGTGTGTCTGTTTTGAGGGTGGTCTGTGTTTCGGCTCTCCAGACAGTGAGTTGTTTGGATTTGTCCCAAAGTGCGGGGTGGATCTTGTTGCTGAGTTTGAGGTGAAGTGTGAGGAGATCTTTGTTGATTCGGTCTAGGAGGAATCTTTTTGTGTGAAGTTCATTTCTGATTAGGGCCAATCCTGTTCTTTTCAGGATGCGTTTGGTGGCTGCAGAGTTGGAGTGGAATTTCAATTGGAAACCTGTGGGGATTAAATTTTGATCTCGGCAGTTGCGTAGGAATGCGAGGTCACATAAAATGGAAGCTCTTTGGACTTCAAGTTTTTCATAGGTTCTTTTCATAGAAGCCATCGAGATAGAAAAACGCCCACACAGCATGAACAAACGAGATGATACCTCCTGCCTACCAGCCATTTGGAAACCCGCCCTTATTGACAAACAAGTCCCTAACACAACGAATGGCACCAGACCCACACTCACAAAAGCCACACAGGATGTCACCACCACACGTCCACGCAAAAAGCAAACCCAAACCCACACCGATGATGAGGCACGACCACAAACCAGAAGCCAGACCACAGCTGCATCATTAACCACTTTAAACCCCTCCAATCCATACATGAAGCAAACTGACACCCACCATGAAGATGAGGCACGACCACGAACACGAAGCCAAAGAATAGCAATGCTCACCATCTCACATCCCCGTGCAACTCAGACTAACCTGAGCACAACAAAGCCCCCACCCAAAGAGAACACTCCCCCATCCAATCAGAGCACAGCCAACCCCCCATCCAATCAGAGCACAGCCAAGCTCCTAACCAATCAGAACACACCTCCATCCAATCAGAACACAGCCAAGCTCTCATCCAATCAGTTCATACCCCCACTGACAGTTAAAAGGAAGAAACAGCTACGATCACACATTGCTCCTAGAAGCCGAAAACACCAGCCTGAAGATGACGAATGAGACTTCGTCGAAACGTCGCCAAGACACTTCCAATTTGACGCGGGAGAAAACCCGAATAAGCAAAGACATATATATATATATATATATATATATATATATATATATATATATATATATATATATATATATATATATATATATATATATATATATATATATATATATATATATATATATATAAATGATGCAATCTTCGATCTCTGGGAAGAGTATACTCCAGATATTTATTGTTAAAACAACATTTAAAACAATAAAAACAGTTATATACAAGATTAAAGCAAGGGGATAAAAAGAACTTCCCACCCACTAAGCCCCACTCTGAGGACGCTGGCAGAGGACCAGCGAAAGCTAAGTTGTTTGTCCTCCCCATAATCTGCTGACTTACCTGTTGTTCATCCATTTCTGTCCATCCTCTCTTTTCTAACATTCCTCCTCCTCTGACCTGCTCTCCTACATGCTGTTCCCACATGCCAACATCCATTCCTATTAAACCCTCCTTCTCAAGCTTTCCTCCCCCCCAATCTGCCGTCCTGCCTGCTATTCTTATCTGCCCTTCTCCTTTCCTGTCAGTCCCACCCTCTCCTGTTTCCTCCCCCCCTCTCCAATCCACAGCTCTGTTTGCTGTTCCTTCCAGCATTCTTCCTCCCCTTACCTGTTGTCCTACGTACTGTTCCCATCTACCAACCTGCATTCCTCTTGGACTCTCCTTCCCAAACTTTCCCTCCCCCAAAACTGCTGTCCTGCCTATTATTCCTGCCTGCCCTTCTCCATTCCTATCAACTATAACTATAACTGGAGTATACTCTTCCCGGAGATCGAAGATTGCATCATTGAACAAATATGCCCAGGATTCGCATTTTTATAACCATTAAGGATATATATATATATATATATATATATATATATATATATATATATATATATATATATATATATATATATATATATGTGTGTGTGTGTGTGTGTGTGTGTGTGTGTGTGTGTGTGTGTGTGTGTGTTTTCTGAGGTTTTTGCGGGTGTTTGTATGTAGGTCTTTGGTTATTCGGGTTTTCTCCCACGTAAAATTGGAAGTGTCTTGGCGACGTTTCGACGAAGCCTCATTCGTCATCTTCAGGCTGGTGCTTTCGACTTCATGCTTCTAGGAGCACGAAGCCGAAAGCACCAGCCTGAAGATGACGAATGAGACTTCGTCGAAACATAAGATGACGAATGAGACTTCGTCGAAACATCGCCAAGACACTTCCAATTTTACGTGGGAGAAAACCCGAATAACCAAAGACCTACATATATATATATATATATATATATATATATATATATATATTCAAAAGGATTTTGCGGCTCCCAGTGTTTTGTTTTTGGTGGGAAACAGGTCCAAGTGGCTCTTTGAGTGTTTTGGGTTGCCTACCCCTGTCCTAGAAAATATATTATTTACTGTTTTATTGAATGTAGCACAGTTGGCTTGTTCACAATCCCATTCAAGATTAGTATGATTAGTGACTGCTGCCAAAAATGTATTCTCAAATGTGTCAAGTAAATCATGTGGAAAAAAAATAAAGCAGAGAAATCGCGTCACACAACTTTTTTTTTTCTCATCTCCATAAAATTTAATACACACACCATCCATATTTTTCTACTCTTTTACAGAGGGATCATTAGTTGCATACATTCACAGTACCTGTTTGCTACATAGCAGAAGAGAAAATGCTAATAAAATGCCTGTCTGTAAAGCAACATCACTTTGGAAAAAAGTATCCATAAGGCTTTTTCAAAAGTAAGAACAGGAACAGATTGATCTGAAAATGAGCACCATATGATAGGGACCAACCACTCTTGCTGCATTAAATGATTAAGTGGCGATGTGAGGTTAGCTACTTCATTTTAACATAGCCCAAATATGTTTTCCTCCAAAGTCTCAATGGGGAGGCTGGTGCTGCTTGATATCCCCCAGGATTTAAGTGGCCCATTATCATGGCAATGCCTGTACCTTAAGCAAAAGGTAGATGGAACACTTTACCTCTTGCTATTCTTAAAGGGGTCTCTATGATAATACCCCAGAGAGAGAGAGAGTGAGAGAGGTGTGTCCTAGAAACCATAGAGATTTTATGCTTGAGATAAGCAAGAGCTTATTTAAACAATCCTCTAAGGAGATCTCTGCTCAGCAGTGAGAAATGAGAAAAGAGAACAGTTCTTTTGCTTCAGCCAAGTGGCACCTTTCAAATTGGAAAAGAGTCAGTCCAAATGTAAAAGAGCAACACTATTAATCTCTTCTTAGGTCAAGGGGCACATTTCAGGAGTGAATATAGATTTAACAAAAAACTCTTGCCTACTTCATCCTTTACCTGTCCCAGTTTAGCATCTCAGATTTAATAAAACTTTCCTAATTGAAAATGCATGTTAAGGTTTTATGAATTTGCAAGAAATACATTTGGTTTTATTTTATGTATTTATTATATTAGATTTAACACCACTTGGGTTCAGAATGACCCTGGATAGCTTCCATTATAAAGAAATAAACAAAACAATAGAAACAATAGTAGATAGAAGATACTATGAATGTCTAGACAAAAAAAACTAAACAAAATACACCTGCAGAGTACAACCAGCCAGGTGTTACAGACTACCAGAAAAGCATTGGGGGGGGGAGCCACACAAATTTGAGGAGTATGCAATTCCAGAGGGAAGATTGTAGCAGTGCAACAAAAGCATCATCTGGAATAAAAGGAAAGAGAGGTTATTATGGTTTCAATAAGATCGAGAGGGATCAGCCTTCAAACTTTTATCTCTAGGTTGGAGGGTAAGAACTGATCAACATAAGTGATCCATTGAAGTATATTCTGATTTGATTTAATGTACAGGTAGTCCTTGATGTAGAACAAAAATTGAACCCAAAATTTTTGTTCCTAGCCAAGACAGTTGTTAAGTGAGTTTTGCCCCATTTTGCAATCTTTCTTGCCACAATTAAGTGAATCACTGCAATTGTTAAGTTAGTAACAAAGTTGTTAAGTCAATCTGGTTTCCCCATTAACTTTGTTTGTCCGAAGGTCACAAAAGGTGATCACATGACTCCAGGACACTGCAACATTCATAAATACACGCTAGCTGTCAAGGGTCTGAATTTTGGTCACATGACTACAGAGAAGCTGCAATGGTCATAAATGCGAAAAACGGTCACAAGTCCTTTTTTTAAAGTGCTGTTGTAATTTCAAACAGTCACTAAACGAATGATTGTAAATCTAGGACTACCTATACCAGTGATGGCAAATCTTTTAGAGACCGAGTGCCCAAAAACTGGCCCCGCCCCCACTCCACCCCCTGCCCTGCCCCTGCTCCGCCCCCACCCCGCCTGCCTGCAGGGCCACTCACCGCCTCCAGGGCCTCCAGATTGCCCAGCAGCACCATGGCGGCGACACCCTCTGCCCGCGCCCTGCAGCATCAACTGTGCGCGATGGGGCATGAGGGCAGAGTCTTGTCTATGCTGCCTGGCTGCCATGTCCTTGGCTGCACCGCTCCACATAGGCCACACTCGGGGGCAACTCTCCTCCAGGGGGGCTGCTGGTGAGGAGGGGGTCACGGGGGGAGGCAAGGCTGGGGCAACAGCATGTGTGCCCACAGAGAGGGCTCCGAGTGCCGCCTCTGGCACCCGTGCCATAGGTTCGCCACCACTGACTTATACAGTACCAGATACATCTTAATTAACATAAGCCAGTGTTTCTCAGCCTTGGCAATTTTTAAGATGTACATGGACTTCAGTTCCCAGAATTCCCCAGCTAGCCATTCTGGCTGGGCAAATCTGGGAGTTGAAGTCCACACATCTTTAAAATTGTCATGGTTGAGCATACTGATATACAGTAAGAAATAATTGGAAAGGCAATGTCGGATCACTTAATCCAAACATCAGGCAAAGATAAATTATTGCTTAAATGATGGATGATACAAGACAGAGACAACCATTTCCTTCTCTGCAATCAACAGCTCATAACCTGCTGAGCTTATAGAATAGAATAACAGAGTTAGAAGGGACCTTGGAGGTCTTCTAGTCCAACCCCCTGATCAGGCAGGAAACCCTATACCATTTCAGACAAATGGTTGACCAATCTCTTCTTAAAAACCTCCAGTGTTGGAGCACTCACAACTTCTGGAGGCAAGTTGTTCCACTGGTTAATTGTTCTAATTGTCAGGAAATTTCTTCTTAGTTCTAGGCTGCTTCTCTCCTTGATTAGTTTTCAACTAATTCCAATATGAACTGCATCAAATCAGGCTAAGCCTCATTTTATTCCAACTTGTTATTTTTCACAATGGCCAGCTAGATGCCTCTGAGACACATCAAAACAGGAGATAAGAGACACATCACTGTCCCTGTCTTTCTCTGCAATTGGTGTTTGAACTTATTCTTCAAGACATTGATTCTTCAACAATAGTAGTGAAGGGATTTTATTGTGCTTATGATTTTAGTATGTTTAAGTTTGACATTAGCATTTATTTTATATATAGCAACCATTTTATATTGATACATATAGTGTTATCATGTAATCATTGTTTTGTTATTTTGTAATCATTATTTTGTAGTTAATTGCTTGATCAGATACTTTATATATATATATTTGTGTGTGTGTGGCCACCCAGAACATTACGCTTGGGCTTGGAATGGTGGGAGAAAATATGAGATGATTAAAAGGGCCCTATAAAAAAACCATGTTTGGTTGGAATCACCTCATGATTTTTCTCGCTTTTTGTGGGACAAGCTATATGTTTAAATAAATGTTGTTTTAATAGTATTTGTGTATATATGTTTGTCTGTGTTGTTCTGTGTTATTTCCAAGACTTGGGCGAGGGTCAAAACCCTCTCTGATAACAACACACAAAAAGGCCTTATTTAACAATAAATAGTTTGCCTGGAGAAAGTATGAAATGAAATATTTGTATGTGGAATTGTTTATGCAAGCAGCATGGAAGTGAATGAATTAATTTGTTGATACATAAGTGTGTGTCAGCCCTCAAACCCCACCCCCCACCCGCTCTCTCCCAGGCTGTGAAAGAAATAGTAAGTGTTTGCATGAGAAGAGTTTCATGGAGGATGTGTGAGAGAATTTATGGAACATGCATATGAAGAAAACTATTTTTTGGTGGTGAGATTTTTTCCCCCCTGTCTCTCCACTGCTGTGTTGCTTTAAGAGCGAGAGAGACAGAAAGAAGAAGGGGGAGCTGTTCGTTTTAACATTTTTTTTCCTCTGCTTAGAATTGTGATTTGAGAAGGGTGGTGTGGATCTGAAATTTGATCCCACTCTTGCAGTTTTTACTCGAAAGAGGAGACAGTAATTGTTGGACAATTTTTTGGGGGGGAAAATTGTTGAGTTTAAATTGTTTAGTTACACCTATATATATATCCATCAACCAAAAGAAACGACTTTGCATTGTTTCGATTAGATTTGTAAACGTTTAACCTACTTAATGGAAATTTGTTTCCATCTGAATGGAATTGATTAAATTGGAATTTGACTAACTTTATATTAAAACCAATACTAGAGTTTGATATAAATCTCTTTCAGTTACTCAGAATATCTTATTAAGTTTGTTTATTTTTTGTGAAGTTAAAATGAAGAAGTTGAGAAAATTTTGGGGATTATAAATAGCTATGTTGTTTTGACTAAACATTTGTATGCAAAACTGTTAGAAAAAGAGTTTATGTTAACAAATACAGAGTTTGGTGAGGAGGTTTTGACTCAGAACTGGGGGCAAAGAGGCAGCCAGTGGCATTTTTGCCTAAAATTGACATTTGGGGATGTTTTGGTGGTTAGCATTTCTTATCAAGTGTGGGCAATTTTACATCCAAAAGCCAAAAGGAGGTATACACTTGTAGATAGCAGATGTAATTGTGGAAGGAAAAAAAGTAGAAGTTAGACCAAAGTGGTGGAAGGGAAGTGCAGGAATGGATATTAGAAGGAAGAAGCAGGAAAGTTGTTTTTAAGTGGGTGTGCACAGACTTGTGAATTGCATGCATTAAGCAGGGAGACTGCCATTAACGTGGTCAGCCCAAACATGTGAATTGTATGCCTTAACACAAGCCTTAGAATGTTGAAGGAACAAGAATGTACTATAGAAATATGAAAAGAGAGAACAATGAAGAAACAGAAGAAAGTGGGAGGTGGATGTTGCAAGATTGGAGAGGATTTTGAAAAGAGAGAAAGAGAAAGTGTGAGAAAGAAATTAAGAAACAAAGAAAGAAACAAAGAAAGAAGAGAAAGAAAGCAATAGCTAGGACACAGAAGCAGCCACTGAAGGGGGGTCACAAGGGATGATAAATACTTTTTAAAAACAGGTTGGTTGTATTTATACTTTAGTTCAACAAATCTGTGATAAATACAAGTAAATAAAATGCTTTACAACATTTAGCAGTGAGGCTATTTCAATATAGGCCTCAATTGGAAAGCTATCTTTGTCCCTTTGTAATGATGTATGGGAGGCTTTTGTTACATGAAGGTTCAAGAATGTCAATGAAGAAAAGAAGAAAGTTCCTCAGTATTTACATAATCTGGTGCAGGTTTTGTCTACTATCTCAGTATAGGCCCGGGCTGCCATACCACCTGTCTATGGCCATTGTTGTTCCTGGAGAGTGGGTTCAGGTGAAAAGAACTGTCATCTAGAAATACCAGTCCTCAGTGGTCTCAACCATGCCAGGCCCTCCTGATTTAAGGAATCAAGGTGTGAGTCCATGGAAAGTCCCATCATATCCTCTCCAGTGACAAACTCTTCAGCTGGATGGCCTGAAAATGAAATTTCAACCTGCCTCACCTGTTGAACTGTTTCCATCTAAGTAGAAGAACCTCAATGAATTGGACTACCCTGGAAATCGTGTTCCTAGAACCTGGACTATGTATTGCAATATCTTTCTTCTGCTACTGTTGTTTCCCTCGTACCTTCTTTGGTAGAAGGAAGGACCATAGGCCCAATACTTTAAGGAACAAATGGGAGTTGTGTTTATCACAAGACTACGTATTCCACTTGCAAAGGGGCAACAGGGTCACTTGTTATGCTCCTGTCAATACAGTGCAGCTTTACCCACAACTTTAAATCTGGACATATGGAAGAACATACAGACATTACCTTTTGGGGAAGAATAACACAAGATTTATGGACAAGTGCCAGAATCTTCTTTGATGCATGTAAAGCTATTGACTATAATCACGCTAAATGGACTAAGTATGGAGACAGGCCTACACATTAAACACCAAATATGTTTGCACATCCTACCCAACCTGGCACATTCGAAGGATTCCTACAACCTGGTGTGCTTCACGATAACCAGACCAATGGATTTTTCAGCATCATTTGAACTCGCTATCAATTGAACCGGATACAAATATGGGTTCAAGTTGATTTTCATGAACTGGAAACCACAACTGAGATTCCCTCAGTATCAAAGACTCTTATTATTATTATTGATCTGGCCCTAAAGAATTGTTTTATTTTTGAATGTGAAGCTTGAGAGAACATCACTTCGTATTTTAATTTGACTTGGAGAGGACTGTCCAACCAAATGGGCCCTCTATTTTGTCATTGTGGCCCTAAATTGTATTATTAGACCCCAGTCTTACATTACACATAAGGAATATGTCAAAGTAGTCACTGACAGTATGCGAGAGTTGGCTCATGTCCCTGCCCAGACATGGACAGGAGCACTGGATGTTGGAGGATGGTTTTTGGGATTGTTTGCCACTTGGAAATGGATATTGTTCATTGTGGTTTTGGCCTTAGGAGGGTTGTTGTGTTTCTCATGCCTTATCCTGCTTATTTAGAGAATTGTTAGATCTACTATATCCGGACCAACTTTTATTGCCACTCCTATCTATAACGATAGACCAGCTAAAGCAATGATTTTGCAACCTTTCCCTTCTGACTATGTTCCCCTCTTTAAGTGTCCCTAAGCCTATTCAGCTTTTATATTAAAAAGGGAGGAGTGAAGGGATTTTATTGTGCTTATGATTTTAGTATGTTTAAGTTTGACATTAGCATTTATTTTATATATAGTAACCATTTTATATTGATACATATAGTGTTATCATGTAATCGTTGTTTTGTTATTTTGTAATCATTGTTTTGTAGTTAATTGCTTGATCAGATACTTTTAATATATATATTGGAAAAGTAAGGGCTTCATGCTTTAGGTATAGGTGATTGCTTATATGAAAAGAGCACAGTAAGGGGAGGGGGAAAGGAGTTACGGATGGAGCTTGGGTTGCTGTGTATGAGTCATCATCTGGGAATTGTTTTTTTGTGCCATCTTATGCCTAGTACCAAGACCTGATCTCTTTGTTCTGAAAAGGTATAAAAGGTGGAAGACATCTTTTCTGGTTGTTGCCTTCATCTCTCTACCAGCCACGAAGAGGGATGGGGTCACCCAACTCTGTTTTGATCAAAATAAAAGTTGTTTGCTTGCTGAAACCTCGGCTCAGGAGTTTCTTTGGCTCTTTTAAATTCCTGAGTAATGCTGGGGCAATTGTGAGGTTAAGTGGAAAACCTTACAGTAGCCCTTGATTAACCTGTCCTGCATGAATTTATTGAATCCCTTCATTGAAGAAGGTTGCTGTAAAGTAAATAATCCAGAAGAGAGAAGATTTCTCTGGATATTATGATATGTTTGATTTATATCCTACTTTTCCAACAGACACCATATAGACCAGTCCTTCAGTTCTTTCCAAAACAATCTTGTCAGGTAGGCTATGTTAAGAGATAAAGTCACCCAGTAAACCTTGTTTTCTAGAAGCCTTTGGCATACTTCCTCAGTTTTCATCACTCTGGAAACAATCTAAGTTCTTGTTTTTCCAATTTATTGTACATTTAAATAAGGAATGCATATCTTAATTTTTTCTTCTAAAAACAGAAGAGCTAGATGGTTGCTCTGTTCATCTTCGCTTCCTTCTCTGCCTACTCCCCAAGCCAATACATCACTTATCTTCCAAATTTTAGATTGGAGATACTTTGGACATATTTTTTTGTTGCTCTTGCATGCAGTGAAGATAATGCTAAAACCCCATTAACAAAATTCATGGAGAAGGAAAGTCCACAGGCCCTACCTCTTCTAGTCTGGTCAACTAGGCAAGATTTTGCAATCCCCACGTGCTTTCTTCATATCTGGCAGGGGAACAGAAAGGAATCACAACCTGAGTGTCAGAGGCTTTGTACCTGCCATGTTGGTAACATGTGGCAACCTCTGCCCTGCCAGGGCTATTGACTCCTAGGAATAGACATGGAGCAGGGCAAGGGTCATCTCTTTGGTGCAACAGAACAAAAGACAATAAGGGTTGACCTGTTGCCCAGTCTTTGATACTGAAGGTGAAGCAAACAATTCAGAACCCCTGGAAATCAGGTTTTCACAACAGGCTATTATGAGGATTTTTATACTCCTTTGAATTTGAATGTATAAATATTATATATGATACTACAAATCAATGGATTTGGGAGTTGTATTAAGAGTTTGTTTGTTGCATTAAGAGTGCTGCCAGAATTATCATTCCAAGACCCTGATTGTCATTGATAAAAACATAGTCTGAAAATTTCAGTAATGTAGAGGGAGATGAAGATATCCAGGTTGTGATTTTAGTGATTTTAGTACTTCCACAAAAGCTTTTTGGAATTCTTGAAGTTGTTTAAATCAAATTACGATCTAGCAAAATTAACTTACTAATTTCAAGGTGCATTTTCCTTTTAGAGAAGGACAATTAAGGACAAGGTTATTTTTAGTCTTTGACTAGTATACTGGGAATGCACTGCAAACAATTAGTGGGATCAGCGTAAAAAGTAAATGGGATCAAACCAAAAACAAATGTTAAATTTTACTAAAAGATGAAATTCCATTCATTAAGATAGTATCTCCTAATACATTTAATAATTATTTTTGTTGCATTAATAAAACTTACACAGTATTTTGGACAGCAAGGGAATTACATCCAAGTTTTGGGGGCTGCATTTGTCTCTTCAGCCTCCAACCCTCTTAATCTAGGACTTCTTGCAGAAGTAGATAAATTACCAATTACTGCAATATAGAAATTTCTGGAATGTATGCACTCATTATATATACAATCCTTCATATACACAATAGTAAATGCAATTATATAGACAAATGCAAGCTTTATATTAAAAAAGGAGTAACTCAAGTCAGCACAAGTCTATATTTTGAAATGGTAGGAAAAAACGACTATATGATGGGCAGGAGTATACTAAAGCAATTAAAATTAATAAAGTTTGTTTGAAGTAAGAGAAAAGAATAGAGATGTTTCAGTTTTTCAGAAACTGTAGTTCAAAATTACTAATATTTGCTTAAGAAAATTGTGTGTTATTATTGAGTTCTTCAAAAATTATTTTCAACTCTTTGACAGCAACATTCTCTGTCTCTTCTGTTTCCAGGTTGGCCTGAAGTCCTTTTCCAGTCTTTAGCAGAATTAAGATAAAGCTAGAGGGAAATAAATAATAGGCAAAGGTAGAAAAGCTATGAATGAGAAATGTGCTTAACAAATGTAACAGTAATCAATCCAGTGAATTTAAGAATTCTGTGCTAGGACTTTCCCCTCCTGCAATGATGGGATTTTGCCATCAAGATTTCAGCATTCACCCACATTGTCCTCTTTCCTCGCCCAAAACAAACCAAACCAAATCAGGAATGTTTTAATCTGCCATTTACTCTCTCACAGATTCAATATTCAAAAACCTAGATTCTGATGCAGCTTCCCAAAGATTCTTGCAAGAATCTCTAGAGGCATTTTAAATGTCAATTGACAATATGGAGATGGCACAAATCTGCGGAGCCAGCCTCATTTCACTATAGGACAGGTTGTAAACCATTTCCTTCCTTGAAAGCACTTGTGGAAACCTTAGTTTTTGTCAATATTATCCTGATTAGCACTGAGGACAACAAATAGTAAGTTTGTTTGATCTGGAAGAATTGCCCTGTATTGGGCGCAATGACTATCAGGGCAAATTAGGGGGGGGGGAGAGTTCTTGGAATTTACTGGTGGAAAGATTGAACGACCTCTCGCTGTTCAGATTGACGTTTCTTGACACCAGTCTTGGGCTTGCACTCTCCCACCTTTTGGCCAATCAGAGGCAACCAAGCTCAGAGAGTTCACCAAATACGGTACGCCCACAGCTGATGCAACTCTGGTGCAATTAATCACATCTCCGCCTGGCTGAGTGCGTTCCGCTGTCTGCGTCGATAAAATAGTCCTCAAATCTCATTTTGTCTCTACTGATGTCTAGTCCGCGTGGGCGGCACAGAAATGAATCGCAAAGCTGAGGTTATGATCTCAACCGGGGTGGATTATTAGACTCTGACTCTGTGGTGAAAGGGCATGAGCCACAATCGAGGATTTCCACTGTGTAGTAGCAATTAGAAAAAGCGATATATTTAATGTATAGTTAATTGCTACATTTATGGGGATCAGGAAGGAGGAGTGTAACATTGTGAGCCATAGAAAATTCACAGTGGGCGTTTAAAACTATCAGTTATTTGATGTGTTATATAAGATTTTGCCCAGTGATATGTAGGTTTTGTTACCATTATTTAACTTCCTTTGAAAGATCATCAAGATACAGATCAAATTAACAGCTGAAATGGGAAAGGAATAACTGTAACAGGAATAGTTAGGAAGGTAAAGAGTTGGGGGGGGGGGGTCGGACTCCAGACTTACTGTTTTGTTTGTACTGGAGGATGACCCTGTTTGGCAGCTTCTGTTGTTTATTTAACTGTGCAGAATACACGTTTTCCCCTGATAAGGGTTGCCAAAAAACATGCTAAATAAAAGGAACAATATTTGAAGACTTATTGGAAATAAAGGTCACTGTGTGATGTTTGGGCTGAGGCAAGTCTATCACTGTGGCAAATAAATCTTCCTGTTAGGAAAAATAAAATGTTCAGCCTGAAATAACTTTTTTTTAAAGGCTTGACTTTTTCTTCCACCTTATAAGGCCTGAAACAACTTTTTTCTTTTCTTTTTCTTTTTTTTTTTTGAGGCTGAATTCAGGTATTCTCTCCGTAAAAATTTGGAGAGTCCAAAGTGAAGCGATTTTATTATGCTTAAGCTTGATATTAGTAATATTGATATTAGTAGTATCAGAAGTAAAGTCTTCATCCTGGTTCATCCAAGCCGGGAATAAATAAGCAAACATGGCGACTGCTTTGGGAAGAAGGTTACAGTTTATTGCAGAAAGATGGTTCTTCATAAGGTGACCAACCGTCCTCCTTTTGGGAAGACAGTCCTCCTTTTGTGAGTTCTGTCCTCCCTCGAAAAGTGTCTTCCTAAATGTCCTCTTTTTCTATATTTGAAGACTAATCTGCAGAGCTTTTTTTTCCTCATAGAACGCTCAGAAGGCGTTCCGGGACGTTTTTTGATGGTTTTTTTCCAACTTTTGCATGACCTGTGCTACTCCCCCTATTGGCTTTCGAAAGCCAATAGGAATTGCTGCTGAGCGCGCCAAAACACCCGGGTGGCAAACTTTGCACGCGTAAGTTACAGGAACTTTGCACCCCTCACTGCTACCCAACTACACCATCTCCTACTTAGTTCTGAAGATAGCTGGAGGAGACTGGAGCGGTAAGTTTCTCTTGATCTTCCCTGTTCGGTTCTACACGGGGATGCACAGGGTACGCGGTGGTGCTGGGGGGCAGCTGGGGGGGTGGCTGCAGGGCCAGAGCCAGCGCGGCTGGTGCTTTGCGAGCCGCCCATGCAGTCCAGCCGTGTAGATTTTTGGACAAGTGAGAAATCGAGATTGAATGTTGATACTCCAGCTGCAGCACTTGCCGTAAAATTCAATATGAAGGATTGAATGTTCAGATATTTCCAATATATTGTTAGAAGATGATACATTGACAAAAAAATATTCATTCAATGGAAAAGTACTCATTTAAATAATTAATAGGCATGTAAGCATAATTACAATATAAAATGTTATTGTTACAAATGTTTTTATTATGCATTTATCATATTATAGTGTATTCTGTATTATTGTTGCAATAAATACAATGTTTCTTTTATTTACGATATTTTTTTCTTCAATTTATTCGTGTCCTCCTTTTCGTTGTAAAAAAGTTGGTCACCTTATTCTTCAGGAAAGAGCAGAGGAGAGAAGGGGCCGAGCACATGGGGTAGTAGGTTTTTATACCCCCTCTAGCCTTTTCTTTGGAATAGTTTCCTGTTCCTGTGGCATGAACCTTGAGGCTGTTTCTGAGTGTTTGTCTAGGCCTTGATATCTGTGGTTCAATCCTATTATCATATCCTGCTTCCTAGGTGATGGGGCTAATGACTCCTAGAGTTTGGGTGGGGTATGCAGATCTTCTCTTTTGTCTTCTTGATTGCTCTGGTTCCAACTTTCTGATGGTTTTACATCTGCATTTGTATGGGGCTAAAGTCTTGCTTGGGGCAGAGAGATAGATTTGGGGCCAGGTTTGGTTTTAAAAAGTCCTTTTGAGGAAAAATATATTTTTCTGCCCTTTTTAATATTTCCTTCTCTGGGCTAACTTCCCTCAGTAGTGATACTTTGTAACCATTATATATATATATATATATATATATATATATATATATATATATATATATATATATATATATATATATATATATATATATATATATATATATATATATATATATATATATATATATATATATATATATATATATATATATATATATCTTTATGTGCAAGCAGCTTTGTAGGTGCTTTATATTGGGAAATTAGTTATATAAAAGCAAATGTTTCATGCTTTAGGTACAGGTGATTGCTTACATGAAAAGAGCACGGTAAGGGGAGGGGGAAAAGGAGTTACGGATGGAGCCTGGGTTGTTGTGTATGAGTCATCATCTTGGAATTGTTATTTGGTGCTATCTTATGCCTGGTACAAAGACCTGATCTTTTTGTTCTGGAAAGGTATAAAAGGTGGAAGACACCTTCCTGGTTGTTGCCTTCATCTCTCTACCAGCCACAAAGAGAGATGGGGTCACCCAACTCTATTTTGATCAAAATAAAAGTTGTTTGCTTGCTGAAACCTCAGCTCAGGAGTTTCTTTGGCTCTTTTAAATTCCTGAGTAACACTGGGACAATTGTGAGGCTAAGTGGAAAACCTTACAAAAGAAACAATATTGTGAGCAGGCTGAAGACATGCTTGGCAAAACTGATGCTGCAACAATTCCTCATTTACAAAATGGTTATAATATATGACTGTTTATAAAGCTCACATTTAGCAGAATACACTTTCCTACTATCCTTGCTTACTTTTGTTCTTTTTCTAGGCCAGCCTCCCCACTCCCCCCAGCATTAAGCAACAGCTGCCTGTCACATTTATGAGGACAATCTGAGGCCTAAAAGCATTTCTGGAAATATGAGCACTGAGGGGTGGGGGTGACAACAGTATACTTGCAGCATGATAGTTTCCTATTTTTCTGATTAAAGCATTACAAATGTAAATGAAAGGCGTCATTTTAAGCTACAAGTGTGACATGAGTCTAAGTTAACCCCTCCCCCCAGCAAATTACTGGGTTATAATACACATACAGTATCCAATCTGAAGTAACTTGATTTATACATCTATGCAATAATAAATGGAAATAATAAAACCTTGATGCTCAGGTTGTTGGGGAGTAAGGACAATCCAAAATCATTTGTTATATTTTATAATTAACTGTAAGACGCTAAGAAAAAGACTCAGGCATGTCTTGAGCAGAGATTTGAAGCTGCTGCAGAGCAGCTTGAGACAGCTTGAGAATCTCTGTGTTTATCGGTTTTTATATACTTTTTACGTACATAGGCCTTTACCATTAAATGCTGACATTTTACATTCATAAGTTTAACCATTAGATGCTGACATAAAGTTTCTTCATTGGAAAATTCCTTCATATAAGCAACTATTTTCTAGTAACATATTACCTGATCAGAGACCAGGTAAAAACAAATACAGATAGATCAAAAGGAGAAAGAACTGACAAAGGCAGGAAGAGATAGGAAGTAACTTAAGCATATTATCTGTTTAGGTAGGTGAGGCATTAAGTCAAAAGGGGATGACCTTCTGGCTGCTTCATTGGGACAAAGGGTATCAAAAGGTTATGAGGTTTGTGGGGGGGGGGAGCATGGCAGTTTGCTGCGCGTGCATTTTCCCCCACATCTCACTCTTTATTTTATTAGTGAGGACATTATCGTAAGCTGGAGTAGTTAGTGGGTCTTAGTTTAGTATGGAAGATTGCAAGACATCTTATTAAGTAAAGAGAAAAGACATTGAAATAAACAACAACAGCTGATAAGGATAGCAACTATTATAATGAGATATTGAACAATCTTTCCGAGAAGGCCAATGGGAAGCCATGACCATAGAGCACTCCACCAATTTCCTAAGGTATCAATTTTTCAATCAGAAGTTATGTAAAACAGGGCTTTTCAACCGGTGGTACCACTTGTGGTACATTAATGAGTGGCAGGTGGTACTCAGCCCTGCCTAGCCAAGTGTAGTGGGGGAGGGAAAGAGCCAGCACAGGCAAGGACTTACAGTGAGTCATCTGGATTTGCAAAGGCCCCAGGCTCACTTCTGGCTCACCCTCCCCCATGAGAAAGGAGGAGGGAGGTGGAGACAGGAGAGGCTATAAAAGGAGGCAGTTTGGTCAGGAGACGGAGAGGGGAAAAAAGCAGCAGCCTTGGGAGGAGGAGGAGGAGGAGGAGGAGGAGGAGGAGGAGGAGGAGGAGGAGGAGGAGGAGGAGGAGGAGGAGGAGGAGGAGGAGGAGGAGGAGGAGGAGGAGGAGTCAGCTGCGAGGAGGAATCAAGCAGGCTGTCCATGAGCCGATCTATAACTGCTGTGGCAGCCACCTGTGCTGGCAGCAGCAAACAGGCAAGAAATGCAGCAGGGGAGGGATCGCCCTCCAAGAGGAATGAAAAAAGGCAGCAATGGCTGGAGGTGAGGCAGGAGGGAGGGAGATGGAGAGTGGAAGGATTCTTATGTGCTTTTGTGACTTTGAAGTTCTGGGATTTGTGCAATGTGGGCTTTGTGTTCTTAAGGAGTGTTTGGCAATTTCTATTTGGCTGATGTCTTGTGTTAGCTTCTATTGCTCTGCTGTTGTTAGCTGTAAGTTTTGCTGCAAGGGATTTTGAAGTATTTTTCTCCTGAATGGATTTTGCCTGTAGCATTCCTTTACTTATGAATGGAGCCATTTGGGGAGGCTGCCTTAGCCTGCATCCAGTACTTACATGTTTTTTTCTTCCTTAAGTGCCAGCTGCGCTCCTTACTTTCCTTTCTAGCCAGTAGCTAATTCTTAAAGGGGAATGTGCCTTTTTAAGCTTGTCCTTTCTGTCTCTGGAGGCCTTTTCTTGTTTGATCAATATATGGAAGAGGGAAAATATGGGGGGGGGGTTCAAATTCTTCCTTCACAAGGAGATGGGAATGAGAAAAAGGGAGGCAGGGAAGGGAGGGAGGAAAGGAAGTCCCGCCTTAGCACATGGCCACCAGCAGCTCTGCCATTGACTTTGCTTGTCAAAAGGTTGCAGAAGGGGATCACATGACCCTGGAACACTGTGACCATTATAAATATGAATCAGTTGCCAAGCATCCAAATATAAATCACATTACCCTGGGCATGCTGCAATGGTCATAAGTGTGAAAAATGGTCATAAGTCATTTCAGTGCAATTGCAACTTTGAACAGGTTTTTTTTTTTTTTGGTCATCAAGTTTCTGACACCTTGCTAGGTGGTACTCAAATATTGCCATATCCTAAAAGTGGTACAATCAGTAAAAAGATTGAAAAGCCCTGATGTAAAGGGGCGTTGTCTTACCTGAACGCCTTTTCTCAGCAGGATGATGTAGAATCCACTGGATGGGTTATTACAGCCTTCCTGCTCAGCAGACTAGGTCAGAACTTTGGCCACGCCCCTCCTTTGGGAGTGACTCCACTTTTGACGAGGCGAAGCAGCTCTGATGAATCTCAACTCAATAGCTCCAATTGTGATACACCTGCCTAGACTATTTGTGCGGGAGGGTGTGGATTCTACATCATCCTGCTGAGAAAAGGCGTTCAGGTAAGACAACGCCCCTTCTCCAGCAGGATGTCTGTAGAATCCACCGGATGGGACATACCAAAGCCCTCATGTCCCCTCGGGAGGGAAAAGTCTAGGCTCTAGAATCATGAGAAGAAACAACCTGTTGAAGTACACGCCTGCCAAACGCGGCATGAGCCGCCGCAAAGGCATCCACCCGGTAATGTCTGACAAATGCCGAAGGGGAAGACCACATTGCGGCTCTGCAAATCTCCTCCACAGAGGCTTGCATGGACCACGTGGCTGACGCAGCGGCACTGTGTGTCGAATGAGCCGTGACATGTGAAGGAACAGGAAGAGACAAGGAAGAATAGGCCTGAGTTATACAGGCCCTAATCCACCTACCTATGGTAGAAGAAACTTTCTTCCCCATTGCTGAAGGTTGAAAAGATACAAATAGAGCCTCCGATTTATGGAAGGAAGAAGTACGCTTCACATAATAACGCAGAGCCCTGTATACGTCTAGCTTGTGCCACTCGCGTTCCAACCTGTGCCTGGGATTAGGACAGAAGTTGGAAAGAATAAGTTCCTGAGATCTGTGAAAAATAGTGTTTACCTTTGGGATGAAGGTGGGATCCAGCCTAAGGACCACTCTGTCATCGAAGAAGGTACATAACTCCTCCCTCACTGAAAGGGCCGCTAATTCCGATATCCTTCTGGCTGAGGTAATAGCCACCAGAAAGGCTACCTTCAAGGACAAAAAATGTAAAGAGCATGAACTGAGAGGTTCAAATGGAGTTGAAGTCAGGGCCTTCAACACCTTGGTCAGGTCCCAAGAAGGATATCGATGTACAATGGAAGGTCTGGTATTGACCACCCCTTTTAAGAAAGCGTTGACTGCCGGATGTTTCGACAAAGGGCTGGAATTGTCGCAGGAAAGAATAGAGGAAAGGGCCGCTAGTTGCCTGCGGATAGTATTGGGCGATAGACCCTTGTTCAGACCCTCCAATAGGTAGTCCAGAATGTTTGGTATAGAAACCGAGAGTGGGTCCAATGCATGCACAAGGCACCACTTGCAGAAACCCCTCCATGTGGTGTCATAGATCCTGTTTGTTGAAGGGCGTCTAGAGGCCTGTATCAACGAGATCACCTCAGATGAATAAGACTGCCTGGCTAAACTTTCCCGCTCAAATGCCAAGCGGCTAGTTGGAGCCACTGCGGATCTGGATGCAAAAGGTTGCCCTGGGTGAGAACCACTCGGTCCGGAGGAATCCTCCACGGAGGAGATACCGAAAGATCCACCAGGTCGGCAAACCACGGACGCCATGGCCAATGTGGAGCAATCAAGATTACCTCTGCTTCTTCCAGGATCAACTTGCGTATGGTCGCCGGAATCAGGGGGAGAGGCGGGAAGGCGTACAATAGTTGCGCCGGCCACCGACAGAGAAGGGCATCCGTTCCCTCCGCTCCTTGTGTCTGAAATCTGGAGAAGAACCTGGGAATCTGTGCATTTGTCGGGGTGGCAAACAGATCCAGGTGGGGTCGGCCAAACCTCAACGTGATCTCCTGAAACAGAGCCGGATCCAGTTGCCACTCCGCATGGTCTAACTTGACTCTGCCTGTTGATTTGCCTCCCCCTTATGGAGGCCAGGTTTGACTCCGCCCAGATGCCCAGGGTCGATGCCTCTCGCATCAGGTCCCAGGACCTGGTCCCTCCTTCTTTGTTGACGTGTGCTTTGGCCGCCACGTTGTCTGTCCTGATGAGGACATGCTTCCCCTTGAGTAGGGAAGAGAATTGAAGGAGTGCCAGGTGAACGGCCTGAAGTTCGAGCCAGTTGATGTTTTGGGCGAGATCCGAGTGGGACCACTGTCCCTGGGTCAGGTGGGTGCCCAGGTGAGCTCCCCAACCGAACAGACTCACGTCTGTTGTGAGGATGATCCGGTTCAGTTCCCTGAATATGACTCCCTTGGTCATCGCAGATGTTGTCCACCAAAGAAGGGATCGCAATGTGTGGTGTGGGACTGTGACCTTCCTGTTGGAAGCACTGAGATTTAGCTTTTGGTAAGGAAGAAGAAACCACTGTAGGAGTCTGGAGTGGAGCCTGGCCCATGGCACAATGCCCATGCAAGAGATCATCTTTCCGAGGAGCTTTGACAGCTGTGCCAGAGGCACTCTCTTGTCCTTGCGAACCAGATGAACAAGTTTCCTGATGCTGGTCCGCCTCTCCTGAGAAAGATATACCCTGCAATGGGACGAGTCTATTATCGCTCCCAGGTGTTGTAATCTCCTTGTTGGAGTGATGTGGCTCTTCTTGAAGTTCACGGAGAACCCGTGATTCTGCAGAATGAGTATCGTAGTTTGAACATCCCGTTTTGCTGCCTGAAAAGAGATGGACTGTCCAGGTAACATTGCACACGCACCGGCCTCAGCCTGAGGTAGGCTGCTATGACCGCTAAAACCTTCGTGAAGACTCTTGGGGCTGAGGACAGGCCGAATGGTAGGGCCCTGTATTGGTAATGCCGGTGTGCATAGCAAAACCTGAGGAACTTGCAATACTGAGGATGGATGGGAATATGCAGATACGCCTCTGTGAGGTCTATTGAAGAGAGATAATCTCCCTTCCTGATGCCCGCTAATATGGATTTTAGGGACTGCATCTTGAACCTTCTGTAGGTCACAAAATAATTTAATCCTTTTAAATCCAGTATCGCCCTCCATCCCCCTGAGGACTTGGGAACCAGAAACAGAATGGAGTAAAACCCCATTCCCTCCTGCTCCTTTGGTACTGGTTCTATAGCCTGAATTTCGAGCAGATGAGATATGGCCGAAGTCATCAGGTCTGTCTTGACCCTGTTTCAGGAGAGAGGGCAACTTATGAAGCGGTTTGGAGGAGGGGAGTAAAATTCTAAGGTGAGACCGTACTTGATGGTCTCTACCACCCAAGCGTCTGAGGTGGTGCTTTCCCAGACGTCGCTGAACCTTTGTAGTCTGCCCCCAATGGGAGAGTCCTCCCTGGCATCACTTAGACCGCCTGCAAGCGCGGCCTCCTGCTCCCCTGAATGGACGCTTAGCCTGAAACTGGCCTCTGGCTCCAGTGTTTTGGCGATCCTGGAAACGATCCTGTCTGGGATAGAAGGATCGCGAGCCTCTCGACCAGTCCCAGGATTGCCCTGATCTAAAGGGCTGCCTCCACTCCCAGGGACCGCTGGTACGAAAGGCTTGTTTTCGGAAGTCCTGAGATGTCCTTCTGTCTACTTTCTTAGAGGGATGCACTAGGACCTTGCGCTTGTCCTTGCCCTCACTAACGTGTGGATCCAAAATGGAACCAAACAAATGTGTCCCGGTGTATTTGGACGTGGACAGACGCTACTTGGCTTTCAAGTCTGTCCTCCAATGCTTCAGCCATAGGAGCCTACGAGAGGCAACTGTGGCAGCTATTGATCTTGCGGAATATTTAGTGGAGTGCAATGTGGCGTCTGCTACGTATTGTGAAGCAGCCAAAATCTTAGCCAAAGTTTGATGTGTTCTAACCTGATCCGGTGGTACGCTGGTCTGCAGTTCGCGTAGCCACATGATACAGGTCCTGGCGAAGAAGGAGGAAGAGGTTGCCGCCTTGGCTGCCCATGCCGAAGCCTGGTGAGCCCGACGGAGAGAGTGCTCAAATTTCTTATCCTCGGCCTTCAGAGCCTCTGTCATGTCCCCTGGAATAGCGGATGTAGAGAATAGAGAAATCAGAGGACTATCCACAGTAGGAACCTCTAACAGAGAGGAAAATGATGGGGAGACATTAAACAGTTTCTTCTCTACACTGTTAGGCGCAGGTGGAGCAGCCAAAGAGAACCATTGTTCCTCCACGGAGGTATGGAAGACTTCTGGGCAAGGAATATATTTGTCCCCTGTTACCTTCTTTGCGAACAGAGGATTGGACTCCTGACTGGTAGAAGGTCTGTCCTCCTGTACAGAAGTGAGATTAACAGTGGAAATTGCCTTGATTAATAGAGATTTAAGAAGAGAAGGGTCAAAGACACCTGCAGTCTGAGTCTGTTCAGGGACAGTCTCCTCATCGTCCGACAAGGGAATATCAGCTACGTCAAGGTCAACCGACTCAGCCTCACCTAACTGAGAGGAGGTTTCTGAAACCTCTGTGGCAGAAACCGTAGCCCTTCCTCTATGGGAAGAAGATTGACAAGGCAGTTGACCCTTGGAAGACATAAACTGGTTAAATGCATTCTGCATAAAGGCCTGAAACTGAGCAGACCAAATATCTTCCTGAGACCTGGTACTATGGCCCACTGTGGCTGGACCATGATCTGATGACGCAGATGATGAGGAGTGAGGAGAACCAATCTGCTCAGTTTCCCCCCGAGGAGACCAGGTCCTGAGAACTTCCTGATGTGGAACAAATGCAGACTCGGGTGTGGGTAATTCCAATGGGGCGGGGGAAACCGTGTCAGCCTCATTGGCCCTAAGTCTTTGTGCTCTGGAAAATTGTTTTTCTAATGCCAAATGTCTCCTCGAGGCCTCTCGCTCAGCCGTTTTTGAGGGCTCCTTCTGTGTTAAATGTTTTGTTTTGGCCTTTTTCTTCCCCCCCGACTCTGATTCAGTGGATCTGCATTTTTGTTGTTGTGGGGGAGGCATAGAGGAGCCCTGTGAAGCTGAAGGCGAGACACTGTCTGCCATTGCGCACAGATATACCGAGTAGGAAATACCTGTAGGGGGGGGAGCACCCAGGTACGCAGATCAATTGACAGAGATGGAAAGAATCAATCCTCGCTCTGTACAACTGCAATGGCTGGACAGTCAAGTGATTTGCTAAAACCCCTTGATAAGCCTGTGACAATGCCACACTAACAGAACAGTTGGAATAAAGTTCACTCTTCTCGCTCCTTCACCAGGTATTAGTGAGCTAGAGTATCAGTACTCAGATATTGCTTCTCCTCTAGGAGCTGAGATTGTCTTGTTTTTTTTTTCTTCCCCCCCACAATATGGGGCTGAAATCAGACTCCCAAAAAGTAGTATAAGCCCCCTCTGAGGGCTAATCAACTCTTAATAATACCAGGAAAAAATCTCCATGCAAATTGTCCACCCAATATGGTGAGGGCCTAAGGACACACTCAAGATGGCGTCCTGAAGGAGACAAAACACACCCTCAAAATGGCCACCCCCAGTGAAGACATGCGGCCAAGATGGCGGCCACACTCTCTGTTAGTAAACAAATGTTGGAGCAATAATAAGAAACCAGGAAAGGAACAAAGACAAAGAGCACTAAGGGAGATATTCTCAGTAAACAGGGAAAACCCTGAGCAACTTGCGTTTCCTGGTGGCCTTAGATCCGAATCTGAATCAGGTGTCCTGAAGAAAGGTAGCTGAGGAGCCAAAGCTGAGCCTGTAATGGAGCTGATCCAACGCTCCAAGGAAAAAAACCAGCTAATTGAAGCTCTGAGCCTGCAAGGAGCCAGTCTGTAAGGAGCCGATTGAACTCCAAAGGAAAGCCGGCTGATTGAAGCTCTGATCCTGCAAGGAGCCGATCTAATGCTCCAAAGGAAAGCCGGCTGATTGAAGCTCTGAGTCTGCAAGGAGCCGATCGAGGCTCCAAAGGCGAGCCGACTGATCGGCCAGAAAAACCGGGCACGCAGCCAGCTGGCCTGAATGCCTACAGCCTCCAAAAATTTAAATTTATCAATTTGAGTATTCAATTTAAACGAGGCCAATTAAAGAACAAATTTATGCTAACTAATTGAAACTGTGTCAATGAAATCACTGTTAAAGAAACCTAATCTATCCGGAGCAAAAATAATCATGTGCTGCCGAGCTCAAGACTAAGTCAAAACTGGAGTCACTCCCAAAGGAGGGGCATGGCCAAAGTTCTGACCTAGTCTGCTGAGCAGGAAGGCTGTAATAACCCATCCGGTGGATTCTACAGACATCCTGCTGGACAAACATTAATTTGCTTTTGAATAACGCCAGATTGATCAGAAAGATTGAAACAACACATAAAACTGAAGCTGGGACACACACAGGTATAAGACAGGTAGAGAGTAGATTTTCCATGTCATATGATTCAGAAATACAAAAGTCTGTCACTTGTGTTACATTAGCTAATTGCACCCAAATATTATATTTCATCCGTGATGCTAAAGGATGAGGTGGGAGAGCTTGAGCCCCCACACAGCAATTAAGAAGGAAAGAGAGGCAAAGAATGACTAAGGAATTTGCAGTCAAAACCGCAAATATGGTAGCGCATAAATTCTCTGGTGTAGGTTCTTTTCCCTGTTGCCGTAGAACCTCCTGCGCTTTGGATGTTAGGTTCTTCACATCACCCCAGGTCATTGGCTGACTGTGATGGCGAGAGCGAAAGGGACGTTGTGCTGTTTGAAGAGTCACCTGCTTCATTTCCGGTATTGGGTTCTGGACTTGATGCCATGACATCTTTGGCTGGTCGCACACACCGGGCTGGAATCCAGAGAGGGCCTGTAACAGCAAGCACAGCAGCATAGCCTCGTCCCCATGTTAATAAAGGAACTGGACCTAACCAGGTTTTATCAGGCAATTGCCGATAATATACCAATGGATTAGGGAGCACAGCTTTCTGCTGAAAGTGACACTGGTAGGCAGTAGTGTTTTGAAAAGAAATATTTAGCTGGTTTAAAGTTATTAAGACTTTATTGACTTGACGAGTTATCCATGCCAAATTAGGTACCCTTGATCCCTCCTTTTTTAATTGTTTAAGCATTCTTTAATTGAATGATTGGCTCGTTCCACAATAGCTTGGCCAGTAGAATTACAAGGAAGGCCATGACGAAGAATATTCCATGTAGTGCAAAACTGTAGGAAGGTAGTGGAAGTGTAAGCTGGGCCATTATCTGTTTTTATAACAGCCGGTTTTCCCAAAGCTGTAATAGCAGCCATAAGATGGGAAATGACGTGATTAGAGGTTTCTACCCATTGGGGGGTTGCCCAAATGGCACCGGAAAAGTGTCAATTGAAACATGGAGATATTTCCAAGGGGCTAGAGATGGAACGTGAGTAACATCCATTTGCCATAATTGATTGGCTTCTAAACCACGTGGGTTAACACCTGTGTCTCCTATAGGGGATAGACCTGTACATTGAGGACAAGTGGAAATGATTTGTTTCGCTTGTCTTAGAGGAATATGGCAGGATTGTGCCAGACCACGAGCATTTTGATGGAAAAAAGGGATCAGAAAACAATGTGGGTAAGATGTGAACAGCAGCGTCCGCCTGAGCATTACCTTCAGAGAGAGGTCCAGGTAAAGAGGAATGACTTTGAATGTGTGAAACAAAATATGGATGAGTACGATCCTGTAATAAATGCCTCAAAGTTAAAAACAAAGATAATAAATTAGCATCTAGTCTGGGTGTTAGATAATCACCAGGTAAATTAACAATAAGTTGACAGACATAGTGAGAGTCGGAAATGAGATTAAATGGTTTTTGAGCAAAAGTGTGAAAAGCAAGAATAACAGCTGCAAGTTCCGATCGTTGCGGTGTGGGTTGCACAGCTGTGTAAAGAGTGTGCCATTTCGCTGTTGATTCATCTCGATATGTGATTGCTCCTCTAGTCTTGCTGCCATCAGAAAATACAGTAATAGCATCAGATAAAGGCTGATTTGAAAGCATAGAGGAAATGCAAAAAGAGGAAGTCATTAAGAATGTAAAGCGAGGGTCTTTAGGTAAATGATAGGAAATCTTCCCTACATAGTCTATCAAAGCAATTTGTAAAGCTTGACATGACTGAAATGCAAATTCAAAATTAGATTTAGCAACAGGGATACAAATGTCCACCAAGACTGTGCCAGTGCGTTGAACAGCCCGCAAACGGCCTTGTACTATTATGTAACGAAGCTAAGAAAAAGACTCAGGCATGTCTTGAGCAGAAGTTTGAAGCTGCATGACTCATCTTCACACAGCTTCTTAAACTCTGAGTTTATTGTTTCTTATATACTTTTTACATACATAGGCTTTACCATTAACTGCTGACATTTTACATTTAGAAGTTTAATCTTTAGCTGTTGACATAAAGTAATTGAAAAATTCCTTCATATAAGCAATTATTTTCTAGTAACACATTACCTGTTGAGAGCAGGTAAAAACAAATACAGGTAAATTAGAAAAGGAGAAAGAACTGATAAAGACAAGAAGAGATAAAGACAGGAAGAGATAAGGGGGAACTTAAAGCATATTATTTATTAAGGTGGGTAAGATATTAAGTCAAAAGGGGGTGATCTTTTGGCTGCTTCCTTGGGACAAAGGGTATCAAAAGGTTATGAGGTTTGTGGGGGGCAATGCATGGCAGTTTGCCGCACGTGCAAATTCCTCCACACTATTAAATCTGATATTGCAAGAAAAATGGGCGAAACATTATGGGAAGGAGTGTTTGGTAAGTAGAGCCATTCAATACAATAAACTTGATTGTTCTTTATAGTAGAAAGGACTACTGTAGGTAATTTCTCAGTGGGGAAGATTAATAAGGTTAGCGGAGAATTAAGAACAGGAATACGGTCAATGAATTTAGTTCTTATAATTGAATTAATTTGTTTAATAACATCTTGCACTGCCGAAGAAATGGAGATTACATCTGCAGGGGATTTGCCCTGGGTGAGTAACTCAAATAAGGGGCTTAACAGACCTGTAGGTAAGCAAAAATAAGGTCTTACCCAATTAATAGTGCCCAAAATTTGTTGTAGCTTAACCAGCGAAATGGAAGAAGGTAAAGAAAACTGTGGAATATTAGTACTTGAATAACTTTGGAGAAGTTTGTGTCCTAAATACACATATGGTGAGCAAAGCTGTACCTTTTCAGGCGCTATTTGTAATCCACTGTTGGCTAGATCTACTTGAAGTTCAGAAAGCCAATAAGATGGGATGGAAGGGGCTCCTTTCTGAGTTTTTGTAAGATCTGCAGCTAAGAGATTAGTTTGAAAAGAAGCAGTCCCTATATCCTGACATGCTTTTATCATTTCTGCTAAATCTGGTTTTGCTCCCAATCCAATGATGGCCTGTTTACATTCAGTGGTGGCATTTTCTTTAGCCAATCTCATAAGCAATTCAGCTTGGGCATCAGGATTATCAATTTGTTGTCTCAAGGCATCTTGCAGACGGTTAATAAAATCTGCATATGGTTCATTTGCCTTTTGACGAATATTTGAAAATGCTTGAGATGGTTTCCCAGTTATAGGAACTTTTTCAAAAGCTTTGTAAGCACATTCAGAGTATATTTGAAGAGTAGCTATAGGCAAAACAATTTGTGCATCCACTGGAGTGTAATCACCAGAGCCATATAACTGTTCTGGGAGGTAAGCACCTCCAGAAGTTGCAGCTCTTAATGCACATTGATGTCTAAACTCACTACCCCACAGGTCGGCAACCTGCGGCTCTGGAGCTGCATGCGGCTCTTTGAGCCTTCCCCTGTGGCTCCCAGCCTCCTCTGCCATTTGCAGAGAGAGACAGAGACAGAGAGAGGCAATTGCGCTTCCCTGCTTCTCTCTCTCTCTCTCTCTCTGTGTGTGTGTGTGTGTGTGTAAGTAAAAGAGAGTGCACTCACAGTGTTCTCCAAGAGCTGAAAATCTTACTGGGCGGAGCTCCTCCCTTTGCTGCGTCTCTGCAGGAAGCAGGAAGGGCAGGAGAGAGCTAGCTAGCCCAGCTATACTGACTCAGGAATTCTGGGAGTTGAAGTCCATGAGTCATAAAAGAGCCGAGGTTGCCTACCCCTGAGCTTGTTGGAGAACAGCTTGACGCCAGCTTGCCAGGTGAGCAGCAGATAGGAGAGAGGGAGGGGGGGAGAGAAAGAGAGAGAGAGAGGGAGGGAGAGACAGAGACAGAGAGAGAGAGACCCTTTTGACATGTAAAATGAAGATAACACTGCATATATCCATTTTTACCTGTGTGTGTATGTATACACACACACACACAAACACACACACATACACACACCTATAATAAAGGTAAAAAAGGATATATGCAGTGTTATCTTCATTTTAGATATGAAAAGGGTTTTGCGGCTCCCGGTGTTTTGTTTTTGGTGGGAAACGGGTCCAAGTGGCTCTTTGAGTGTTTTGGGTTGCCTACCCCTGCACTATCCCATACCACATACTGAGCAACGAATTGTTGTTTTCCAATCTTCTGGTACCAAAACATGATTGCTCATTGTTGCTTCTAACATACCTTGCACATAAGAACTTCCTAACCCAGTATCTCTTATACCCTTACGCAATTCTGTTAAGATTGCATAAGAAAGTGGTCGATACTCAACCACTGGGGCTCCATTCGGATCTACCTGCCCAGTCAAATGTACAGGACAAACTGAGAGCATATCTGCTATTTCCTGCATATCTCCCTCCCCTTTCGCCATTTGATTTTCTAATACATGGCGAATGGAAACATAAGATCTAGACTTCTTTTGCTCTGAAGGTATCACATCCATCGTGGAAGATATAGGAGCTGATGGAACTGAAACCTTTTCATGATCAAAACCTGGAGAGGGAGTAGAACTTAATTGTACTGCATCGGCCCCATATTTTTCCACTACATGGCGACATTGATGCCAACAATGCAAGGCATCCACTGAGGCTCGGGGTTCCTGATGAAGGGTGTTACCTATTCTTTCCCAATCCTTAAGTTGGAGCGTCCCCCTTTCAGGATACCAAGGACAGTTTTTCCCTATCTCACTCACTAGCTTCCTAAGCTCCTTTTCAGGCATTGTCATGCCTGACTTGTGTAAGAGAAACCTTAACTCTCTTACATGCTTTTGCTGATGGTGAGATATATCACAGCCCATACTTACAGTTTGAGAAATCTTGCAGGATGAGAAGACGAGAAGGTGCACCAAGGGGTCTATTCCAGACGACTGTAAGTATGTTGGTTGCTGCTTTCCCTCGGGAGGGGATGTCCCAGTTCAGGGCGCCAGATGTAAGATGCTAAGAAAAAGACTCAGGCATGTCTTGAGCAGAGATTTGAAGCTCCTGCAGAGCTGCTTGAGACAGCTTGAGAGTCTCTGTGTGTTTATTGGTTTTTATATACTTTTTACATACATAGGCTTTTACCATTAAATGCTGACATTTTACATTCATAAGTTTAACCATTAGATGCTGACATAAAGTTTCTTCATTGGAAAATTCCTTCATATAAGCAACTATTTTCTAGTAACATATTACCTGATCAGAGACCAGGTAAAAACAAATACAGATAGATCAAAAGGAGAAAGAACTGACAAAGGCAGGAAGAGATAGGAAGTAACTTAAGCATATTATCTATTTAGGTAGGTGAGGTATTAAGTCAAAAGGGGATGACCTTCTGGCTGCTTCATTGGGACAAAGGGTATCAAAAGGTTATGAGGTTTGTGGGGGGGAAAGCATGGCAGTTTGCTACACGTGCATTTTCCCCCACATTAACAAAATAAAAGTTTCATATAGCAACAGAGCTTTTTGACATCTCATTCTGTTTCACTAATTCTTATTTGATATTAAAGAATCAAACTGAATCCAATCCAATCAGAACAGAGCTGGAAGGGACCTTGGAGGTCTTCTAGTCCAGGGCTTTTCAACCTTTTTACCGATTGTACCACTTTTAGGATATGGCAATATTTTTTTTTTATTTAAAAGTTTTATAAATTTTTAAATAAAAAAAAAATTAATAGTTATAATTATCTTATTATCTTTGATTGAATTTGTTAATATTTGTTTGGAGAAGAAGTTAAAGTGTGTTATGGTTTTGTTTGATAGTATAGTCGGTTTATGTTAGTTAGATTATGTTTGTTTATTTTGTTTTTTATCCTGTAATCAGCTCTGGGAAGTGGGGGAGGGAGGAGGGGGTGGGGGGTTTATATTGTAATAAATTTATAAAACTTTTAAATAAAAAATGTTTCATAAATTTATTATAATATAAACCCCCCACCCCTTCCCCCCTCCCCCACTTCCCAGAGCTGATTACAGGGTAAAAAATAAAATAAACAAACATAATCTAACTAACATAAACCAACTATACTATCAATCAAAACCATAACACACTTTAACTCCTTCTCAAAACAAGTATTAACAAATTAAGTCAAAAATAATATAATTAAAACTAATAATAATTATCTAAAATCTACTCAAAAGCAAGATAATACTTTTCAATTTCATATTTCTTCTGAATGTAATCAATCCATCTTCTCCAAACCATAATATAATTTTCTTATGAATGATCCTTCAAGTAGGCGGAGATTTTCGCCATTTCTGCTAAATTAGACACTTTAAGTATCCATTCTTCCAAAGTCGGCAATAAGTTTAATTAGACACTTTAAGTATCCATTCTTCCAAAGTTGGCAATAAGTTTTTCTTCCAATATTGCCCCACCAATAATCTTACAGCTGTTATAAGGTCCAACATCAAATTAATTTCTTTAACATCAAAATCTACAATAATACCCAACAAAAATAATTGCGAAGTAAACTTTATCTTTCTCTTTAAAATCTTTTGGATATTCCACCAAATCTTAATCCAAAAAGCTTTAATATCTCTACAAGTCCACCAAATATGAAAATAGGTTGCATCTAAATTTCCACATCTCCAACATTTGGGCTGTAAATTCGGATACATGCGAGACAACTTTTGGGGATACAAATGCCATCTATAAAACATTTTGTAAAAATTTTCTCTTAAATTTTGCGCTTGAGTAAATTTTACATTTCTAACCCAAATTGTCTCCCATGTATCCAATAAAATTGGCTCTTGAATATTTTGTGCCCATTTGATCATACAATCTTTAACTAACTCTGTTTCAGAATCCAATTCTATTAAAACATTATAAATTCTTTTTATATGAGCTCCACTTTGATCCTTACTCTGTTTTACCAAATTCACATGCTCTAAAGTAATACCAACCTTTTGATCTATACTCCATCTCACTAACAATTGGTTATAATAAAACCAAGAATATACAATATTTTCTTGCTTCAACTCAGTTAAAGACTTTAATTGCCAATGCTGCCCAACCAAACTAAGTAATTCCTTATAAGAAATCTTATCCAAATTTACTCCCCTAGATACTCCCTCTATCACGTGTCCTGGAGCCCCCCAAATTGGGGTTTTATAATTTAGCCTATAATAATATTTCTTCCAGACACGCAACAAGGCACTTCTCAAAATATGGGTTTTAAAAACCTGATCAACTTTTTTTATCATAAATTAAATACGTGTGCCATCCATATAATAAATCCCATCCCTCAAGAGAAAGAATATTTTTATTTGTTAAGTTGAGCCAATCACTAATAAGCGGTAAAGCCACCGCATCATAATACAATTTTAAATTAGGTGCCTTCAATCCTCCTCTTTCCCGTGTATCCTGTATAATTTTAAATTTAACTCTCGGCTTTTTCCCTGCCCAAATAAATTTATTAATCCCCTTCTGCCATTCTTCCAGATTAGCATCATTTTTCAAAATAGGTATCATCTGAAATAAAAAAAGAAACTTTGGAAGTATATTCATTTTAACTGCCGAGATTCTCCCCAACAAAGATAATTGTAATTTTTTCCAATCATTTAAATCTTTTTGCACTTTTACCCATAATGTCTCATAATTATTTTTGTACAATTTAGCATTAGAAGCTGTTAAATGAACTCCTAATTATTTAACCTTTTTCACTATTTCAAAACCTGTTAATCTAACCATAATATCTTTATCCTTCATAGACATATTTTTCGATAATATTTTAGTCTTACTATTATTTACCTTAAAACCGGAAACCTCCCCATACTGAGTTAAAATTTCAACCAAATCCCTAACCGACTCTGTTGGTTGAGATAATGTCAGAACCAAATCATCAGCAAAAGCTCTCAACCTATAATCATTCTTATTTATTTTTATTCCCTTTATTCTAGGTGACTCCCAAATTTTAATAAGTAAAATCTCCATTGTTAAAACAAATAACAATGGGGATAAAGGACATCCCTGTCTTGTACCCTTCTCAATTTTAAATGCTTCTGTTAAACCCCCATTAACTATGATTTGTGCAAATTGTTGTTGATATATTGCCTTAAGGACAACTAAAAATTTATCCCCAAAATTCATTTCCTCTACTACTCTAAATAAAAATTGCCAATCTAATTGATCAAAAGTTTTTTCAGCATCTAAAAAAATCAAAGCAGCAGGGATACTCAATTAGATTAACAATTTGTCTAACATTATATTTCATATATCTTCCAGATATAAATCCAGATTGGTCACTATGAACCAATTGCTTCAAAACTCGCATTAATCTATTTGCCAATATTTTTGAAAAAATTTTATAATCTGTGTTCAAAAGAGATATAGGCCTATAATTTTTGGGCTGGGTCAAGTCTTGATCCTCCTTCTGAATCAATGATATAAAAGAACTTCTCCATGAAGGAGGTACCTCTGCTCCCAACAGAATATTATTAAAAAGTTCCTTCAGTGGTTCTATCATTTCTTCAGATAACATTTTATAATAAATTGCTGTTAATCCATCTGTACCTGGAGCCTTACCAACTTTCAATTGTTTAATTGCCCAAATCTCATCCGAAGTAATTAAATCATTAATCTCATCTCTTTGATCGGTAGTAAGTTTAGGAAAATGTGATTCCTGTAAATACTTTTCTATATCTGAAACTTGTATATTTTCACTAGCATATAACTTTGAATAAAAATCTAAAAAACTCCTTTTAATGAAATTTTGTTAATAAACTTCTTTACCTTTATAATTTATTTTTTCTATAATCCTTGATTTCTGTTTCTTTTGTAGTTGGTAAGCCAACCACCACCAGGTTTGTTTGCATTGCAAAATGTATTATGTTGCATATACCTCAAATTAATTGCAATCTGATCAGCTATTAACATATTAAATTGCTCCTTAAGCAAATTAATAGAAGCCTTTAAATTATTGTCCAGTGGATTTAATGTAAGAGCCTTTTCCTTAAATTTAATCTCTGCCTCCAACTCTTTACATTTCTGCATCTGTTTGCGTCTATGCGCATTGTTCATATAAATCAAGACCCCTCTCATATATGCTTTACTGGCGTCCCATACCATTGGCATCGAGGTACCCTTATGCATATTCAAAAGAAAAAATTCCTTTAAATAATCTCTACATCTCTGTAAATTCCCCTCATGTCTAAATAAATTTTCATTCAATCTCCAAGTCCTTCTATTCCCATCTTCAATAGATAACTCCATCCATACAGGACTATGGTCTGATAATATTCTTGGGAATATCTTGGCATTCTTCACCCTAGAAAAGAGATCATTAGTAATTAAGAAAAAGTCAATTCTAGAGTACGACTGATGCCTATTCGAAAAAAAGGTGAAGTCTCTTTCTTCCATATTCCATTCACGCCAAATGTCTCTAAGTTCCAAATCATCCTTCAAATCAAAAAGGGCTTTAGGTAATTTTGAATGATTAGGAGATTTAAAAGAACCCTTCTTATCTTTAATTGAGTCTAAAACACCATTCTAATCTCCCATCATAATTACTGATTTGTAATCCAATTGAGTTATTTTCTGATGTATCATCTTATAAAAATATTTTTGTTGCTGAGTAGGAGCATATAGTCCAATGACAAGACTTCTCTTGCCATTTAATAATAAATCAATAATATCTTCCTTGTGGATCAGAATCAATTAACTTCAGTAATAAGTCTTTCCTCACATAAATAACTACTCCTGCTTTTTTCTGCGGAGCAGAGGCTGTAAAATGTGCTCCCAGCTGGGAGTTAATCAAATATTTTTCATCCTTTAAAGCAATATGAGTCTCTTGCAAACATATCAAATCGCCAGGACCAGATGGATTACACCCCAAGGTTCTCAAGGAACTGGCAGATGTGATATCGGAACCACTGAACTATATTTTTCAAAGATCCTGGAACACAGGGGAACTACCAGAGGACTGGAAAAGAGCTGATGTAGTTCCCATCCTCAAAAAAGGAAAAAAAATGGATCCAGGAAATTACAGACCTATCAGCCTGAGCTCAATACCTGGGAAGATCCTGGAAAAGATAATCAAACAACGAATCAACGAACACCTAGAGGCAAACAAAGTCATTACTAAAAGCCAACATGGGTTTGTCAAAAATAGATCATGCCAGACAAATCTTATTGCATTCTTTGACCAAGTGACAAAATTAGTGGATCAGAGGAATGCTGTGGACATAATTTACTTGGACTTCAGTAAGGCATTTGATAAAGTAGATCACAACCTACTACTTGATAAGATAGAAAAATGTGGGGTAGACAGAATCACCACCAGATGGATCCGTAGCTGGCTGACCGGCCGTACTCAGCGAGTGGTCCTCAATGGAACTGCATCTATATGGAGGGAAGTGTGTAGTGGGGTGCCCGAGGGCTCTGTTCTGGGCCCAGTGCTCTTCAACATCTTCATCAACGATTTGGACGAAGGGATAGATGGGGAACTCATCAAATTTGCAGACGACACCAAGCTGGCAGGAATAGCCAACACTCCAGAAGACAGGCTTAAGATACAGAAGGATCTGGACAGACTTGAACACTGGGCACTAACTAACAAAATGAAATTCAATGGTGAAAAAAGCAAGGTTTTACATTTAGGCAAGAAAAACCAAATGCACAAGTACAGCATAGGTGGCACCATGCTCAATAGTAGTAACTGTGAGAGGGACCTCGGAGTCCTAGTAGACAATCACCTAAATATGAGCCAGCAGTGTGCTGCAGCTGCCAAAAAGGCCAACACAGTGCTAGGCTGCATTAACAGGGATAGGATCAAGATCACGTGAAGTATTAATACCACTCTACAATGCCTTGGTAAGGCCACAGTTGGAATACTGCATCCAGTTTTGGTCACCACGATTTAAAAAAGATGTTGAGACTCTAGAAAGAGTACAGAGAAGAGCAACAAAGATGATTAGGGGACTGGAGGCTAAAACATATAAGGAACGGTTGCTAGAATTGGGTATGTCTAGTTTAACGAAGAGAAGGACAAGGGGGGACACGATAGCAGTATTCCAATATCTCAGGGGCTGCCATAAAGAAGAGGGAATCAAGCTATTTTCCAAAGCACCTGAAGGCAGGACAAGAAGCAATGGGTGGAAACTAGTCAAGGAGAGAAGCAACCTAGAACTAAGGAGAAACTTCCTGACAGTGAGAACAATTAATCAGTGGAACAGCCTGCCTCCAGAAGCAGTAAATGCTCCAACACTGGAAGTTTTTAAGAAGAGACTGGACAGCCATTTGTCCGAAATGGTGTAGGGTTTCCTGCCTGAGCAGGGGGTTGGACTAGATAACCTCCAAGGTCCCTTCCAATTTTACTACTACTACTACTACTACTATTATTATTATTATTATTATTATTATGATTATTATATATCATTCTTATGTTGTTTCAAATAGTAAAATACTTTCTTTTCTGTGGTGAATTCAAACCATTAACATTCCATGTCAGGAACTTTGCCATCTCTCATGGCTTGAAGCCTTTGGAACACTGCATCTAAATCTGCAGTTGATGACCTCTTTGGTCTTGTTCCTCCCACTGGCTCAGAAGTAACCACCTGTGTTGAAACTCCAGCATCTAACTTTTATTGTTCTTTTTCTCTACGTTTATGGGCTGCACGAGTCATTCTCTGTTCCCTTGGATCTTCTCTTATCTCCAAACACTGTTGCATTGATTCAACCAACAACTCTTCTCCTGTTGGTGACATTGCTCCTGCAGCCAACTGTCCTTCATTTCTTCTAGATCTTGGAGATGGTGGTGCACCTGCTTTCAGAACAGAAACGTAAAAATCTCTTGCTTTTAAAATTGTATTTAGTCTATAACGTGTTCCAACATAATTCACCACTATGCCAACAGGTACATCCCATCTAAATTGAATCTGACACTTCTTAAGCTCCTCAGCCAAAAAAGCAAAGTCCTTTCTTCTTCTCAGAATTTTTGAGGGTATTTCTTTTAGAATTATGACATCTTGAGCTGCAATTTGAAATCTTTGTTTGTAAAAGGCCTGTATAATTTCATTACAAAGTGATCTTCTAGAAAAGTAAATAACCACATCTCTTGGTAGATTTCTCTGCTTCGCAATCCATGAATTAACTCTAAAAAATTTTTCAATATCTCTCAGCATTTCTTCAATTCCACATCCCAAAATGGCTGCTAATTCTGCTGCAATCTCTTCTTTCAAGTTTTCTTGCACATTCTCCTTCAGCCCTCTTATTCTCAAAGCAAACTCCATATCTCTGTATTGTGACATTATAATTTCATTCTGTGCTACATCCACATTATTTTCAATTCTTTCCACTCTTCCTTCCAATCTTTCAACATTTGCAGCCACCTCATCCACCCTATCATCCAGCCTTTCTACGTGGGCCGCAAGCCCCTGAAGAGCCAGCAGAATATCTTCCCTCATCTGATGATTTTTCTGCTCCAGATGCTCTGCTGTCTCAAACCTAATCTTTTGTACAGCTTTCTCCAAAGAATCCTGAACCACATTCTGTATATCTTTAAGTGTGAGTGCTGGAGGTGGGGGGGAGGGTGGTGGAGACTTAGGCTTAGTTTGTTGTGTAGTCTGTGTTACTGGAGAGGAAATTGCAGCTTTAGGCAGAGAAGAAATTCCAGGGCATTTTGAAGCCATTTTAAAAAAAAAGAAAAAGATGAAGAAAGGAAAAAAAAAGCCACTTCTTATAGTAAAATAAAATAAAGGGGTAATAAAAACAATCCCCCCCCCAAAAGAGAAACTCTTTAAATAAGTAAAGTCTATTAAATTGTTGAAACTTTGTTGCCAAGTAAAAGTGAAAGTCTTCAAACAAATAAACAAAATTCCTCCGCCATTTTTCCTTTCACTCCAATCACTAAAGTAGTAGCTGGAGAAGACAATATTTCTTCATGAGTTAAAGTTAGAGTTCAACACAGTTCTGATCCTCCTGAACAGCTCCATCTGCTTTAAAATTTACTTACAGTTCTTCTTATGTAGCAGATGTGGAAGCAGCATCTGGCTTCGTTCTCCTTCGGAGAACAAAGGCGTCTTGGGATGCAGAGTTGATCCAGACTCCGAAGGAGCTCTCACCCTTTGTCTCCCAAAAAAATAATCTCTGGGAGACAAGAGGAGCTCAACTTCTATCTGGAAAAATACTCACTTTCCTCCCTTTGCCCAGGAAGAAAGTTCTTAGCTGCAAAACAGCTGATCGTCGATGTCTGCCGGCTCTTACACAGTCCCGAGACAGGCGGCTAGAAAAAAGCCACCATCGGCACGGCAAACGCCACCGGAAGTCCCAGGATATGGCAATATTTGAGTACCACCTAGCAAGGTGTCAAAAACTTGATGACCCAAAAAAAAAAACCTGTTCAAAGTTGCAATTGCACTGAAATGACTTATGACCATTTTTCACACTTATGACCATTGCAGCATGCCCAGGGTCATGTGATTTATATTTGGATGCTTGGAAACTGATTCATATTTATAATGGTCAGTGTTCCAGGGTCATGTGATCCCCTTCTGCAACCTTTTGACAAGCAAAGTCAATGGCAGAGCTGCTGGTGGCCAAGTGCTAAGGCGGGACTTCCTTTCCTCCCTCCCTTCCCTACCTCCCTTTTTCTCATTCCCATCTCCTTGTGAAGGAAGAATTTGAAAACACCCCCCATATTTTCCTTCTTCCATATATTGATCAAACAAGGAAAGGCCTCCAGAGACAGAAAAGACAAGCTGCTGAGTGAACTAGCTTAAAAAGGCACATTCCCCTTTAAGAATTAGCTACTGGCTAGAAAGGAAAGTAAGGAGCGCAGCTGGCACTTAAGGAAGAAAAAAAATGTAAGTACTGGCTGCAGGCTAAGGCAGCCTCCCCAAATGGCTCCATTCATAAGTAAAGGAATGCTACAGGCAAGATCCATTCAGGAGAAAAATACTTCAAAATCCCTTGCAGCAAAACTTACAGCTAACAGCAGAGCAATAGAAGCTAACAGGAGACATCAGCCAAATAGAAATTGCCAAATACTCCTTAAGAACACAAAGCCCACATTGCACAAATCCCAGAACTTCAAAGTCACAAAAGCACATAAGAATCCTTCCACTCTCCATCTCCCTCCCTCCTACCTCACCTCCAGCCATTGCTGCCTTTTTTCATTCCTCTTGGAGGGTGATCCCTCCCCTGCTGCATTTCTTGCCTGTTTGCTGCTGCCAGCACAGGTGGCTGCCACAGCAGTTGTAGATCGGCTCATGGCCAGCCTGCTTGATTCCTCAGCCTGCTTGATTCCTCAGCCTGCTTAATTCCTCCTCCCCTCCACTCCCCCTCCCCCTCCCCCCCTCTGTGCAGCTGACTCCACCTCCTCCCAAGGCTGCGGCTTTTTTTCTCTCTCCATCTCCTGCCCAAACTGCCTCCTTTTATAGCCTCTCCTGTCTCCACCCCCTCCTCCTTTCTCATGGGGTAGGGTGAGCCAGAAGTGAGCCTGGGGCCTTTGTAGCTCCAGAGGACTCTCTCACTGTAAGTCCTTCCCTGTGCTGGCTCTTTCCCTCCCCCACTACACTTGGCTAGGCAGGGCTGAGTACCACCTGCCACTCATTAATGTACCACAAGTGGTACGTGTACCACCGGTTGAAAAGCCCTTTCCTATATCACCTTCCTTCCCTCCTTGATTAGTTTCTAGCCATTATTTCTTGTCCTGCCCTCTGGTACTTTGGAAAATAAATTGACCCCTCCTCTTTGTGGCAACCTCTCAAATACTGGAATACTGATATCATGCCCCCCCCTCTTCCTTTTCTCTAGAGTAGCCAAACCCAAATCCTGCAACCATTCTTTGTTTTTTGTCATCAGGCCTTCAATCAACTTAGTTGCTCTTCTTTGCACCTTTTCCAAAGTCTCAACATCTTTTTTGTAATGTGATCAACCCCCCCCCTTCCTTTTCTCTAGAATAGCCAAACCCAAATCCTGCAACCATTCTTTGTTTTTTGGCATCAGGCCTTCAATCATCTTAGTTGCTCTTCTTTGCACCTTTTCCAAAGTCTCAACATCTTTTTTGTAATGTGATCAAAACTGGATGCAGTATTCCAGGTGTGGCCTTACTAAGGCTTTATAAAGCAGTACAAATACTTCACACGATTTTGATTCTATGCCTCTGTTTATACAACCAAATATTGTATTAGCTCTTTTGGCAGCTGCTGCACATTGCTGGCTCATATAATTTTGGTGGCTTTATTTATTCTCTGTGGAAACAAACTCAGGCGTTTACAGTTAGTCTCAAGACTTACTGCACTAACAGGCCTGCCTCTGCTCATATTTTAAAATATACAGAATGTCCTGGCCAGATAAATACTATATAGGCTTTGGGTAGCGGTGGACAAGAGGACGATCTTTCTAGCATACTAGGAATTCTATAAGAAAATAGTTTGGAAATCAGTTCGTATCAAAGACACAAGGTATCAGTTAAGGGCAGCCTAACTTTTCATGACTCTTGAAAGTATCAGCTAAATGTTGATTCCCGGCATTTAAAAAAAAAAAATCAATTGCCGCCTTAACAGCATTGAACAAAAAAATACTAAGAGCTTCCTTTCCCCCCCCACCTCCGAAGCATGCGCATTAGTGAAAGCAGTATCCTCAGGAAAGTGCAAGCGGAAGGATACGCGAAGCCTCTGCGTTGAGGCTTGGAGGCTAGAGGGATATATATATACGGAGGCTTCACCCCGTTGTGACTCATTCTGCTCCTGTCACAAATTTAGGATTTGAGATTTAGAGCGCCGGTGAGGCACGTGAGATCGAGGACATGGCTTTCTAGGGCTGCGTGGATCCCGAAGGAAAACTAGCGTGTATTGCACGCTGCAACAGAACAAGCAAGATGGAGTAAGTAATATTTTGGGTTGCTGTCTCTTCCCATTCACCTTCTCCCGGCCCACTCTCGGAAAAGGAATGGGAGTCGCTTACGATGGCAGAAAGACTTGCAACCCGGGGGGGGGGGGGGGGGGGATGGGGATAACTGAAGGAAAAGTAACGAAGCGGAGGCGACGCGTTCAGGATGTTGAGATTTTCCAGATCTCTGTACAGAGCAGAGTAACAATGCTGTGTTTCCTCTCCTCCCTACCTCCCCTCCGTTTCCTAGCATGCTAAAACCTGTTTGTCTGCCCGCCCCTCTTTCCATCGGGGAGTACAGTAAGACATTCTGCTCTCTAGGGAAGGAAGCAGATGCGGCTTGCGTAACCCCACTGAGAAAAGCCGGGCCGCGAGCGGAGCCTTTGTGTGACCGCAGCGCTGTCACTGCCTCTTCCCGCAAACATGCGTGTCTACACCTGCCAGTACGCCCTCGAATCTTCAGAGGTCTTGGACCAAACTTCCATAAAACTTATGCTGGCTGAGGATTATGGGAGTTGAAGTCCAACACATGGGGGGGGTTCCAATTGTTAGAAGTATGGTGCTTGCAGTACTGATGCAGGGAGCAAAGCTCATTGTCCCTGTTGCATGCTTTCCCTGGTATTTTGAAGAGTCGGATGCCCTTAATTTGGCTAACATTTTGCTGGGCCTAATTGTAATTAGATACCTATTACATGTAGTCCTTGACTTACAACTATTCATTTAGTGACCATTCAAAGTTACAATGACACAAAAAAGTTACTTATGACTGATTCTCACACTTATCACCGCTGCAGCATCCCCATGGTCATGATCAAACTTGCAGCAACTGGCATATATTTATGATGGTTGCAGGGTCCTGGGGTCATGGGATTGCCATCTATGACCTCTAACAACAGAAGTCAATGGGGAAAGCCAGATTCGCTTAATGACCACGTGATTCACTCAGCTGCACTGTTTCACTTAACTGTGGTAAAAAGATCATAACATGGGGTGTGACTCTCTTAACAACTGCCTTGCAACAGAAAGTTTGGGCCTAATTGTAGTCATAAATCAAGGACTACCTGTAGAGGGTATTGTCTCAGCCTAGTTATGTATCAGTAACTGGCCTGCCAACAGAGGCCTGTTCTACAAATCTTTTCACACAAGTTGATTGTACCACAGAACAAAGTGCTAAGATTTTTGCTACAGGTAAAACAAATTCTGTCTGATCTGTTCTACAAATAAAAATGAATCTTGGCTAGTGATTTCATTGAGAAAATATTTCTATCGCTTTCCAGGTCCCCTTTTGCCACCACCACCACCACCACCACCACTATCCTTGCCTGCAGGAGAAGAGCCACGTCTTGCCTGCTACGTACAAATCCTGCACTGAACCTGAGTGATCACCAATACAATGTCTCTGCTGGCAGCACTGACCCAGGACCTGACCATGATCCTAGCTAGCACCATGTCCTGCAGGCTGGAGCTGCTCAAGCACCAGCTGCCCCATGCTGGTCACAGTGAGCTGCTACCCGGACCTGTGGATCAGGGCTTTGCCCTTGGCATGGAGCGCCCAGTGCTAACAGGTGACCAGTTTGAGAATAGAATAAATCCTAGAATTTGAGAAAATTGACATGTATAAAAGGCAAGGAATATTCTCTTTAGGGATATAAGATTAATACTAGTTTGCTAGGCTATTTTAATATAGTTGAGTGCTAACATTCTGAAAGGCCCCTCATAGTGTTGGGATGATAGTAAAGACTTAAAGATGAATCCATTTAGTTATCTGAGGACTAATCTGCATGGTCAATTGATATCTTTTTTTCAATCTGGAACCAAGGGTAAGGATACACATTCAGATGATTAGGAGATGGCAGGAAAGAGTTAGCATCTTGAATTTTTTTGCTCTTATCTAGGGGATGTATAAATTTTTACAGCCCAAATTTGATAGTTAAGCAAGGAAAAAAATAGGGCTTTTAATAGTTTTTCATTATTCCTTCCCTTAGTTTCTTTCCCCATCACCAACACTTTGGCTTCTGTTTACCCCATATTATAATTTTGTTGTTCCTATACTAATTCAGATAACACATTTCTCTGAAATATTCCATGCACACTGTAACAAGCTCTGTTCTGGTACATTTCTGAAAATGCCCATGAACATTAAGTTTACTTTCTTGTTTGTTTAAGTTGTGATTTTGTCTGATTTTGCTTTGCTACTCCCCAGGCGATGGCTTCTCAGACTGGATGACGGAACACACAGACCTGGTCACGCTCCTGAGTGTGTCAGGGGAGTCCTCGCCACTCTCACTGCCCTCTCCTCCTGCTCCGGACCTGGAGGCCATGGCCTCACTGCTCAAAAAAGAGTTGGAGCAGATGGAGGATTATTTCTTGGAGGAAACTCTCTCACCTGATCAGGTAGCACCCAGCACCCCTCCCTCTGATGGGAATTTTCACTTTCCTTTTGGTGATGGCTTCTATTCACTGGACCACCACCACAGTACACCTGCACCCTTGCAAACCTTGGATTCAATTTGCTTAGAATTGTTGGAGCTTTATGGTGGGGAAATGCCTGCTGAGCTCCCCCTGCAGGGCAATGAATCATGTGCCTCAGTTCAGCAGTCACTTGTGCTAACGCCTAAAGGGGATCGACGCCAGAAGAAGAGAGATCAGAACAAGACAGCAGCCCTGCGGTACCGTCAGCGTAAACGAGCTGAACACGAAGCATTGGGGGACGAGTGCCAGGCCTTGGAGGCACGCAATCGCAATCTACGAGAGAAAGCAGAATCTATTGAGAGAGAGATCCAGTATGTCAAGGACCTGCTCATTGAAGTATACAAGGCACGCAGTCAGTGCTTGCGTACCACCCCCTAGAGGCAAGGAGTCCTCCCTCTACCCTCATGAAAGGAAAAGTTCATGTGGGGGAGGGCGATGGAACAGTGTATATAGAACAGAACAAGCATGTTAGAAATTATGTTTGGGAAATGTTGGCACTTAGTAGCCTGCATTACCCTTTGGGGTAGGAGATAGTGTGTAATGCAAGACAGATGCAGAGTTGTAGAGAAAAGGAATGATGTAGGAAGGAGAGAGTGAATCTAGTTTGAAAGAAATTGGTACTGCTGTTGTAGGAAAGAGCTAAGATTAGCCAGTTTGTGGCCACTACTGGGATTATCAGGGAAAGCTGTACTGGGATGGTGTCCTTCCCCCCCCCCCCCCAAAACCTAGACAACAATCCTGAAGCTGTGTAATAGCTTTTTTATGTACACTTTATAGAATTTAAGCTACCTGTACCTAACTATGCACTAATAAACACTTATTTTAAACACTTGATCTGAGTCAAACTTATAGATGTCCCAGGAAGATGTCTCAAACCACATAAACAGGAATTTAAAAATATCAAGGTTTATTTATATACTATCACCAACTTAAGTTTCATACCTGATCAAAGAAATTTCATTCAGCTGGGAAACAACTCTCAGAAACAAAAAGCTGTAACCAAAGTTGCCATTTTACTCTCTATCCCAAACTTAATACACATCAGTTATGTTCAGTACTATGACCTCATGCCAAAAAACTTCAATTAGAAAAACTTTATTAGTAGAAATCATCTTTTTCCAGTGACAGTTGATTTTGGATCTGCTGCTGTTTCAGATAAAAGTTCAGCAACCTGTATTAAGAGAAGGGTGGCTGAGTATTTGTACATAAAAATTGTAGGATGGTCTCTTGTCCTAAATTTGTAGTTTGCTTACCTGCTTCTCTCTCTCTCTCTCTCTCTCTCTCTCTCTCTCTCTCTCTCTCTCTCTCACACACACACACACACACACACACACACACACACACACACACACACACACACACACTTCTTTGTAGCTATGAGAGTATCCTGAAATGACACTTTCATGAGTCTGGGTCATGTTAGTATATATAAAACTTCTATTTTACCATGAACCCCACCCTATACCAGACCAGGCCAATTTTTTCATTTAGAGAATTGAACAATGTGGGTAATCTGAAGCTCAATCCACAAGGATGGAAATATTGTCCATGCCCACATTTGCCTCTTTTAGCACTTTCAGCAAAACGCTTTATTAAAAAACGAACAAAAAAATAGCCCTAGACTTCAAAAATTACTTAGTCTGTCTTCTCATGATTACAGGTAATACTACAAAAGGACATGAATCCAACTTTGCATATACTGAAAACAATTATTGGCTGATTCATTTATATATAATTTATATATAGATATCTTGCCATCTTTACCTGAGCACAACTAGTGGCTTCCTCTGGTTTCTTATCATCTCAGATGCGCAGGAATCTGGGAAAACATAAGGAGATGCCCTTTTCTTCATCCACCTGCATGGAATAATAAATTATCCTTGAAGTTTCATAAAGGCTATTTTCTTAAAGTCTCCTTTGAAACAGTGTTTTTTGGGCAGTGAAGAGAAATGGTTAATTGCTATGTCCCTTCCCTGTAATTTCTTTTGCTAGCAAAGATAACTAGATCTTTAACAATCCATCCACAAGGCTATAACTTCTGGGGGCAACTTTGGTTTCTCTCTCTCTCTCTCTCTCTCTCTCTCTCTCTCTCTCTCTCTCTCACTCACACACACACACACACACACACACACACATTATATACTGAAGTAACCATATTCAAATATAAAAATATGTTAAGGCATTGGCTATAATAGATAATATTTATTGTTTCAACTTTGCAAAAACTTATTTATCTATGGCAGGGGTGTTAAACTGCTGTCCTGGATGCGTCATCTGGAAGCTGCGCCTACCCCATTGCTGGCAATGGCAAAACCGTCCTGATACGTTGCGCAACGTCACATGATGTTGCAAGTTTCACATGTCTGATATATGGCAAGACTGAAATATTATAATGTAATACATAGCCTGTAAATTTACATACTTTGGCATGTGTAACAGCAGAGGTGAGATACTTATATGAGATCAGAAACACTCATAGATCATTTTTGAGACATGCATAGTCCTACTATATGATTTGTTAGAGTAGAAAAACCAGCACTGCCAAAATCACTCTTCACTAGTTTCTGAAACAATGAGATCTGAACTCTCTTAGAAAAGCTCTGAGTTTATGAGTTGTGCGAAGGGCTTAAAATCCACCAGATCTTATCAAATCCTTGAACATGCTTCTAGCATTACTAAAGTTACATTAGGTTAAGAGCAAATTCTAAAATTATTTCCCCATTACAGGTGGTCCTTGATTAATGATCATTCATTCAGTGACCATAGTTGTGATAGAGCTGAACAAGCGGCACTTATGACTTGTCATTGAAGTTCTGGCCATTGCAGCATCTTTAGTCATGTGATCCCAACCTGCATGCTTGATGCCGACTTGCAATTATGATTGTGCTACAGTCTCATGATCATCATTTGTGGCCTTTACTGGCTTCCTACAAGCAAAATCAGTAGGGAAGCTGGCAGGAGGTTGCAAATTGCAAATATATATCTTCGCTTAATTTGGGGGGGATTTGCTTAATGATGGCAACCAGGAAGTGCTGGAATGGACATTGCTAAGTGACATGGTCACATGATGTCACATTTATGACTGTACCACTTAGTGCCCAATCTCAGTTCCCATTGTAAACTGTTATTTAGTGTTTTATATTTTTTCTACCCAGTCATTCTTGTTGCTGACACAGCATTGGGAAATGTAGTATTTCAAATTGAATATCAAAAACATACATAATTATGGTAATTTTACACATTCAAACCATCAAATAAAATTTAAACTTTGAGATTACAACCAGATCATCCACAATACAGTTCTCCTGCATTTCCTTCTATTATAGATTACTGAACAGTTGTTGCTTATATTTAAATATGTGCATTACAAGTTAAACATTTGTACCTTATATATAAAAGTAAAATAAATTGTTCCAGTAATTAGGGCCTATACAAATTATAATGGTAACAGACATTTCTAATTTTAAAATGTCATTTCAACAGCTGAAGTTGTAGCCTTAGAAATTTTCCTAAGAAAATGCTGAAAATGTGTTGAAATTGCTACAGAATACTGAACGAATACTGCCAGAGAACTGTGATCTCAAAATATTTCCTGATTAATGATAGCCAATTAACAGTTTATACAGTATTTGCAGTAAGTACAAATTACATTAAGTCCTTGCTATACATACATAGATGCCTTCCAATGTCACCCATCACTCACCAAACCTGATGCTGCTCTGTGGATGGGAGAAATGGATAAATCAGCACACTTCACTTCCCAAACATGCTGGGCTTCCAACCAGTGATCAGGTTCAGCTGTTCCACCCCAACGATAGTATGGTCGTGGCTGTGGAATCACACAGTCCTGTAAGGCAGAGACTATGGTGAGTACTAAGAATATGTGACCCTCTTGAAACATTCTACCTCACATATAAAGTGTACTTTTTGGCACAGAACTTGAAATACAGCCCAAATCCTCTGAATATCTTGTATGATAGGCCATTTCCAGTTCAAAATGGGCTATTTCAAACTCAGTATTGAGCTTTTTGTTTTGTAGTCCTACCTTGAGTGAGCTATGGAGTTTCTCTAAGTCCTCATCCGAGAATCCAGTGCCAATCTGGGAAGGGATAAAGGGTAAGTGACAATTAGATACAAATAACTAAATGTCTATCATTTGTCTTGCGGGACAAGGAAACATGGTATGGAAAATGTAAAAACTACCAATTTTATACTTCAGTTATTATTTACTGTGTATTTCCTTTGTAGTACTGGTAGTTTTTCCCTTCTTTATCCCAGTAAGATAAACTGTCATTACAGCAATCTCATTTTAGAGATTCTAATAAGAATGTGCAGGGCCATTTTGGTCTAGTGGTTAAAAATACTAGGCTAAAAACTATAAGGTGACCAACTTTTTTACAACAAAAAGGAGGACATGAATAAATTGAAGAAAAAATATCGTAAATAAAAGAAACATTGTATTTATTGCAACAATAATACAGAATACACTATAATATGATAAATGCATAATAAAAACCATTTGTAACAATAACATTTTATATTGTAATTATGCTTACATGCCTATTAATTATTTAAATGAGTACTTTTCCATTGAATGAATATTTTTTGTCAATGTATCATCTTCTAAAAATATATTGGAAATATCGGAACAAGAAATATCCTTCATATTGAATTTTACGGCAAGTACTGCAGCTAGAGTATCAACATTCAATCTCGATTTCTCACTTGTCCAAAAATCTACACGGCTGGATTGCGCAGGGGTGGGCGGCGGAGGCAGGTGTTGTGAGCCAGGCGCTCCAGGACGGCCACGTAGGTGCGCAGGGTGAGGTGGTGGCAGTGTAGGTCAGCACTGCGTAGACCACCAGCTGGCGCAGCCCATGGAAGGTCAACTGCCCGCCACGCCCCCGCCCACAGCTGCCCCGCCAGCACCGCTGCCCTACCATGGAGAGCCAGCCCCGCAGCTTGCAAAGCACCAGCCGAGCCAGCTCCGGCCCTGCAACCACCCCCCTGTACCACTGCCCACCCTGAGCATCCCCGTAGAGCCGGCCCCACAGCTCACAAAGGCAAAGCACCAGCTGCGCCGGCTCCAGCTCTGCAGCCACCCCCCCAGCCACCCCCCAGCACCACCACCCACCCTGCGCATCCCCGTAGAGCCGGCCCCATGGCTCACAAAAGCAAAGCACCAGCCGCGCCGGCTCCGGCCCTGCAGCCACCCCCCTAGCTGTCCCCCAGCATCACCACTCACCCTGCGCATCCCCATAGAGCCGGCCACGCAGCTTGCAAAGGCAAAGCACCATGCCAGCTCCAGCCCTGCAGCCGCCCCCCCCAGCCGCCCCCCAGCACCACCGCCCACCCTGCGCATCCCCATAGAGCCAGCCCCGCGGCTCGGAAAGGCAAAGCACCAGCTGCCCTGGCTCCGGCCCTGCAGCTGCCTCCCCAGCCGCCCCCCAGCACCACTGTCCACCCTGCACATCCCCCTAGAGCTGGCCCCGTGGCTCGTAAAGCACCAGCCACACCGGCTCCGGCCCTGCAGCCACCCCCCAGCTGCACCCCAGCACCACCGCCTACCCTGTGCATCCCTGTGTAAAACCGAACAGGGAAGATCAAGAGAAAATTACCACTCCAGTCTCCTCCAGCTATCTGCGGAACTAAGTAGGAGATGGTGTAGTTGGGTAGCAGTGACGGGTGCAAAGTTCCTGCTACTTGCACGTGCAAAGTTTGCTGCCCGGGTGTTTTGGCGCGCTCAGCAGCAATTCCTATCGGCTTTCGAAAGCCAATAGGGGGAGTAGCACAGCTCAGGCAAAAGTTGAAAAAAAAACATCAAAAAAAGGTCCCGGAACACCTTCTGAGCGTTCTATGAGGAAAAAAAAGCCCTGCAGATAAGTCTTCAAATATAGAAAAAAAGGACATTTAGGAGGACATTTTCGAGGGAGGACAGAACTCCCAAAAGGAGGACTGTCCTCCCAAAAGGAGGACAGTATATGGAAAAGGAGGACATTTAGGAGGACACTTTTTGAGGGAGGACAGAACTCAAAAAAGGAGGACTGTCCTCCCAAAAGGAGGACGGTTGGTCACCTTAAAAACTAGGACACCATGCATTCTAATCCTGCCTTAGCCACAAAACAAGCTGAGTAATTTTGACACTCTTGCTCAGCCCTAGGAAAAAGGCAACAGCAAATCACTTTTCAAAAACATAGTATCGTAGGTTTGGAAGGATCTTGTAAATCTTCCATTACAGCCCCCCCCCACACCCAATGGAGGAATTTTCAGACCACCCTGGACAAATGGCTGTTCAATTTTTTTCCTGAAAAACTCCAGTGACTGAGCACTAAAAGTTGCCAAGAAAACTGCAAAGACTTGTCTGTGTGGTTGCCAGGAGTCAAGACCGACTCAAAGGTACACACAATCCTCTTCCCTCCACCACAATTAAGGTCAGGGCACCTGATGCTATTCAATACCAAAAATTTATAACCTGTAAATCAATCAAAATGTCCTAAAAGTGTAGTCTAAAATTCTTACTTTGCAGATGCTCTGGAATGCTTCACTTTCCTCATCATAACATGCTAGAAGGAAACCTCCATACGTGCCTGCCCATTTGCCCTTGCCCAAGTAGGCACCAATCACCACCAGGTCAATGGTGTCACCAACACCTTCCAGATAATCTTTTTTAAGCTGATATGGGAAACAGGTATTAATGGAGTAAGTCAACTGCTGGACAGGAACTGAACCAACATCTAGACAGGTTTTTCTAGTACTGGAAGGCAAATGTTAAGTAGGGGAGAATAATTTGGAATAAAACTTTTATTATTTGCATTTCTTATTCCTGACCATTCTGGGCTCTTTTATTCAAACTGAGAAACAAGTAAAATGGCAAATAAAATACCACCCATCCTTGAACAAGAACATGGGCAATTTGGGGAAGGGGTCACAAACTCCAATCCTGCCACAAGTCAGCACAGTTAAGCAATTGTATCACATAATTTAGAGCTAAGTAAGCATTCAGTTCTTACCTTCAGCCAATTGTGTGACCTCTTTGCAATTTCATATGTGGCATCCACTTCCAGTGTTTTCACCATTAACCCTTCACATGAGTCTGAGGAAGGCAAAACATTTTATTATCTTCTATAGCAGGGCTTTTCAACCTTTTTACTGATTGTACCACTTTTAGGATATGGCAATATTTGAGTACCACCTAGCAAGGTGTCAAAAACTTGATGACCCCCCAAAAAAAACCTGTTCAAAGTTGCAATTGCACTGAAATGACTTATGACCATTTTTCACACTTATGACCATTGCAGCATGCCCAGGGTCATGTGATTTATATTTGGATGCTTGGCAACTGATTCATATTTATAATGGTCACAGTGTTCCAGGGTCATGTGATCCCCTTCTGCAACCTTTTGACAAGCAAAGTCAATGGCAGAGCTGCTGGTGGCCAAGTGCTAAGGCGGGATTTCCTTTCCTCCCTCCCTTCCCTGCCTCCTTTTTTCTCATTCCCATCTCCTTCTGAAGGAAGAATTTGAAACACCCCCCCCCCCCATATTTTCCCTCTTCCATATATTGATCAAACAAGGAAAGGCCTCCAGAGACAGAAAAGACAAGCTGCTGAGTGAACTAGCTTAAAAAGGCACATTCCCCTTTAAGAATTAGCTACTGGCTAGAAAGGAAAGTAAGGAGCGCAGCTGGCACTTAAGGAAGAAAAAAAATGTAAGTACTGGCTGCAGGCTAAGGCAGCCTCCCCAAATGGCTCCATTCATAAGTAAAGGAATGCTACGGGCAAAATCCATTCAGGAGAAAAATACTTCAAAATCCCTTGCAGCAAAACTTACAGCTAACAACAGCAGAGCAATAGAAGCTAACAGGAGACATCAGCCAAATAGAAATTGCCAAACACTCCTTAAGAACACAAAGCCCACATTGCACAAATCCCAGAACTTCAAAGTCACAAAAGCACATAAGAATCCTTCCACTCTCCATCTCCCTCCCTCCTGCCTCACCTCCAGCCATTGCTGCCTTTTTTCATTCCTCTTGGAGGGTGATCCCTCCCCCGCTGCATTTCTTGCCTGTTTGCTGCTGCCAGCACAGGTGGCTGCCACAGCAGTTGTAGATCGGCTCATGGCCAGCCTGCTTGATTCCTCAGCCTGCTTGGTTCCTCCACCTCCTCCCAAGGCTGCTGCTTTTTCTCTCTCTCCCTCTCCTGCCCAAACTGCCTCCTTTTATAGCCTTTCCTGTCTCCACCCCCCTCCTCCTTTCTCATGGGGGAGGGTGAGCCAGAAGTGAGCCTGGGGCCTTTGCAGCTCCGGAGGACTCTCTCACTGTAAGTCCTTGCCTGTGCTGGCTCTTTCCCTCCCCCACTACACTTGGCTAGGCAGGGCTGAGTACCACCTGCCACTCATACAAGTGGTATGCATACCACCGGTTAAAAAGCCCTGTTCTATAGAGAAACAACAGTTGTATATTTTCATCCACCACTAGATGTCAGCACCAGTTTATTTTTTCAGTTTTCAAAACAAACAATTACTTTCTTGTTTTCATCAATAATCTATTACTCCAGAAAGATCCTGGAAATAAAGGATTGAAAATAAAAATGGATTTAATTAAACACAAACTTAACTTAGAGCAATCAGAAAAATATGCACAAAAATTACAGGCAGCTAACCAAAAAAATTTTGAGCATGCAAATAAATTGGGACGATGGCTAGCGTATAAATTAAGACAACAGAAAGCGAAATCATGGATTACTAATTTGGTAGATGAAAATGGAGAAATCCAGGGGGAGGAGACTATAAAAAGGGACATTGCTCAAAGATTTTACGAAAATTTATATAAGAGTAATGAGGGAAGAAGCATGGAACAGATAACAGAATATTTGGTAAAGGCAGAGCTGCCAAAAATACCGGAGGAAATAAAATCTATGTTAAATGAGGAAACAAGCATGTCCGAATTAATTAGGGCTATAAATAGACAAAAATTAATAAGGCGACAGGTCCAGATGGAATACCTGCTGAATTATATAAAAACTTGCAGAGTGTTTTTAATCAATATCTATTAGAGGTCTTTAATGCAGTACTTACCGAAGCCAAAATACCTAAGTCCTGGTTAGAGGCAAATATAACACTGATTCCAAAAGCAGATACGGAAAAAATATGGATACAAAATTATAGACCCATATCTTTATTGAATTCGGATTACAAAATTTTTGCTTCAATAATGGCAGAGAGATTTAAAAAATATTTAATAGATTTTATACACTCGGATCAAGGGAGTGGCCCGGGGACAGCCCAGGGAGCGATGCTGCCGCCGGCCCAGCCGGGACTGCCACCCAGCCCAGGGAAACGTGTGGCCAGCTCGGCTGCCCAGGGAGCGGCCTGGGGGCAGCCCAGGGAGCAATGCCCCTGCCCCAGCCGGGACTGCCACCCAGCCCGGCCCAGGGATATGGGAGGCCAGCTCGGCTGCCCAGGGAGTGGTCTGGAGACGGCCCAGGGAGCAATGCCCCCATCGCCCCAGCTGGGAATGCCACCTGGGGGGCAGCAAGAGGAAGAAGGGGAGGAGGAGGAGGGCAAGGAAGCCGCCACCGCCCCAGCCAGGACTCCGCGGTACCCGGGCTTGCCCTCCGCCCATGAGATGTAGCCACGGCGGGCCGCTGGGGGTGCTGGTGCCATGTGGGCCACTGACCCTGGCTGCGATGCTGCGGCTGGTCTGCCTGACTGGCCCCTGCCAGCCCCTCCGCCTGGTACAGGTAAGCCGGGGGATGTGCTACCTGCCCTGCGGCCGCTTTGCAGCAGCACTCTGCAGACTTGGAGCCCCCTCCCTCCCCCCGCCACTGACCCTCCATCTCTGCTGCTGCTCAGCCAATGGTCGTGCTGGCTGGGGATCCCGGGTCTTCCCCGCACGGCTCCCTGGCCACGTGTGCCTCGGACAGGGCCAGCCCAGGAAAGGTACTTCCTGGCCGCCCTTCTCCCAGGCGGTGGGGCACCCGGGCACAGGGCCAATCAGGAGCCCTGTGAGGGGGCAAGTCCACATGAGAGAGGAGAGAGAAAAGGGAAGCGCAAGTGCCTCTCTGTCTCTGTCTCTCTGCAAATGGCAGAGGAGGCTCTGGAGCCACAGGAGATGGCTCAAAGAGCCGGATGTGGCTCCAGAGCCACGGGTTGCCGACCCATGGGCTAGACTCTGGAGTGAAGCTAGCCTTTCTTCTGCTGGTTTCTGGAGGGCTTTCCCCGAATGACCGGATTGACCGCTGTCTCTCCGCGGTCAGCGGGGCTTCCCTCCTTTATTGCCTCTCCGGGGCGACTTTAGGGTCCCCAACAGAAAAGAATCGGCCGTAGGGTGAGGAGCCCTGCAATACCTCGGCTACTTGTGCTACTGCGCAAAAGTGGAAGGCAAAAATCTATGCATTCTTATGTTGTAGGAAGTTACACTTGGTTCACTTCTAGTCTTATTTTCATTTTATCTTCTTCTACACTAGAAATTGAGTTTCTGCAATATAAAGTCTCTCTATCTGACTATTTAGCTACAGACGTTTCTCCACTATAGATATTCTACACATGGAAGATGTCAACCGAAGGCAAGGCTAGTGTGCTCTTCCCTATCTGCTTTGAAGAATTAAAAACTTCTCCAACTTTCCTGCCTGTTTCTGTCACTTTGCACCACTCAATATTCAAGAGCATCTGCATCTATTACTGTATTCTTAAGAAATGTAAAGTAATATAATTCCCACATATCCTATCCACAGGTATCTAAACAATGAAGTTTGTCGTCCTTTCAGATAAATGTAGTATAATTAGAACAGCGGTTCTCAACCTGTGGATCGCAACCCTTTTGGGGGTCGCACGAGCCTTTCACAGGGGTCGCCTAAGACCATCGGAAAACACATATTTCCGATGGTCTTAGGCAGGGCTTGACAACCACCTTCTCTCCCTCCCCCCCTCTGCTCCACCTCACTTGTTTGTGGAAAATATGCTGCTTGGCGGCAGTCTGCATGAACTCTACCAAATGTGCCCTGCAGGGGGCGCATGAAGAGTGCAGGCGCAGAGCAAGGCCCCGCCCTCCCCAGAGACTCATTGTGCAGCAACCGGATTGACTTCTTCTCGTGCACGCAGGTCAGTGAAGGGGAGGCCGCTGCAGCACCCAACTCCTGCGCCCGTCAGCTGGCGACCCCCGAACTTGCGCCAGCTGACGCAAGAGGGAGGGAAGGAGGAAGGGACTCTTCCTCCTCCCCTAAGCTTCAAAGTACGATCGGCTTCCCAAGGGCGCCACAATCCTCATGAAAGCGGGGGAAGGGGAGAAGCAAAGGGGGCGAGAAAGCTCGCGGCGGGCTTGAAGCAGCACCTGCCAGCGTTGGTGACGAGAAATTCCCCACAAACCCAGGGAAGGGGTGGAGAAAAGGAGCCCCCTTTGGGAGGAAACCGCCACCTTCGTTTCCTTGGCTTTGCACTCTTCTGTTTCTCGGCAGCCGGGCTGTCAAGCCTCTCCTGGCTGGAACTTCCTTTCCTTCCCTCCCTCTTGGTCTCTTCCTCCTTCCCTACCTCTCCCATTATTCCTTCCTTCCTTCCTTTCCTTCACCTCCCTCTTTGTCCCTCCTTCCCTCCCTCTCCCCCTTGTCCCTTCCTTCCTTCCTTCCTTTCGCCTCCCTCTTTGTCCCTACTTCCCTTCCTCTCCCCCTTGTCCCTTCTGTCTTTCCTTCCTTCCCTCTTGTCCAGGATCGGGGTGAGCCTCTACAGCTGATCCACGCTTCTGTAGCTGTAGCTGCTCTCCTTGGCTCCTGCCCACCAAACTTGCTCGCTAGAAAACATGCACTTGCTAATTTAGCAGAAGCGTGAATCAGCTGTAGCCCGGCGCTGATCCTGGAGCTTCTGCTAACTTAGCAAGTGGCATGCCTTTCGGCGAAGCTGAGCAAGTGAGCTGGGTGAGCTCTCCTCTGTCTCTGCCTGTGCACAGGCAGGTTTGCCGGCAGTAAAGCCCCCAGCCACGCTGGCAGCCTATTCCCCTCCCCTTGTCCCTTCCTGGGCACGGAGGGGGGGGGAGGAAGGAAGGGACAAAGAGGGAGGGAAGTAAGGAACAATGAGAGAGGGAAGGAAGGGAGGAACAATGGAAGGGAGGGAAGGGAGGAAGGGACAAAGAGGAAAGGAAGGAAGGAAGGAAGGAAGGAAGGAAGGAAGGAAGGAAGGAAGGAAGGAAGGAAGGAAGGGACAAGGGGAGAGAGGGAGGGAAGGAGGAAGAGACTAAGGGAGAGGAAGGAAAGGAAGGAAAGAAGGAAGGAAGGGACAATGGGAGAGAGGGAGGGAAGGAGGAAGAGACTAAGGGAGGGGAAGGAAAGAAAGGAAAGAAGGAAGGAAGGAAAGGACAATGGGAGAGAGGGAGGGAAGGAGGAAGAGACTAAGGGAGATGAAGGAAAGGAAGGAAAGAAGGAAGGAAGGGACAATGGGAGAGGGAGGGAAGGAGGAAGAGACTAAGAGGGAGGTGAAGGAAAGGAAGAAAAGAAGGAAGGAAGGGACAAGGGGAGAGAAGAGAGGGAAGGAAGGCAGGCACCCACCCCAGTCCCATCCCAGAGACCCACAGATTCCCCCCCCCAGGCACTCTGCAACCTGAGTGATCAGCTGGCCACGCCCCCTGGCTATTGATCACGTGACCCTGGGACACTGTGAATGTCATAAGTATGAATCAGTTGTCAAGCATCCGAATGTAAATCACATGACCCTGGGGATGCTGCAACAATCATAAATGTGAAAAATGATCATAATTCGCTTTTTCAGTGCTGTTGTAACTTCAGTCACTAAGCGAATTGTTGTAAGTCAAGGACTACCTATACTTTCCCATTTTTTCCTCTTTTTTTTGGGTCAAGTTTTTGATACCCCCCCCCCCGGCCAGCTGGATGGGGGGTTGGGGGTCACCACAACAAGAGGAACTGTATTAAAGGGTCGCGGCATTAGGAAGGTTGAGAACCACTGAATTAGAATGACTCAATGCTCTGTCTTTAGCTGAATACAGAATCCAACGAAGCTAGAGCATTACTGGGAATCTAAACAATGCACAAATAATCAGGTTATATGAGAATGAGAACTGCTTGGAGCAAAAACTTCACAAGTTTTATTTTCATACTTTTTGATCAGTTTATGTGTATGTGTAGAGCTACCAGCTCTAAGCAATTAAATACAGGTTTTTAGATTACTGTAATTGTATTTATAAATAATAAATATTTATCATTTTCATAGTACTTATTTATGGATAAAACATTTTATACTTTGTTTCCTCTTTGTAACATTATCACTCACATTGGTTTTTCTTGAAATAACTTTCTGATTTGGTAAGAATTGTTAAATCCTTTCTGGACAAAAGGCATGAAGTACTGTGATCTTCTGCTTACTATGTGACCTTATCCTTTGGAATACTGATGTAGTCCCAAGATAAATATGAAACAGAGCCCTCTTTGAAAAAACACACCAAATCACTTACTTGTCAGCCATGCTGTTGGACTCATCATTATTAACTTTATTAAGACACTTTGGTACTTCCATGTTTTCTGATACTACAATTGTTTGCTTCTTTTCTATATTCACAGAACTTTTCTTGGGAGCTGAAAGTAAAAACATAACACAAAGATACTCCGGTAATTCTTGACTTAAGACCATTATTTTACCAACTATTTGAAACTATCACAATGTTTAAAAGTGACTTGCGACCAATCCTCACATTTACAATGTTTGCAGTGTCCTGTGATAATGTAATTGCTATCTGCAACTTTCCCAGCCAGCTTTCAGCAAGCAAAGACAATGGAGAAACCGGCTGGGAAGGTTGCAAACTACAGTCATGTGATGTATTGCTTAATGATTGCAACAAAGGTCAAATCAAGACTTCCAGTTTGCCATTGTGGCCACCACAGATGCTGGAAGGCAAGCTCCATCTTCCGTGTTCGATTTTGTTCTGCTGGGGGACCCTGGAAAGGGTCGAAAGTCACCCTGTAGGGGCGACGAGCAAGGAGGGGAGACCCACTTGATCGCAGGAGGGCAGCAGCCCTTCCGCTTGATCCAGGGCAGCCCTCCAAACCGGCGGAGGAAAGACTGGCTATTGCAATATTGCTCGTCACTAAGCTGCTGACAGCCGAAGTTAAACTTACCATCCAGCACTTCTAAAGCAACACGGATGAAACTGGATGAGATCTGATCTTCTCTTTAAGAACTTAAGTATTTTCTTTTTCTGTAAAAGCTGCCCAAAGTATTTTTTCCCCCTGTGAGGAGGGAGGGAAGGGAATTTCTACCCCACCCTCTAAGAACAGCGGTGACTGACTACCCAGGGGAGTTAAAGCAGTATAAGAACAATTTTAATCTAATTGGATTTATATATTTCTGAAATTTGGGACCAAAAGTTTTCTTATTTTTACTGGAGACTTTTGTTTTTATCTACATAAAAGAAATAAAACTGGAAAAAGGATTATAAAAATTTTGGACTTAAAAAACTTTAAACGGCATCGGTGACATCTTGTGGTGAAGTATGGTATTACAACTTGTTATTGCCTAAAAGAGACTTGGCTTGAAGCCCAGACTTCAGATAAAACTCTTTTGACCTTGATAGATACCACCTGTGAGTAATTCAGCTGTAAAGAGAATTTCTGGGCAGCATAATTGGCCTGTTTGAACTATGAATGTAAACCTTTACTGAGTTTCATAGCTATATGTGGGGAATTGCTTTCCTATTTCTTTATACGAGAAACATTTATTACATGAGATGATGGAATACCTTGGACTATAAAATCTTACTTGACAAACGACTTCTACTATAAAGACCACCTATAATATGTGAAATAGAGGTCCCATACCTCGTTATAAAATCATTTTTAACGTCTGATTTTAAAATCCTCAACTTAATACACTATTAAGAGAATATGGATGAATACCAGGAAAAGATCCTTTCCATGTTGAACGCAATACATGAAACCATTATTTCAGCTTGTGAAAAAATAAGATGCAACATAAAAGAACAAGATGTCAGCTTAGATATACAAACCCAAATTTTGACTACAACCAAAGAACTAACAAAGTAGAAGATAACAGAAGTGGAACAATCAAATACTAAGACAGAGGACTCAACTGACCAACAAATACAGTTAATGGAAAATTCAGAAAAGGGAGTGACAACACTGAAAATGGAAAAGACTTTTTATATAAATCAGAAGAAATTTGAGGAGGAAGAACAGATTGAATGGAAGATAAACATATCAGGACAATCATGGGAAATTGGAATAATAGATGATCTAATCCTTTTTACCGATTGTACCACTTTTAGGATATGGCAATATTTGAGTACCACCTAGCAAGGTGTCAAAAACTTGATGACCAAAAAAAAAAAACCTGTTCAAAGTTGCAATTGCACTGAAATGACTTATGACCATTTTTCACACTTATTGACCATTGCAGCATGCCCAGGGTCATGTGATTTATATTTGGATGCTTGGCAACTGATTCATATTTATAATGGTCAGTGTTCCAGGGTCATGTGATCCCCTTCTGCAACCTTTTGACAAGCAAAGTCAATGGCAGAGCTGCTGGTGGCCAAGTGCTAAGGCGGGACTTCCTTTCCTCCCTCCCTTCCCTACCTCCCTTTTTCTCATTCCCATCTCCTTGTGAAGGAAGAATTCAGAAGCCGTCTCCGTGCACCATGAGGGAGTCCAGGAGAGCTCAGAAGAAGATCCTGAAGATGAGGTGGATCATCTCTACCCAGCCAAAGAAAAAAAGCAGAAGGAAGGCAAAGAAAAGTCCTCAGCTGTACCCAAGTGCTTCGGGTGTGGAGGTCGCCACAAGAGGACCGACTGCAGGTTCCGTTCTGCAATCTGTAGAGCATGTGGAAAGCAGGGCCACATAGCAGCTGTGTGTCTGGGCCGTCAGAAGGTACAACCCCAAGAAGAATTGCGCCTGAAAGGTACCAGGGTCCCCAGCCAAAATAGGGTGGGTTTCTGTGCATCACGTAGAAGCATTTATAGGACAGGCACACACAGGCCACTTAAAAAGAAACTGTCACTTAAGGTGAAGTTGCAAGGAGTTCCATTGGTTATGGAACTGGACACTGGGTCTGCACTTTCAATTATTTCCATTCACACTTTCAGAAAGATTTGCTCTAGCAGTGGGTTCCAGGCCAAGCTTAGGCCATCCAATATAGTCTTAACAGACTTCCAAAATTCCAAGGTGTGTGTTAAGGGGGAGGCCACCCTTAATGTACAATACAAGGATTTTGAAGGTCCATTAGATGTATTGGTAGTTGGGGGTGAACGCACGAGTCTCATTGGACTCGATTGGTTTGAGGCCTTGGGAATACAAGTTACAGGGCTTCACAATTTGCAAACATTAGGTCTACAGGAAGTCTGCAAAGAATTTGCAGATGTCTTCAGCCCCCAGCTGGGAGCATACAAAGGCCCCCCAGTTTCCTTGAAACTGGACCCCACTGTCACTCCTATTAGAGTAAAAGCAAGGAGAGTACCCTTTGCTTTGAAAGGGAAAATTGATGCTGAATTGGACAAATTGGTTCAGCAAGGTGTCTTAGAACCTGTTGACTCAAGTCCATGGGAAACTCCCATAGTCACGCCTCTCAAGGCCAATGGGGACATTCGCATCTGTGCAGATTACAAATGCACTCTAAACAAGGCATTGCAACAGCATGCATATCCTGTACCTGTAGTCAGCCACATTTTGGCCTCCCTCAAAGGGGGGCGTGTTTTTGCAAAGCTGGATTTAGCACAGGCTTATCAACAGTTACCTGTTGATGAAGCTGCTGCTGAAGCACAGACTATTGTAACTCATAAGGGGGCATTCGAAGTCAAAAGACTGCAATTTGGAGTAAATGTAGCTCCTGGAATTTTCCAAAGTGTAATGGAAAACACCCTGAGAGGTATACCAGGGGTTTGCCCCTATTTTGATGATGTCCTAATAGCAGGAGAATCCACTCAAAATTTAGCTGAGAGATTAAGGGCTGTTCTGCTGTGTTTCAGGAAAACAGGCCTCAAGCTTAAAAAAGACAAATGCAAAATTGGAGTGTCTTCTACAGACTTCCTGGGATTCAGAATAGATGCCAAGGGCATTCACCCTGCTGAGTCTAAATTAAAGGCTATACTGCAAGCTCCTAGGCCTAAATCTAAAGCTGAATTACAAGCTTTTCTGGGCCTCTTGAACTTTTACAATGCATTCATACCTAACAAAGCTAATATAGCTGAGCCACTTCATAGACTTTTAGACAAACAGGCAGTGTGGCAGTGGTCACAAGCACATGAAGAAAGCTTCAATGAGGTCAAGGCCTTACTTACATCAAATGATGTGCTTGCACATTTTAATGAAACTCTTCCTGTGTGCATCGCTTGTGATGCTTCCCCTTATGGGGTGGGAGCTGTACTCAGCCATTTAAGACCTGATGGAACTCAGGTTCCTGTTGCATATTACTCCAGAACCTTGTCTTCTGCTGAGCAAAACTACGCTCAGATAGATAGAGAAGCCTTGGCCATTGTTGCTGGAATTAAAAAATTCCATGATTTTCTATATGGCAGACACTTCATGGTCTACACTGACCATAAGCCTCTGTTGGGGTTGTTTACTACGAACAAACAAACTCCACACATCATCTCCCCTAGAATGCTGAGACGGTCCATCTTTCTGTCACCCTATGACTTTTCCTTGGTTCACAAACCTGGCAAGGAAATGGGCCACGCTGATGGCCTTAGTAGATTACCTTTACAATTGGTAGAGGCTGACCCTGCCCCTGCCATCAACATTCTTTCCATTCAGGTGTTGCCTGAGTCACCCTTAAATGCCAGGGATGTGGCTGCTGAATCAGCCACAGATCTCACAATCACTCGTGTATTGTCCTGGGTTTTGTCTGGATGGCCTGAGAGTTGTCCAGGTACTGAGTTTCAGAGTTTCTGGCTCAAGAAGCATGAGTTATCCACTTTTCAGGATTGTCTGTTGTGGGGAAGCAGAGTTGTTATTCCTACCTCAATGAGACCTAGGGTCTTGGCTTCCCTTCATGAGGGCCATCCTGGCATTGTCAGGATGAAGACGCTTGCGCGCAGCCATTTATGGTGGCCAGGGTTAGACAGGGAGATAGAGGCTCAAGTGCATGGATGTCACTTGTGTCAGTGCTCATGCCCGGAAATGCCTCAGGCTCCTGTACATAGATGGGAGGAGACACAGTCACCTTGGTCTAGGGTGCACGTAGATTACGCTGGGCCCTTTCAGGGTCAATTCTTCTTGGCCCTTGTTGACAGCTATTCAAAGTGGCTTGAGGTTGTACCTGTCTCTTCCACCACTGCTGCCAAGACCATTCAAGTACTGAGAGGGATTTTTACTGCACATGGGCTCCCAGATGTCCTGGTGTCTGACAGTGGTCCTCAATTCACTTCTTTCGAGTTTCAGGCTTTCTTGCAGCATAACATGATTCGTCATGCCACCTCTGCACCATTCCACCCTTCCACCAATGGTATGGCTGAACAGATGGTCCGCATCACCAAGGATGCTTTAAAGAAACTGACCTACGGGGACTGGCACCACAGGTTGGCAGACTTTCTTCTTGCTTACCACACCACACCTTCAACTTCCACTGGGAAGAGCCCACCTGAACTCCGTTGGGGGTGCAAACTGATCACTAAACTTGACAGGTTGCACCTGGACAGACTGCCTCCTAAGGTCACCCAACCCAGGGCACCACGGTGTCTGCAAGTGGGTGCCCCAGTATGGACCTGGAACTACGGGCCCGGTCACTTGTGGGTTCCTGCCATAGTATGCAAGGGTACTGGTCCATTGTCATACGAGGTCTCCTTGGACGACGGTCGTGTCCTTCGGCGGCATATCGATCAGCTGCGTACAAGACTGGACTTACCCTCTGCAACTCCTGGGCTTTCTCCAGGGGGGGAGGGGGACCACTATGGGCAAAGGGAAGGGTGTTGGCAGCAGCTGGGGCCAAACAGAGAGGCCGAAGACGGCCTGTTCCAAGGTTCTGCAAGTGTTCCAAACAGGAATTCAAGGGAACAAGAAATAATAAAGGCACCAGTGCCTACTCCAGCCAGGGAGTCACCCGGGGGCATACTCATCATTCACAACTACCATTCAGTACTCCAGTCAGGGAGAATAACCGGGAGCATCCTAATAACCCAAACATTGCAAGAGAACTGGCACACAAACAGTCAAGTTGGCCCAGTACTGCTACTGCTTCCAAAAGGAAGTCTTCACACAGGGAGGTGGTCAGAGAGGCAAATCCCAATTCTGGCACCTCCGGCATAGATTGGGGGGCAACTGAGTATTGGGGCACTGCAGAAACCCCAGACAATCCCATTACGGGGCTTGGGAGTGAAGGGATGCGTTCCCTTGATAGGTCCATTGTGGACTTGGAGGGCTCTACAGAAATGCCAAACATTGGCAGGCATACACAGGGGCCCGAGAGCCTACAGTTAGGCAGGTCAACCAGGTTCATGGGAGAGCAAAGTCCTGGTCTGACGAGCCCGGTGGGCAAGCAAGCAGACCAGGCAATGGGACACAGTTCACGGGGACCACCAGGGTTTGAAAGAGGGGGCAATTCCACTTCATCCTCTGCACAAGAGGAAGTAGGGGGTTCTCAGAACCTGAGGAAGTCATAGAGAGTAAAAAGATCTCCCAAGTATCTTGAGGACTTTGTAACCCTGCTGTCAAAGCAAGGAAAGTGAGAGGGTGCCTGCTGTTGTTGGAAAAATGGGAGTGTGAGCATTGGGTAGTTAATTCCAAAACAATAGCCCAGTACCATTGTGGTGTGGCTATTGCACAGCTGCAGTAGATGTGCAGGTTTGGGGTTGGCATACCACGCTCGTGTTGAGGTCGCGTATAACTACCTATATAGTTAATAAGTCTCATCTGGGGGGGAAGGGGTGTTGTGTCCTGAGCCTGCAAAGGCAGGCTCGGGACGTTGCAATGGTCCCGGGAAGTTGCAAGCTGCCCGGGACCAGACTGAGTGGCGCCGGCTTCACGCGCATGCACGAGGCGTGGAAGCGCACCAGAATGTTACAATTTTGCCCGGGGATGCTATTAAAGGAGTCAGAGAGGCCTGCGAGCCTCAGAGCTGTGACGGAGAGAGGACTACCTTAAATAAAGGGCTGTTGGAATTACAGAATGTGCTATATTCATTCGCCGTTGACTCGAGGACTCAACAGCTGCCTTTTTTCATTCCTCTTGGAGGGTGACCCCTCCCCCGCTGCATTGCCTGTTTGCTGCTGCCAGCACAGGTGGCTGCCACAGCAGTTGTAGATCGGCTCATGGCCAGCCTGCTTGATTCCTCAGCCTGCTTGATTCCTCCTCCTCCTCCTCCTCCTCCTCCTCCTCCTCCTCCTCAGTGCAGCTGACTCCACCTCCTCCCAAGGCTGCTGCTTTTTTCCCCCTCTCCCTCTCCTGCCCAAACTGCCTCCTTTTATAGCCTCTCCTGTCTCCACCCCCCTCCTTCTTTCTCATGGGGGAGGGTGAGCCAGAAGTGAGCCTGGGGCCTTTGCAGCTCCAGAGGACTCTCTCACTGTAAGTTTTTGCCTGTGCTGGCTCTTTCCCTCCCCCACTACACTTGGCTAGGCAGGGCTGAGTACCACCTGCCACTCATTAATGTACCACAAGTAGTACGCATACCACCGGTTGAAAAGCCCTGAACTAGGGGAACTGGGGGCTATCCGAAACTGATATATTATTTATTGGACAGTAAGCCAACTGGATCATTGTAATTGAAACCAGACGAAAGTTAAAAACAGGATCCGGAGATATATAATCTAAAAGTTGTTTATAAATGTTTTAAATGATTGAATTATAACTAGTAACCTACTAATTTGAATTTGATATAATAACTAAGAGAAACAGAGAGGAAATTTCTGATGATGTAAACTGATATATGTATGGATAAGTGTGTTATTGGACTATGTATTACCCAACCACCATGTTGTTCCTTAAATACCCGAAGGTTTGTAAAAATGGAAAATCAATAAAACTTGTTTAAAAAAAAGTATTTGGGTTAAAGACAGCGGAGGGCGCTCTGCAGCTGGAACGGTTGGGGCTGGGATCCAGGATTCAGAGCTCTGATTGGTTGAGCTTAGAAAAACATGCCTGTCTGAATACATTTCCTTTCTAGTATGTGCCTCACCCATGCCCAACCATTTGTGTAAATATTGATTTACTTCATTATGTATTAAATGTACACATTTGTATTTCAAAGTGGGTTTCATATGCAGAGACAGGTAAATAATATCTAAAAATCATAGGTCTGAGAGAGAACCAGATTTCTTTAGGCTAGCAGCATCCATACAGAAGGAATTTGTTTTCAGTGTTGAGAGATTCCTGGGCTGAATTTAAGGGAACCCAGGTGACAGGGGCTTTTGTACTGAATTTCATGTGTGCAAATGTGCATACTTAAGTGGAGATACAACAATGTTATTCTTTCACATGAACATTTTCAAAAGTTAGACTTGACAGATATAGTGCATCTCCAGCATTAGATTTATATGAAAATTCCAGTAAACTGAAACATAATTTTTGCTTCTAACAAACGAACTGTTCTTATTGATGGTTTTTAAAATTTCCTTCATCTTTATATGCAGTACATATTAAAATATACCCATATTTATTATATTATTCTTTTTCTTCTTTTGGGTTCCTTTTAGGATAAGCAAAGTATATTAGTTCACAGAAAGGCTTGCTTTCAGCAAGAATGGTAAGTTGTCCCTGAATGGTTGCTAGTAGACACTAATTTTGTAATGCTGAGGCATTATGCTGATCCTGATGGTTAAAACGCCTCATAAATCAGATCAGATAGATAAACTCAATAGGAATAATTTCATAACAAAAACATATTTAATCAGAAAGATTACTTGCATTCATGACGGTTGCCTCTGATAATACATCTCTGTCCATTCCTATAGGTGAAAAGAATGATACTCTCTCCATACCATCTTTATAGCGGCACAGGGTCATCGGGTGACATCTGATGGCCCATGCTTCTTTCAGACAAAGACATTCCAATCTGGCTTGTGTCCAGGAAGTCTCCCAATGCCCTCTAGAAACTCCTCCCACTGACCCATTAACATGGGATGACTGACTAGCTAAAACTACATTTCCCATGAGCCATCTCTTAAGGAGACAGCCCTTAACCCAATAAATGCCAGATATTCTAACATACAGATACATGCTCGATCAGATAGGGTTACATAGAGTTATATGATCCAGAACAGGCATTTCCAAATGTATTTGATATACATTTTTTCACCTTATATAAGTACCATCTGATTTCTAGCTACTAGTTAAAAATAACTTAAAAGCAAACTGCGGGGGGGGGGATCACTTTGCAAGAAATGTAAAAATGTACAACTTATGAAAAGGAACTCAGATGTCCCATTTAATCTCCCCTATTTAAATCTGTAATATATGGCTATATTTAATTCTGATCATATAACACACAAGCTATGATTTTGTAGGGCAGGGGTGTCAAACTGCCAGCCCGCGGGCCAGTTGCATCATAGCAAAACCACGCCCACCCCATTGTCGGCAATGGCAAAAAAGTCACAATATGTCACGACACGTCATGTGACGTTGGGAGTTTGACACCCCTGTTGTAGGGCATAACTCAGAAGAATGAACAAGAGAAGAATCCAAACCATCAGGGGTAGCTTATCCCAAATGGATGGAAATCAAGAAAATTTGAAAGTGCAAAAAACTGAAAAACATCCCCCTCCTTAAGATTATTAGATGCATTATCTAAAATGACTTAAGAATACATTGTACAAAATCATCCTTAATTGAATTTGAGGTAAAACAAGAAATCTTTATTTTCTTCAAACATAGCTGTTTATGTCATAATCAGAAGTAGCATACATAAGATCTTTAAATTGGAAACAAGCTCATGTGCTTACATTTATATTGAATGTAAAGAATGGGAGGATTTCCATACAGACTTTTTCACGTACACCTTCATTTACTACTGCTACAACTTCTTTAGATTAGATAACCTTTATTGTCATTTTTTACTGTGGGCACAACGGCACACATTAAAAATGAAATTTAGTTGCTTGCTCTCAAAGTGTACACATATATAACACACATTTAAACATAGTATATACAACTTATGTATAGACCTATACCCTTACATATAAATAACATAAATATTAATCACTGTCCAACTTGAATACATAATGGAAGGAGGAAGCTTTAGAGTTCACAAGGTTAATATTGTATGGAACAAAACTGTGACTGAATCTGGATGTTCTGCTTCGGATACCACATAGCCTCCTCCCAGAAGGTAACAAGGAAAACAGGTCGTGAAGAGGATGTGTAGTGTCCCAGACAATCTTACGGACCCTGCTCAAGCAACGCTTATGTGCTATGTCCTGAATAGAAGGGAGGGAACTGCCAATGATGTTTTCAGCCATCCTCACCACTCTCTGCACCGCCTTCTTGTCTGAAGCAGTGATGCTTCTAAACCAGACTGTGGTACTGTATGACAGGATGCTCTCGATCGTCCCTCTGTAGAAAGTGGTAAGGATAGCAGAAGGAAGATGTGCTTTTCTCATGCGATGCAGAGAATGCAGGTGCTGCTGTGTCTGCTTCACCAGTGTCTCGCTGTTGAGCGACCAAGCCAGCCTACTTGCTAACTGCACACCCAGGAATTTGATGCTGGTAACCATCTCCACAGGTGAATCATTAATGCACAGAGAAGTGTGGCTGTGCCTGCCTTTTCTGAAATCGACAATGATCTCTTTGGTTTTTCTGGTATTTAAAACTAGGCTGTTTTCCTTACACCAGTTCACCAAACACTCAACCTCCTTGTGGTAAGCACCCTCATTGTCATCATGAACAAGGCCCACTACTGTTGTATCATCTACGAACTTCACAATATGGTTGATGGCAAACGTAGCACAACAGTCATGGGTCAACAGGGTGAACAGCAGCGGACTTAGGACACAGCCCTGAGGAGAACCTGTGCTCAAGAATCTCATGATTATCTGATGGGATTTTAGTATTATTTTTCAACACAGCCTGGCAAATAATTTTGATTTTGCAGACCCCAGAAGAGGATCTTGGGGTATATAGAGTAAACCTCCTTTGAGGTCAGCTCAGCTTTGTGCAGTGTTCCTGTCAATGGTGTGTAGCGTTTGCCACCAACTTCCCAATCCTGGTATTTGGAGCTTGTCTCCCATTCAAGTACTGTCAAGGACAGAATATGCTGTTTCCAAACTCCATGTTAGCCAGGTTCCTATAAACAATTATGTCCTTCTATTATGTGTAGAAATACATATTTTGTAAGGTTCCTTCCTCAGTAACTCAAGCAATAGCTAGAGCATTTTCAGTTCCCATAAGAAAATTCAGGTCAAACTGGCTCTATCTCTGAAGCCCTTCACTGCTGAGGTAATAGCACTTTGGGGCAAAGACCAACTGGAAAATTACAGTAGGTCTCTTTGCTGCCACTATCCCTTCGCTATGAACTGATTTCCTCTTTCCACATCAGCCCTCTGGCGAACCAGGAGAGGATTGACCAGAAATCCATACCCTATTCTTTGAGTCTGGTCAATCATCCTCCTCCGTGCAGCTGACTCCACCTCCTCCCAAGGCTGCTGCTTTTTTTCCCCTCTCCCTCTCCTGCCCAAACTGCCTCCTTTTATAGCCTTTCCTGTCTCCACCCCCCTCCTCCTTTCTCATGGGGGAGGGTGAGCCAGAAGTGAGCCTGGGGCCTTTGCAGCTCCAGAGGACTCTCTCACTGCCAGTCCTTGCCTGTGCTGGCTCTTTCCCTCCCCCACTACACTTGGCTAGGCAGGGCTGCGTACCACCTGCCACTCATTAATGTACCACAAGTGGTATGCATACCACTGGTTGAAAAGCCCTGCTTTAGTGGAGGCTATTTTTAATAAATGTCAATAACTGTCCGCCTCCACTGTAAAGAGATATTTTTACCACCCAGCTGTTTCAAGTTCTTATCTTTTGGTTGCTGTCAAGGACAAATTTTAGTCTCAGAGGTCTCCCAGTCAGAAAAAAATTATTCCACTTGCTGTACCAAATTTCACCACAAGATGTCCCCAGTAACATACAAAATAGGGCTTTTGTCGGGTTCAAGAAAAGAAAAAGAAAAAGAAAAGTATTCCCTCCCCCCCCCCCCAGTTAGGAAAAGAGTAAAGCAGTAAGTTTTTGTAGAAGTACAGAGCCTTGGGGAGCCCAAGTATCCAGATATTACAAGTCCAGGTATGTAATCATTTAATCTTATTGTTCCTTTTTTTGTTTCTTAGCTTTATTTTCCCAGAGTAGGCAAAAGCCACGGAATTAAGCTGGGGGAAAAGGGTATTTCAAGAGTTTTTACAGGAAAGTAGTTGGGAGGGAGAATGGGAAAAATAGGGTCTCACCCAACTCCTCCAGTTGCTTCTTCATACTTACTTAGTGCTTTGGGCTTTTGGCTGGTTTGACTAAGTGAGCGGCCATGTTAATGGCCGCTCTTTTCTTCTTCGGTCCTGAGGAGTTGCCGCAGATCAAACGGAGAAGCTGCCGCCCCTCCGCGATCCAGCGGGAGTCCTCCCCAATGGTGGTCGCCCCTCCAGGGTGACGTTTGACCCTTTCCAGGGTCTTCTGAAGGAGAAAAAACAGACAGCGGGGAGAGCGGTCTCTCCGCGTGTCCGCCAGCGTCGAAGACTGGAACTGGAAGCCTTTAACCCAAAGACTTTATTCCTCTTTGTCAGATTCCGAACCATACCTGCCGGGCTGTCCCCCAACCCCTTTCAGGTATCTTGGATCTTTGCCTATCAAGGTTGCAGCTGAAAACAGGCACGAGCTCGGGGGAATAAACCCCGGCAGTCAGTCTGGCTCTTGCTGATTCTGGCCAAGCGAAGAGGCGAGCAGCGTGCTCCCCCTGCTGGAGCTTCCATCAGAACAATCGATTTGGATTAGAATGACGTCGCATGACCAAAGTCAAAAAATTAATCTGACGGATGCTGAAAGGAGACAATAACTGAAAGATGTTAGGCAGAAGGTTTTTGCAGTGTTAAGAGGTGACACGTGAAAAAGAGTATCTCTAGGCATGTGTAAAGGGCTCTGAGTCAGGACATCTCAGAGTATTGGTGAGAGAAAGATGCAATTCCCTGTATAGTGGGACTGCATTTACACTCTTGCAGCATAAGAATTTGTTACTATTGTGTGCAAAGCAAGCTTTGAAAATTAGGAAGTTACTTGAAGGACATATTAGTTCCAAGCAGGCCAACTTGCAAGCACGTCTGTGGGCGTGTGTCACATATGGAGCAAATCTCTACAGTTTGCACATGCTCAACAATGCTGTCACCTTCACAGCCTCAAGATAGCCAAACCCAGAACCATTATGTTATAGTAGTTATGGTATTGACCTATAAGCAAAGAAACCCAGATGCTAGTTCCCCTTAATCTACTAGATAAGCTGTAAATAGTCCCATCATAGACCCAGACTAGGTCTTGTATAAACCTCAGAGAAACAGGTTTGGAAACCAGGATGAAACATTAAGATTGTGGTTGCGGAGCTTCCGGTGGCGCTGCGTTGCCGATGGCTGCTATTCTTTAGCCGTCCGTCTGAGATAGCGTTAAAACTGCTGAGAACAGCAGGCATCAGCTGTTCCGCGGTTTAAAACCTCTTTTTCTGGGCTAAAGAAAAGAGGTGAGTTTTTCACCCTGAATAGTGGTAGAGCCTCTGAAACCCCCAAAGTGTTTTTTTGGGGGGGTGTAAGGAGTGCTCCCACGGAGTTCAGGGTGTCTCCGCTTCTCAGATGACTTTGTCCCTTGTTGTTCGGGACAAAGCAAGACGCCGTTCCCACATCCGCGATTAAAGTTAACTGGTGAGTTGCTTAAAAAGCGTACAGAGCTGATTACTGGATTTTATCTTTGGGTTTATTTGGACTTTAACTCTAAAGAACTATTCCTTTCTTTATTTTTTTTTCTCTTTTCCTTTCGCTGATAGGGAAAGTAAAATGGTGATGAGAGATTTTTTTTTTCCTGAGGAAGGAAATTGAATGGGCTTTTGATACTTTATTACTTTTCTATTTTTCTTTTTTGTAACATTGGTTTTGGATTTCCTTTTTTTTTCTTTTGAAGGGGATTTTGGATTTTTGTAGGATTTTTTTAGCTTTTGCTTATTTCCTTACTTTTTTGGGGGGATCTTTTGGATTTTTTTTTTCTCAAGAGGAAGGAGGAAAAATTTTTAAAATGGCTTCAAAGCGTCAAGTGATTTCTACAGTGCCTAAGGTGGCTTCCTCTCCGGCAATATTACCAGCACAACAAGCTAAATCTAGATCACCACCACCTTCTCCACCTGTACCACCACTCATGGTAAAAGATCTCCAAGATGTTATGGGAAATGTTGTATGTCAAATTAGAGGAGAAGTGAAGGAGCTTTTGGTAGAGAGAAACAATATTTTGAGGCAAGATATAGTATTGGCCTTAAAAGGACTTGCTTCTCTTGTTGAAAAGTTGGATTCCCGTGTTGAAGAAGTAACAGACAAAGTGGATCTATTGGAGGAAAGATTTGAAGGGGTGGAAGAAACGGTGGAAAGTTCACAGGATGAAATTGTTATGTCTCAGTATAGAGAGATGGAATTTGCCTTAAGAATCAGAGGTTTGAGGGAAAATATGCAGGAAAATTTGAGAGAGATGGTGGCAAATGACATTGCTGTGATTCTGGAGAGAGAAAAAGAGGAGATACTTGCAGAAATTGAAAAAATATTCAGAGTCAACTCCTGGGTTGCAAAGCAAAGAAATTTGCCAAGAGATGTGGTGATTTATTTTGGAAAAAGATCTCTGCGTAATGAAATTATACAAGCTTTTTATAATAAGAGATTTCAGATTGCTGCACAGGATGTGATAATTTTAAAGGAGATCCCATCTAAAATTTTAAGAAGAAGAAAGGAATTTGCTTTCCTATCAGATGAACTTAAAAAGAGGCAGATGCCATTTAGATGGGATATTCCGATTGGAATTGTGGTGAGTCACGCGGGGACACGTTACAGACTTAATACTGTTTCTAAAGCAAGAGAGTTTTATATTTCGGTCCTGGGAGCGCGCTCATCACCCCCCATAATGCTCAAAGCTTTGGAAGGGAAGGAGGGAGAGCAATTGGCTGAAGAAGCCGTATCAATGAAAATTGGAAAAATCCAGGCTGAATGGTTACAGCAATCTGAGATGAAGGAACAGAGAATGACTCGAGCAGCACATAAACGCAAAGAGAAGGAACAACAGAAGAAGGAAATTAAAGAAGCTGTGCAAGAATTTGTCTCTGAGCCTGTGGGAGGAGCAAGACCTAAGAGATCCTCGCTGGTGCAATCTTCGATGGCAGATCTCCAAGTAGTCTTCTCTAGGCTAATGGATGAAGGAGATGGCAAAGCTCCTGATCTGGAATGTTAATGGACTTAATTCTCCACAGAAAAGGAAGAAAATATTTCATTATTTAAAGCAACATAATAATGACATTGTTTGTTTGCAGGAAACCCATATTATTTCTAAGGATCAAAAATATTTGTTTAATGCTCGATTGGGGTCTCATTTTGTATCTTTTGCTTCTGGGGAAAAAGGGGGTGTGGTCATTTATGTTAAGCAAAATCTATCAGCTTTATTAATAGATTCTGATTCCCAAGGGAGATATGTTATGATTGAAGTGGGAATGTATGGTAAGAAAGTACTTATAGTGGGTTTGTATGCTCCTAATCAACAACAAGAACAATTTTATAGGTTGTTACATCAAAAATTGATTTCATTGGATTATAGATCTGTTATATTGATGGGAGACTGGAATGGAGTTCTGGACACACAAAGAGATAAGAAAGGATTTTCTACTTCTTTCAAACAAGCTAAATTACCTAAGGCTTTTTTTGATCTGAAAGAGGACTGGGAATTGAGAGATTTTTGGCGGGAACGTAATATGGAAGAGAGAGATTTTACCTTTTTCTCTGACAGACACCAATCGTTTTCAAGAATTGACTTCTTTTTGATTACAACGGATTTATATTTTAGGGTAAAAAATGTAAAGATTTTCCCAAGGACATTGACTGATCATAGTCCTGTATGGATGGAGTTGATCGCGGAAAAAGAGGAGAGAAGATCTTGGAGGTTGAATGAAAATTTATTTAGACAAGAGGTGAATGTTCAGAAACTTAAAGAGTATTTAAAGGAATATTTTATTTTAAATATGCATAAGGGTACTTCAATGGCAATGGTTTGGGATGCCAGTAAGGCTTATATGCGTGGGGTTCTGATTCAAATGAATAAGGCTTATAGGCAAAAACAGATGCAAAAGCGTAAGGAATTGGAAGATGAAATTAAATTAAAAGAAAAAGTTTTAATTTTGAGTCCTTTAGATAGGAATGCAAAGGCATCTATAAATTTGCTTAAAACACAGTTTAATATGTTAATGGCTGATCAGGCTGCAACTAACTTACTTTATATGAAACATAATACATTTTGTAATGCTAATAAGCCAGGGAGATGGCTGGCTTATCAATTAAGGAAGAAACAGAAGTTGAGAATTATAGATAAAATAAATTACAATGGTAAAGAGGTTTTTCAGAAAGAACTGATTAAAAAATCTTTTTTAGATTATTATACAAAATTATATACGGGTAAGAAGGTACAGAGTTCAGATATAGATAAATATTTACAAGATGCTCATTTTCCTAAGCTAACAGATGATCAGAGACAAGAGATTAATAGATTTATTACTTCAGAGGAAATTATTACAGTAATTAAACAATTAAAAGCAGGCAAAGCACCTGGCACTGATGGATTGACATCAATTTATTATAAAGTTTTGATTGATGAGATGATAGAACCTTTAAAGGAACTTTTTAATAATATATTACAGGGTTTAGAGACTCCCCCGTCTTGGGGTAGGGCTTTTATATCCTTGATCACAAAAGAGGATCAAGATCTTACTTTACCAAAAAATTATAGACCTATATCTCTTTTGAATGTAGATTACAAAATTTTTTCAAAAATTCTAGCTAATAGACTTATGATTGTATTGAATCAAGTGATACACATGGATCAAACAGGTTTTATAACTGGAAGATATATGAAGAATAATGTTAGACAAATTATTAACTTAATAGAGTATTTGGATAAAAATAATCAGATTTCTGCAGGACTGATTTTTTTAGACGCTGAGAAAGCCTTTGATCAGTTAAATTGGCAATTTATGTTAAGACTGGTTGAAGAAATGAATTTTGGAGATAAAATTTTACAGGCTTTTCGAGGTATTTATCAAAGACAATCAGCACAACTTATAGTTAATGGAGGTTTATCTGAGGTATTTCAAATTGAAAAGGGGACTAGACAGGGTTGCCCATTGTCTCCTTTGTTGTTTGTTTTAACGTTGGAAATTTTGTTGATAAAAATTCGTGAATCACCCAAAATAAAGGGAATAGAGATTAATAAGAATGATTATAAATTAAGGGCTTTTGCAGATGACTTGGTTGTTACTTTGTCTCAACCAACTCATTCTGTAGTGGAGTTGTTACAATTGATAAATCAATTTGGACAAGTTTCTGGTTTTAAAGTTAATAATAATAAAACTAAACTAAAATTGGAACGATACAGAGAAGATTAGCATGGCCCCTGCGCAAGGATGACACGCAAATTCGTGAAGCGTTCCATATTTTTAATATTACCAAAAATATGACTAATTTGGATAAGGAGACCTTGGTTAGATTGACGGGTTTTGAAGTTGTAAAAAAGGTTAAATATTTGGGGGTATTCTTATCCGCTTCTAATGTGAAATTGTATAAAAATAATTATGAAAGGTTGTGGTTAAAAATACAGAAGGATTTGAATGATTGGAAAAAATTGCAATTATCTTTGCTGGGGAGAATTGCTGCGGTTAAAATGAATGTTTTGCCAAAGTTTCTTTTTTTGTTTCAAATGATACCTATTTTAAAGAAAGAGGTAAATCTAGAAGAATGGCAGAAAGGTATTAATACATTTATTTGGGCGGGGAAAAAACCAAGAGTAAAACTTAAAATTATACAAGATGTTCGAGAGAGAGGTGGACTCAAGGTACCGAATTTGAAATTGTATTATGATGTGGTGGTTTTAACATTGATTAGTGATTGGATTAATTTAACAAATGTAAATATACTCCTTTTGGAGGGATGGGATTTATTATATGGATGGCATGCCTATTTAATATATAATAAAAAGGTGGATAGGGCTTTTAAGTCTCATATCTTAAGAATTTCTTTATTGCGAGTTTGGAAGAAATATTATAGATCAGATTTTAGAATCCCATTGTGGGCAATTCCAGGGCATGCAATAGAAGGAATAAGGAAAGGAGTGAAGATGGATAGTATTTCTTATAAACAATTACTTAATTGGGATGGGAAAAATTGGCAATTAAAATCTATGGATGAATTATCACAAGAAAATATTAATTATTCTTGGTTTCAGTATAGACAATTATTAGAAAGGTGGAGGATAGATCAAAAAGTGGGTTTGATTAGGGAGGATGTGAATTTGTTGAAACAAATTAAAGATCAAAGTCGAACTCATATAAAAAGAATTTATGGTGTTTTAGTGGAATTGGATTCAGAAACAGAATTAGTTAAAGATTGTATGGTTAAATGGGCTCAAACTTTTGAAGAGCTGATTTTATTAGATACATGGGAGATAATTTGGGTGAGGAATGTTAAATTTACGCAAGCTCAAAATTTACGAGAAAATTTTTACAAAATGTTTTATAGATGGCACCTTGATCCAAAAAAGATGTCACGTATGTATTCAAATCTGCAGCCTAAATGTTGGAGATGTGGTTGTTTGGATGCAACGTACTATCATATTTGGTGGTCATGTAAAAATATAAAGGCTTTTTGGATTAAGATTTGGTGGAATATTCAAAAAATTTTTAATAGAAGGATAAAATTCACACCACAATTGTTTTTGTTAGGCATTATTGTTGATTGTGATGATAAAGAAATTATTTTAATGCTGAATTTAATTACGGCGGCAAGGCTGCTGATAGGGCAATACTGGAAGAAGGAGTTTTTGCCTACTTTAGAGGAATGGATTCTTAAAGTTTCTCAATTATCTGAAATGGCAAAAATTTCGGCTTATTTGAAAGATCAATCGCAAGAGAAATATTTTATGGTGTGGAAAAAATGGGTGAATTTTATACAGCTCAAATATGAGATTAGAAAGTATTATTTAGCTTTTGAATAATTTATATTTAAGGTAATGATTAGAACTGTTGTTTTGTTTTCTTTTTATATATTGGAGTTAAAGTATTCAAAATTTTCTTCTTTGAATGTATTTATAATTGTTTGATGTCTATTTAAGTGGTAAGGTTTTTTCTAGTTTTTATTAACCCTGTATTCAGCTCTGGGAAGGAGGGGGGAGGGTGATGGGGGGGCTGGGGGGGGGGGGGTGGGAGAGGGGGATTATTTTATTGTAAAATTGTAAAAATTTTCAATAAAAAAAAAGATTGTGGTTGCAAAGCATTGGCTTGCCATATTTAGCTAAAAAATGGAAAGATAAAGTGAAGGAAGCATGCAAGGACAAAACTGATTTGTGTAGAACTGAGGAGAGAACTCTGTTTACAAATTGTAACAAAAAGGAATATATTCTGCTAAATTAAACCAATGGAACCTATACGGACAGGCTGTTTTGGGTTTCTGGGCAAAACTGAAAATCAGTTAGTACAAGAAGAAATGGAAGAAAGCTACAGTATTAGTATTATTGCCTCTATCAAATCAAACTATTATGATAATTGCATTTTATTCTGCAAGGAATAAAGCATAAATCTGTATAAATTATACAGATAAGCATACCTGCACAAATTATTTTATTTTGCTTTACTTAGTTTAGCTTATTCCTGGTGAAGAGCACTGTAGCTCTGCTTTGGACCACTGAAATGTTTTCCTAGCAAAGTCTCTGGTGTCCAACATTTTATCAGTAGTTTCCTACATACTTTGAATCCACAAAGGTTCTAGAAATGTTTGTGTTTATAAAGAAGATCAAATTCCCTGACAGTTAATTAGGAAATTAAATTATGGCATTCTTAAATAATTGAATTATGATAGTTGTGATTTTGAGTTCTGGCTGTCTCATTCACAGATCTCTGCATGGAATTTCCCTCCTTTGGCTGCTCTTAAGTAGCATCAACCTGTAGGGCATGTTCAAATAGTTTAGCATCTTAAATCTATTCTTTTTTAAAACGGGGAAGAAAATATAACATGTTGAAAAAGTGTTTGGTGCTGTTACTTTAGGCTTATCTCTTTAGCAATTATCTTCTTTGGAGAGTCCTTAACAAGCCAATAGAGCTTTTAAGGACAAAAGAAGATTGTGGTATTATCATTCATGACCAACTTGTCAATGATTATTTGGAAAATTGAAAAAGTGCCTAGGGTAGAGAAAATATTTTAAGTTCCAAAATTCAGGGAGGAAATGGTGGTAGACCTATCTATTTAAATACTTAATTGGCCATTACATCATTTTTGTCTGGTGACCTTTGACAGTGAATATCATGCAATCTAATTAAACTAAATCTTGTAGTGGAGAAAAATATTACTGTCATTTAACTGGATGCAATAATGGCCCATCAGCCATGATAAGGATTAGAGAGCATGCTAATACATGGGAAGCAGCTTCCATATTTTTTTCTTTCTTGTTGTTGTTGTTAATTGCGAAGTCGTGTCCGACCCATCGCGACCCCATGGACAATGTTCCTCCAGGTCTTCCTGTCCTCTACCATCTTCTGGAGTCCATTTAAGTTCACACCTACTGCTTCAGTGACTCCATCCAGCCATCTCATTCTCTGTTGTCCCCTTCTTCCATTGCCCTCAATATTTCCCAGCATTAGGCCCTTCTCCAGTGAGTCCTTCCTTCTCATTAGGTGGCCAAAGTATTTGAGTTTCAACTTCAGGATCTGGCCTTCTAAAGAGCAGTCAGGGTTGATCTCTTCTAGGACTGACCGATTTGAACACCTTGCAGTCCAGGGGACTCGCAGGAGTCTTCTCCAGCACCATAGTTCAAAGGCCTCAATTCTTTGGCGCTCAGCCTTTCTTATGGTCCAACTTTCACAGCCATACATTGCAACTGGGAAAACCATGGCCTGGACTATATGCACTTTTGTTGGCAGGGTGATGTCTCTGCTTTTTAGTATGCTGTCTAGATTTGCCATAGCTTTCCTCCCCAGGAGCAAGCGTCTTTTAATTTCTTGGCTGCAGTCCCCATCTGAGGTGATCTTGGAGCCCAGAAAAATAAAATCTGTCACTACCTCCATTTCTTCCCCATCTATTTGCCAGGAATTGAGAGGGCCAGATGCCATGATTTTGGTTTTCTTAATGTTGAGTTTCAAGCCAACTTTTGCACTCTCCTTCTTCACCCGCATCAAGAGGCTCTTTAGTTCCTCTTCACTTTCTGCCATTAGAGTGGTATCAACTGCATATCTTAGGTTGTTGATATTTCTCCCGGCAATCTTAATTCCAACTTTTGATTCATCTAGCCCTGCCTTTCTCATGATGTGCTCTGCATATAAGTTAAATAGGCAGGGCGACAGTATACAGCCTTGCCGGACTCCTTTTCCAATTTTGAACCAATCAGTGGTTCCGTGTCCAGTTCTCACTGTTGCTTCTTGACCCGCATATAGGTTTCTCAAGAGACAAATAAGATGGTCTGGTATTCCCATCTCTTTAAGAACTTGCCATAATTTGTTGTGATCCACACAATCAAAGGCTTTAGCATAGTCAATGAAGCAGAAGTAGATGTTTTTCTGGAACTCCCTAGCTTTCTCCATGATCCAGCGTATGTTGGCAATTTGATCTCTAGTTCCTCTGCCTCTTCGAAATCCTGCCTGAACTTCTGGTAGTTCTCGATCCACATACTGCTGGAGTCTAGCTTGTAGAATTTTAAGCATAACTTTACTAGCATGTGAAATGAGTGCAATGGTGCGATAGTTTGAACATTCTTTGGCATTGCCTTTCTTTGGAATTGGAATGTAAACTGACCTTTTCCAATCCTGTGGCCACTGTTGAGTTTTCCAAATTTGCTGGCAAATTGAGTGTAGAACTTTTACTGCATCGTCTTTTAAGAATTTGAATAGCTCAGCTGGAATACTGTCACCTCCACTAGCTTTGTTGTTGCTCAGATTTTCTAAGGCCCATTTCACTTCACATTCTAGGATGTCTGGTTCGAGGTCAGTGACCATCTCATTGTGGTTATCTGGGACGTTAAGCTCATTCTTGTATAGTTCTTCTGTGTAGTTTTGCCATCTCTTCTTAATCTCTTCTGCCTCTTTTCTTTCTTAGCCATTCCCTATTGCCTAATGGAGGCCAAGAGATTCTAATCATTTTAACCTAAATTAGGACTACCAGGTCTGGGAGCAAAAATCCAGAGGCAGCAAAAGTTAGAGATTTTTTTTTTTTTTGCTATCTATTAATCATCCAGATGTTTGCAGTCTGGATTTGGTATATTAACTGCTGGGTCTTGTTGGAAAGTAATGGCTGGGTTCATAGAATAAGCTAACTTATTTTGTTTAGTTTTGATAATTTAATGAATTATCATGAAGCAAACCATGGCAACATGCAGTATTTATGAGAACTGCTATGGATTGACATGATGTTATACAGCTTCTTGCAAACCTCAGTATTGTGTCCTGAGCCTGCGAATGCAGGCTCGGGACATTGCAATGGTCCCGGGCTTTGCAGAAGCTGCCAGGGACCAGACTGAGTGACGCTGGCTTTGCGCACATGCGCAAGGCGCGAAAAGTGCCTATGTTGCCATTATGTCCGGGGATCTGGGTGTATAAAAGGAGGCCTGTGTGCCTTTGCTCATTGTTGGAGTTTTGACTAAAAGCACAATAAAGAGTTGTTCTGAAGAAATGTGTCTTCATCATTCGCCATCGCTTCGAGGACTTAACACTGGCGACAAAGGTGGGATCCTTCACAAGATAACTAGAAGGAAGCTGTAAGACTCACCCAAAGAAGTCCTGAAGAGGGAAAACGGCGTTAAAGTCAGCATCCATCCTGCCAGTACAGCGTCGTTGGAGGGTGAGTTTGGCTGAAAGACCCTTTCCCTGAAGAAGTGAGTGGTGAAGCGCAAGCTACAATGGCGAAGATCGGCTGCTTATCAGAGTTCGACATCTCACACCCGGAAAGATGGGAATCATATGTTGCGAGGGTGGAGAACTATTTCAGAGTCAACCAAATTCGAGAAGATGGGTTGAAGGCTGCCACCTTGTTGTGTGTATGCGGACAGGACACTTTTGAGATTGCAGAAAATCTAGTGGCCCCTGCCTCTCTGGAAGGTGTAACGTACATGGATTTAAAGAAGCTTCTAAAAGAGCATTTCCAGCCCAAGTTGTCCGTCATTGCTTGGAGGCACACGTTTGAACAAAGGGATCAGAAGGCAGGTGAATCTGCTAGGGACTTTATTGCAGCCTTGAGACGAGCAGCCAGACCATGTGAGTTTAAAGATTTGGAAGGAAGGCTGGTGATCGTTTTGTATGCGGGTTAAGGAACAGAGACTTACAGCAAAAGATCTTCGCTAAGGATGCTCTGCAAGAGGTTACAGCAGAGGAAGCAGCAGGCGGGGCAGTAAAGAACATGCGGCCCTCCAGAAGCTCTCCGGAGACCGTCGCTGTCCACCAGGAGAACGTGCAAGAAGAGTCGGAAGAAGTTCCTGAAGATGAGGTGGACAAGCTTTACCAGGCAGCCAGAAGGAGACAGAAGGAATGCACAGAAAAGGCTTCAATGGCCCTTCAATGCTTCGGGTGCGGAGGACGCCACAAACGAGCTGACTGCCAGTTCCGTTCCGCCATTTGCAGGGCATGCGGTAGGCAAGGTCACATTGCATCCATCTGTTTGGGTCATCAGAAGGTACAACCTAGAGAAGAATTGCATCTGAAAGGTACCAGGGTCCCCAGCCAAAATAGGGTGTGTTTCTGCGCAGCACGCAGAAGTGTTCTAAGGACAGGCACACATAAACCCCTAAAGAAGAAACTGTCCCTTAAAGTAAGGTTGCATGGGGTTCCTTTATCCATAGAATTGGACACTGGGTCTGCTCTCTCCATAATTTCCCTCAACACATTCAGGAAGATTTGCAGCAGCAGTGGCCTTCGAGTTAAACTCAGGCCATCCAACGTGATACTCACAGACTTTCAGAATTCTAAGGTGTGTGTTAAGGGGGAGGCCACCCTTAAGGTACAGTACAAGGATTTTGAGGGTCCCTTAGATGTGTTGGTTGTTGGGGGTGAACGTACAAGTCTTATTGCACTCGATTGGTTTGAGGCTCTGGGAATCCAGGTCATGGGGCTGCACCATTTGCAAATGTTAAGTCTTGCAGAAGTCTGCAAGGAATTTGCAGATGTGTTTAGTTATATATATATATTAGTAAAGTTGGAAGGGACCTTGGAGGTCATCTAGTCCAACCCCCTGCTCGGGCAGGAAACCCTACACCATTTCGGACAAGTGGCTGTCCAGTCTCTTCTTAAAAACTTCCAGTGTTGGAGCATTTACTGCTTCTGGAGGCAAGCTGTTCCACTGATTAATTGTTCTCACTGTCAGGAAGTTTCTCCTTAGTTCTAGGTTGCTTCTCTCCTTGATTAGTTTCCACCCGTTGCTTCTTGTCCTGCCTTCAGGTGCTTTGGAAAATAGCTTAATTCCCTCTTCTTTATGGCAGCCCCTGAGATATTGGAACACTGCTATCATGTCCCCCCTTGTCCTTCTCTTCGTTAAACTAGACATACCCAATTCTAGCAACCGTTCCTTATATGTTTTAGCCTCCAGTCCCCTAATCATCTTTGTTGCTCTTCTCTGTACTCTTTCTAGAGTCTCAACATCTTTTTTGCATCGTGGTGACCAAAACTGGATGCAGTATTCCAAGTGTGGCCTTACCAAGGCATTGAAGAGCTTGGATCCTATAAGGGGCCTCCAGTTTCATTACAATTAGATCCTTCCATAACACCCATTAGGGTCAAGCCTAGGAGGGTACCTTTTGCCCTCAAAGGCAAGATTGATGCTGAACTGGACAAATTGCTCCAGCAGGGCATCTTAGAACCTGTAGATTCTAATCCTTGGGAAAGCCCCATAGTAACGCCTCTTAAGGCTAATGGGGACATACGTATATGTGCAGACTACAAGTGCACACTAAACAAGGCACTGCAGCAACATGCTTATCCAGTACCTGTAGTAAGTCACATTCTGGCTTCCCTAAAAGGGGGGGGGGCACATTTTTGCGAAACTTGACCTGGCACAGGCCTATCAACAGTTGCCTGTTGATGAGGCAGCTGCAGAAGCTCAGACAATTGTAACCCATCGAGGAGCTTTTAAAGTAAAGAGATTGCAATTTGGGGTGAATGTAGCCCCTGGCATATTCCAAAGTGTCATGGAGAACACATTGAGGGGTATTCCTGGAGTCTACCCATATTTTGATGATGTCCTCATTGCAGGGGAATCATCTCAAAACTTGGCAGAGAGATTGAGGGCTGTCTTGCTTCGTTTTAGAAGAGCAGGCCTTAAGTTAAAAAAGGACAAGTGTAAGATAGGAGTCAATTCTACTGACTTTTTGGGATTCAGGATAGATGCTCAAGGCATTCACCCTTCTGAAGCTAAATTAAAGGCCATTCAGCAGGCCCCAAGCCCTAAGTCTAAGGGCGAACTACAAGCCTTTTGGGGGCTTTAAAACTTTTACCATGCATTTCTGCCATATAAAGCTGCAATAGCTGAGCCCTTGCATAGGCTCTTAGACAAACAAGCCTGTTGGCAGTGGACTAAGGTCCATGAAAAAAGTTTCAATGAGGTTAAAGCCTTGCTTACTTCTAATGCTGTACTAGCTCACTTCAATGAGCAACTGCCTGTTTGCATTGCCTGCGATGCTTCTCCATATGGAGTAGGAGCAGTTCTTAGCCATCTCATGGCTGATGGGACACAGGTCCCTGTGGCTTATTATTCCAGAACACTGTCTTCTGCAGAGCGTAATTATGCTCAGACTGACAGGGAAGCGCTGGCCATTGTGGCTGGCATTAAGAAGTTTCATGATTTCATATACGGCCGCCACTTCACGGTCTACACTGACCATAAGCCCACTGCTGGGGTTGTTTACCACGACCAAACAGACCCCACATATCCTTTCTCCTCGTATGCTGAGATGGTCCATTTTCCTGTCAGAATGTGACTATACATTGATTCACAAACCTGGAAAGGAAATGGGTCATGCAGATGCCCTGAGTAGATTACCCCTGCCAAAACTGGAGCCTGATCCTGTTCCAGCCATTAACATTCTATCCATTCAAGTGCTACCTGAGTCTCCCCTCAATGCTAGGGATGTGGCTGCTGAAACTGCCACTGATCACACACTTACACGCATGTTGACGTGGGTATTGTCAGGTTGGCCTGACACGTGCCCTGATACTGAGTTCCAAAGTTTCTGGCAAAAGAGGCATGAGTTGTCCACTTTCAAGGGATGCTTGTTATGGGGCAGTAGGGTAGTAATCCCAGCCTCATTGAGGTCTAGAATCTTAATCTCTCTGCATGAGGGACATCCTGGGGTAGTCAGGATGAAAGTGCTTGCGTGCAGCCATTTGTGGTGGCCTGGCCTTCATAAAGCCATCGAGGCCCAGGTGCATGGGTTCCATGTGTGCCAACAGTCCCGGCCTGAAATGCCTCAGGCCCCAGTTCATAGGTGGGAGGAAACTCAAACCCCATGGTCTAGGGTACATATAGATTACGCTGGGCCCTTTCAGGGGCAATTCTTCCTGGTTGTTGTTGATAGCCATTCCAAGTAGCTAGAGGTTGTTCCTGTGACCTCTACTACTACTGCCAAGACTATCCAGGTGCTGAGAGGTATTTTTGCAGCTCATGGCCTTCCAGATGTTCTGGTTTCAGATTTGTTGTTGTTGTTAATTGCGAAGTCGTGTCCGACCCGTCGCGACCCCATGGACAATGTTCCTCCAGGTCTTCCTGTCCTCTACCATCTTCTGGAGTCCATTTAAATTCACACCTACTGCTTCAGTGACTCCATCCAGCCATCTCATTCTCTGTCGTCCCCTTCTTCTATTGCCCTCAATCTTTCCCAACATTAGGCTCTTCTCCAGTGAATCCTTCCTTCTCATTAGGTGGCCAAAGTACTTGAGTTTCAACTTCAGGATCTGGCCTTCTAAAGAGCAGTCGGGGTTGATCTCTTCTAGGACTGACCGGTTTGAACGCCTTGCAGTCCAAGGGACTCGCAGGAGTCTTCTCCAGCACCATAGTTCAAAGGCCTCAATTCTTTTGCGCTCAGCCTTTCTTATGGTCCAACTTTCACAGCCATACATTGCAACTGGGAAAACCATGGCCTGGACTATACGCACTTTTGTTGGCAGTGTGATGTCTCTGCTTTTTAGAATGCTGTTTAGATTTGCCATAGCTTTCCTCCCCAGGAGCAAGCGTCTTTTAATTTCTTGGCTGCAGTCCCCATCTGAGGTGATCTTGGAGCCCAGAAAAATAAAATCTGTCACTACCTCCATTTCTTCCCCATCTATTTGCCAGGAATTGAGAGGGCCGGATGCCATGATTTTGGTTTTCTTAATGTTGAGTTTCAAGCCAACTTTTGCACTCTCCTTCTTCACCCGCATCAAGAGGCTCTTTAGTTCCTCTTCACTTTCTGCCATTAGAGTGGTATCATCTGCATATCTTAGGTTGTTGATATTTCTCCCGGCAATCTTAATTCCAACTTTTGATTCATCTAGCCCTGCCTTTCTCATGATGTGCTCTGCATATAAGTTAAATAGGCAGGGTGACAGTATACAGCCTTGCCGGACTCCTTTTCCAATTTTGAACCAATCAGTGGTTCCGTGTTCGGTTCTCACTGTTGCTTCTTGACCCGCATATAGGTTTCTCAGGAGACAAATGAGATGGTCTGGTACTCCCATCTCTTTAAGAACTTGCCACAATTTGTTGTGATCCGCGCAATCAAAGGCTTTAGCGTAGTCAATGAAGCAGAAGTAGATGTTTTTCTGGAACTCCCTAGCTTTCTCCATGATCCAGCGTATGTTGGCAATTTGATCTCTAGTTCCTCTGCCTCTTTGAAATCCTGCCTGTACTTCTGGTAGTTCTCGATCCACATACTGCTGGAGTCTAGCTTGTAGGATTTTAAGCATAACTTTACTAGCATGTGAAATGAGTGCAATGGTGCGATAGTTTGAACATTCTTTGGCATTGCCTTTCTTTGGAATTGGAATGTAAACTGACCTTTTCCAATCCTGTGGCCACTGTTGAGTTTTCCAAATTTGCTGGCAAATTGAGTGTAGCACTTTTGCTGCATCGTCTTTTAAGATTTTGAATAGCTCAGCTGGAATACTGTCACCTCCACTAGCTTTGTTATTGCTCAGATTTTCTAAGGCCCATTTCACTTCACATTCTAGGATGTCTGGTTCGAGGTCAGTGACCATCTCATTGTGGTTATCTGGGATGTTAAGCTCATTCTTGTATAGTTCTTCTGTGTAGTTTTGCCATCTCTTCTTAATCTCTTCTGCCTCTGTTAGGTCCCTGCCATTTTGGTCCTTTATCATGCCCATCTTTGCATGAAACTTTCCCTTCATATCTCCAATTTTCTTGAAGAGATCTCTGGTCCTCCCTATTCTGTTGTTTTCTTCTATTTCTTTGCACTGTTCATTTAAGAAGGTATTCTTATCTCTTCTAGCTATTCTCTGGAATTCTGTATTCAATTGGGTGTATCTTTCTCTTTCTCCTTTGCCTTTCGCTTCCCTTCTTTCCTCAGCTATTTGCAAAGCTTCCTCAGACAGCCATTTTGCTTTCTTGCATTTCTTTTTCTTTGGGATGGTTTTAGTTGCTACCTCTTGTACAATGTTACGAACTTCCATCCATAGTTCTTCAGGCACTCTGTCTATCAGATCCAGTTCCTTAAATCTATTTGTCACCTCTACTGTATATTCATCAGGAATATGATTTAGTTCATACCTGAGTGGCCTAGTGCTTTTCCCTACTTTTTTCAATTTAAGCCTAAATTTTGCAACGAGAAGCTCATGATCTGAGCCACAGTCAGCTCCTGGTCTTGTTTTTACTGACTGTATACAGCTTCTCCATCTTTGGCTGCAGAGCACATAGTCAATCTGATTTCTATGTTGACCGTCTGGTGATGTCCATGTGTAGAGCCGTCTCTTGGGTTGTTGGAAAAGAGTGTTTGTTATGACCATCGTATTCTCTTGACAAAATTCTATTAGCCTGTGCCCTGCTTCATTTTGTACTCCAAGGCCAAACTTGCCTGTTATTCCGGTTATCTTTTGACTTCCTACCTTAGCATTCCAATCCCCCATGATGATAAGGACATCATTTTTTGGTGTTAATTCTATAAGGTGCTGTAGGGTTTCATAGAACCGGTCAATTTCATCCTCTTCAGCACCAGTGGTTGGGGCATAGATTTGGACTACTGTGATATTGAATGGTTTGCCTTGGATTCGAATTGAGATCATTCTGTCATTTTGGGGATTGTATCCCAGTATTGCTTTTCCTATTCTTTTATTGACTATGAAGGCTACTCCATTTCTTCTGAGGGATTCTTGCCCACAGTAGTATACCTGATGGTCATCTGAGTTAAATTCACCCATTCCTATCCATTTTAGTTCGCTGATTCCTAACATGTCGATATTCAGTCTTGTCATCTCTTTTTTGACTACGTCTAGCTTGCCTTGATTCATGGATCTTACATTCCAGGTTCCTATGGAGAAAAAATCTTTACAGCATCGGACTTTCCTTTCACCACCAGATATATCCACAGCTGAGCGTCCTTTCGGCTTTGGACCAGTCGCTTCATTCTTTCTGGCGCTACTAGTACTAGCCCTCTGCTCTTCCCCAGTAGCATATTGGACACCTTCCGACCTGAGGGGCTCATCTTCCAGCATCATATCTTTTTTCCTTTTAGTACTGTCCATGGGGTTTTCATGGCAAAGATACTGGAGTGGTTTGCCATTTCCTTCTCCAGTGGATCACATTTTGTCAGAACTCTCTGCTATAACCTGTCCGTCTTGGGTGGCCCTGCACGGCATAGCTTATAGCTTCATTGAGTTACGCAAGCCCCTTCGCCACGACAAGGCAGTAATCCATAAAGGGGCTGGTTTCAGATAACGGTCCTCAATTCACTTCTTCTGAGTTCCAGGCTTTTCTTCAGGCCAACCTGATCTGCCATGCAACTTTGGCTCCTTTCCACCCATCCACCAACGGAATGGCTGAGCGTATGGTGCGCACCACCAAGGATGCCCCCAAGAGACTGACTTATGGTGACTGGCATCACAGGTTAGCAGACTTTCTTCTTGCACATCGCACCACACCTTGCACAGCCACTGGGAAGAGCCCTGCTAAACTTTGCTGGGGTCGCCGGCTTATCACGAAGCTGGACAGACTGCACCCGGACCGGGTGGCGTCTCAGGTGTCGCATCCACGGGAACCAAGGAGCCTGCAAGTGGGTGCTCCGGTTTGGACTTGGAACTACGGGCCTGGTCATCTCTGGGTACCAGCTGTGGTCTGCAAGGTCTCTGGACCTTTGTCATATGAAGTGTCCTTGGAAGATGGCCGCGTTCTTCGGCGGCACATAGATCAGCTACGTGTGAGGCTGGATTTACACCCTTCTGCTCCTGGCTCTGCACTGGGGGGGGGGGGAGGAAGGCTATAGAGTGCATTCTGAGGATCAATGTCAGCAGCCATTACTGGCCGCTGAGGAGGTCATTGATCCCCCATCTCAAGGTTCTGCAAGTGCTCCAAACAGGAAGTCATGGGGCAGGGGGTCACCCCATACACCCATACTTACTCCAGCCAGGGAGTCACACCAGGGGTATCCACATTATTCACCCATAACTAGTAACACTCCAGACAGGGAGACTGACCGGGGGTATCCACACAACTCACATCATGCAAGAGAACTGGCAGCACAGCAAGGGAGCAGGCCAAATTCTGCAATTGCTCCCAGAAGGAAGTCCTCTGTAAGGGGGGCAAACAGAGAGGCTACTCCTGATTCTGGCACCTCAGGCATGACCTTGGGGTCCACTGGATACTGGGGCCCTGTAGCCACCCCTGACTATCCATCTGCTGACCTTGGGTTCGAGGGACAGTGCTCCCAAGAAAGGTCCATTGTGGATCTGGGGACTACCACCCCTCCAAGGGATGTTGGTTTGAGCTCAGAGGGCACAGCCAACCAGCAGATGGGCAGATCAACCAGGTACTTGGGGCAGCAAAGCCCTGACCTACTGAGCCTGGCAGGCGAGCAGGTAGGTCAGGCAACAACACCAGGGTCTCTTGAGGCAAGTGGGCAGCAATGTCCTGGCTCACCTAGCCTGGTGGGCAAGGAAAAGGAACCAGCAAACTCTCCCAGTCCGAGGAGGTCGCAAAGGGCCAAGTGCCCTCCCAAATATCTTTCAGACTTTGTGAAGTTGCTGTCCAGCTACAAGGGGTACTACCCTTAAGGTTATTAGTTAATAATGTATTTTTTTTTACTTATGATTTTGAGTGTCTTAGTTGACAAAACAAGGATACGAACTTGTGGGTGGAGGCAACCTCAGACACTCCCTTCCATGCTTGACTGGCAGGAAGTTTGACACTCTTCCCCAAAATAAGAATACTGAAGTGTCAGGATTGTTCCAAGCTAGGGGGGAGGGGTGTTGTGTCCTGAGCCTGAAAATGCAGGCTCGGGACGTTGCAATGGTCCTGGGCTTTGCAGAAGCTGCCCGGGACCAGACTGAGTGGTGCCGGGTTTGCGTGCATGCGCAAGGTGCAAAAAGTGCCTATGTTGCCATTATGTCCGGGGATCTGTGCGTATAAAAGGAGGCCTGCGTGCCTTTGCTCGTTGTTGGAGTTTTGACTAAAAGCACAATAAAGAGTTGTTCTGAAGAAATGTGTCTTCATCATTCGGCATCGCTTCGAGGACTTAACACTCAGTAGGAATTTAAACCTGGGTCTTCTTTGACTCAATCCAAGACCCCAAATATCATACCATTCTGGCTATAATGTCTTTAGATTAAATGATGTTATACTGATTTTTTTATTTACTAGACTCTCTCTGTGTGTATTTATAAGGCTAGAAACTAGAAGATTGTGAATTCTATGAAGGAACCAATGGTAAACCACTTCTGAAAAACCTTGCCAAGAAAACTACAGGAACTTGTCTAGGCAGTCTCCAAGAAATGGACAAACTGATTGGAAGAAAAAAAACACATCACAATGTTATTATAGAACTTTTTGCATTTTCAGGGACTCATATGTGATACTCATATCTATGATAAAGAGTCAGAATACAGAACTGAGTAAGATCACTTTTATAAACAACCAAAGTTTTACAAAAGAATGTATGGCTTTTGAATTTTGTAGAATGTGCTTTTCAGTTGAGAATGTATTTTTTGTGGTATGAATTTGCATTTTCTTCCCCATAGACTAACATAGCTGCAATTGTTTATTTAGTTTAAGAGGCAATGATAGAATTATGAGGGCAGTGGTCTCAATATAGAATTTGGATTGCTAGGGGGCATTATGAATGTGGTCTGCTGATTTCTGGCAGCAGACTGGATGCAAGTGGTCTTTTCTACTCCAAGTATATAACAACAAAAAGCCATTAAAAAAAAACTAGAAAAAATCCATCTCCTTTCTAATCAGATGTGTTGAAATTACCATTCTCTAATTTCTAGTCAGCATGGCAGTCTCATACATCTGGACTTTAACAGCTTGGGACATACAATATCTTAAAGATATATAGTAAATAAATTTCATTTTAATGGGATTTTAAAATGAAAAATGTTTAAAATAATTGGTGCATCTGTATTCTATGCATTACTAAAAGATAAATCCTATTATATTTAGATTGATTCCTAGGTACGTATATAGTTCATTGTGTATATGACAAATTTTGCAAGTCATTTTGGGTCCAGTGAAGTGTCTTATGAAATGTTCAGATCCACTGCCAGTGGTTTCATTTGGGTTACAAGCCAGAGCTTGCAGGTGATTCAGTGCCCAAAGTATTTGATATGGCTAATATATTCATAGCCTCGCTTGCTTTGAAGCACATTTTAAAAATCCAAACTATGGGTTTATTATAGCTATACTACAAACTAATAAAATTATCAACTCCCAGCTAAGTGAGAAATGAAGAACTATAAATTCTGATTACAACATTAAACTCCTTTTAATGTGCAAACTAGAAAAAAATAAAGCTTTAATAAAAAAATTACAAAAAACTTTTTTTCTCTTAAAAAACCTAACATTTACATGTGCAGCTATAACCATTGCAAAATTCCAAACATGCAGTTTTGGTATATCAACAGTGTTAGAGGGATTAAAATTGGTAGTGTTAGAAGACCCTGAAATACTTATGATGTGCTTGACAGGAATTTACAAACAGCCAGATGATGAAATTAGAAAACCTCTACTTACAACACACTCAATTGGATTTTTGTCCCATCTTCAAAACACAAGATTCCTCAGTTCTTACCCAAATCACTTTTTAAAGTCACCATTTCAAAAGTTTGCCATGTGCTACTGAGAACTATAGTTTGACAAACGCAAACTGCAAATTTCCTTGGAAATGAGGCCAGCTTCTCTAAGAGATGTAATTCAGATGAGTTAAATCAAATCCCTTGTAACTCTGACCAGGATGTCTGCTAAGCCAGGTAATTCTTGACTCTGGTAATTATTTTTGGAAAACAATTCTACTTTTAGGAAAACAAACATTCTAGGAGAAAAAGTTCTAATAGAAAAGTTCCAATGAACCCAAATATTATTGTGAATTTTACCATCCCTCATTGAGGCACTGTTAAAAAAAGGGAACACGGAAAAAAATGACAAATCAACAGAACAGTCCACACCTCTATCACAGTTTCAAATACAGAATTTTCAAGCTCTCCACAAAAGAGGCACAGGATTGAAGGCCTTTAAGGTGACATTCCATTACACATTATCTAGAAGTTTACCCAAATTTGTAAAAAGCTGATACATAATTAATTAGCCAATATATGACTGGATAAGCATCTGTCCATATGATTTTTATGCATGAGCAAATAAAGACATTTTTGCACTTGAGAACATGACTGATCAACTTGAAAGCAAGATTTATTTATTTTTATTGTTTGGGACATTTGCAAAATTGATATTTATGAAATAAATTCTATATCCAATTTCAGAGCTTCAAGTATCTGAACAGTTTAATTAAATAGATGCTCTTTAATTGAGTGTGCAAAACATTTTGAAATTAAACCATTCCATCCTTGAAATGTTCCATTCTGATATGAGAACATCTCTTCTGAGAATACAAGAGATGGCCCAATCTTGAAACTCATTTAAAGATCAGACAGCTTTCAGTATATTCAGATATCAAAGTGTACTGACCTGGAAGCATTTTGCACATTTCTATGGTCAATCACATTTTGATTTCTGGGGAGGGGTAGGGCTGAATTTCCACTAGCTTTGGCTGTGTGATTGTCTAGCTTTCTCTTTATGACTGTTGTGTCAAGAACAAAATATTCCTATTATCATTGAAGGTTAGAACTTTGTTGCTCTTCCCTCTTCCCTTCCCCTGGATGATTTTAGAAATTAACAACAAAACATTCAATATGTGAACTGAGCTACTGAAGGCATTTTTGCTTTGATCAATATTCAGGGTAACTGCCTTGTCCTCAGAAAATGGTTCTGGCTTCTAGAAGACTTCAGGGCACAGAACATTTCCCTGATTTAGAGTTATTTCCTAAAAACCTCTTTGCACGTTCAAGTCAGCTATACTGTTTCTCCCTAGGATTCAAGTCAGTTAAAGGATTCACCCGTGTCCTGCACTGTCTGCTCCACACTGTACTGTAGTTCCAAACTGCCTGTGCATTCACAACACCCAGGCTTTTGCTCTTGGCTCCCTTGCACTGAATTCTGCTTTGCATTTTTCCCACAAAGTGAACAACGGCTTGATTCTTCTCGCACATGGGTCCTCATGTGGTTCACCAGGTTGAATTTATGCAAGAATCTTTTCCCACATTCGGTGCACTGATGGGGCTTGACCCCTGTGTGTACTCTCTGGTGTCTGGTGAGGGTGGATTTACGTGAGAAGTTCTTCCCACATTCGGGGCAAGGGAAAAGCACTTCTTGTTTGTGCAAGGGCTGTTTTTTCAAAGCTAGCTGACTGTTGGGTGTCTGGTGAGCAAAGGGAGTTGCTTGCAAATTGGGAAGAAGGCGATTTCTCTGTCTTTTTGAACTTTCCTGTAACAGATACTCTTCCTCATTTTTAGTCTGTATTTCATCACCTGCTAGATTAAAAAAGAAAAAAAGTTATTACTATTTATGTAACAATACACTAGAGTTTCATAAGCTTCACTTTTGCAAGAAGACAAACACTTTAATTATTTATTTACAGACTGATATATGTATATATATGTGTGTATATATATATATGTGTGTGTGTGTGTGTGTGTGTATACATATATATATGTATGTACATGTATATGTATGTATATGTATGTGTGTGTATATATATGTATATATATATATGTATGTATATGTATGTGTGTGTATACACACATACATACATACATACATACATACATACATACATATATATCCTTAATAGTTATAAAAATACGAATCCCGGGCATATTGTTCAATGATGCAATCTTCTATCTCCGGGAAGAGTATACTCCAGTTATTTATTGTTAAAACAACATTTAAAACAATAAAAACAGTTATGTTTTGCCTGGCAAAAAGTGAGACAGAGCCTGTGGCCTAGAGGTTAATACATCTGCCTAACATGCAGACAGCCCAGGTTCGAATCTCAGAAGGGTATGTCTGGTTGAAAAGAGCTAAAGAGTTCGAAATAGCTATTCCAGTTCTCCCTTAATTCTTTGCTAGCAATCCAAATTTTATAAATATATGTATGTATGTATGTATGTATGTATGTATGTATGTATGTATGTATGTATGTATATATATACTTAAAATCAAACAAATAAATGTGAGCATCAGGGAATGCTATAAAAATTTAATAAAATTTAGTAAAACACCAATAAAATTTCAATAAAATTTCGATAAAACGCCTAGCTTTCGTCGGCAACTGCCGACATCATCAGGGCTCAAAATGCCAGTCAGTAGGAGAGTCCCCTTTATAGGTTGGCCAGGGTCTGCACCCGGCTCTTAGATCTCGTCACCGGGCCTGATGAAATAGACTGTATTCCGGTTGCCGGTTTCTTATTAGCAATTATTCCTTTCTTGCATTTCCTGCTTATGTAAATGGCATCAGGTGTGTTCCCTTCGCTAGATTCGGGGTCCAATGGAATATTTCCCCCCTTTTTTGCTTCATTGCACCCTCCACTTTATTTGTGTATTTCCATCGTCCCCTCCCCTGCTCCATTCAGGTTGCTCCGTTGCAATACACTGCCCCCTTTTCTCTTTATATTTCCCACCCCCACAACCATGGTCACCGTGGGTATTATCCCACTTGATTTCTGTCACCCCCTCTTTCTCCTTCTCATTTCTTGCTTGTGTGCTGCCGTTCTGGGGGTTCTTCCGTGTTGCCCACTGATACGGGCGGATTGGCGTTACAAGGTGGGGTGGGCAGACCATCTCCGCCAAACATGTTAATGAGGCTGTTTCTCCCCTTCTTGAATATGACCGAGTAGTTGTTGCTCCCAGACGTCTCCTCTCTTTATCGTCTCCGATCTTTACATGTTCCATCCCAACTTTGGCTAAGTCATTTCAGATATTCTCTTTATGGCGATCAGGAGCACTAGCCTTCATTGCTCTCTCTCCTCCATTCTTAGTACTCCTCGCCCGTGTGTCTCGCCGGAGCCACTCCACCCTTCCTGTTGGTGCATTCGGGTTGGTACTATTGAGTGGGGTGATCGAGTTGTCACAGTCAGTAAGATCGGAGAGGCTACTCCCTCCCCTCCCAAGTATGGTGGGGGGTTTAGTGTTCCAATCGATGATGTTCCAAGTACTGGTCTCTCATTAGGTGATGCCCCCCCTCCAGGTGTCTCGGTGTGTGTGTACAAGTTCCTAGTACACAGGTTATCACTCCTGCGTCTCTCGACGCTCCTTCGAGTTCTCGAGGGTGCTTAACCGTTCTGGGAGAGGGAGGGACTCTCGATCGCTGTTCATATTCCGCCCGGACGCTCACAAGCTGTTGGTGGTGAGGGGAGGGGGGAGTCTTCTCTATAATCCTCTCTGTTGATATGTTCGGTGTTTCTTTGGATCATCTCCAGCGGGGTGGGGGATTATCCATACTCCAAGCTCTCAACGTTAAATGTGCTGGGCAAAGATCAATATGCCGGTTAATTGAGTCCTTATTAGACAGCCATGCCTCCTTGAACAAATGGCCCCCTTTCATATTGTCACTGGCGAAAACGCGTACTTTTTCAAAATCGAATCGATGGCCTGATTCTGCCATGTGTGCCGCAATCTAGGGTCCATGAACACAAACTAGCAGTAAAAAGGGGTGAACAATACTCTCAGATTGCGGCACACATGGCAGAATCAGGCCATCGATTCGATTTTGAAAAAGTATAGCTGATATTGATACATTGTAAAATAAGATATGATAAAATAGAGTAGAAGATCAGAAGTTTATGGCTAAAGAGTTATTTGAACTTGGATCTCATTAGTCCAGAGTGATTCTCTGGCCCAATTTGGTCCCTTCAGATACTCTGTTTCAATCCTATAATCCCTAACTAAATGACTATATTATCAGAATTGACCCAAGATACTTGGGAGTCTCAAAAATCCTTACCTGCTGAGTTGGCATTCTCATTCAGCTCATCCTTATTTTCTCTGCAAAGCACCATCTGCCGGGTATCTGAGACCACTTGCTCACTTTCTGGCAAATTCACAGACTCCTCAAGCATATATGGCCCTAGCACCTGAAACAGCAGTTAGACACCATTCAAGGCAAAGGAATACACCAAGCAGAGGGATACAATATTGTCAGGGAAAGGTAGAATGCAAGTAGGAAAACAGCAACACATGAGAAACATTTTCAATCATCTTTAGTGTCTAGGGCAGTGGTTCTCAACCTGTGGGTTGCGACCCCATTTGCGGTTGAACGACCATTTCACGGGGGTCGCCAAACAATGCAGTCCGCCATTTTTCCCCTCTTTTCCTTAGCTGTGCTACTCCCTTTTATTCTATTGGCTTTTGAAAGCCAATAGAATAGACTCTCTTGAATAGAGTCTAATTCTATTGGCTTTCAAAAGCCAATAGGAATTGTCCAGGCTGTCTCTGCCCTGCTGAGCCTGCCAAAAGTCCCAGTCTGCAAACGGTGCTGCAAGTTGTCTGCAGCGAAGGTGAGCTGTCTGGAAGTTTCCACCCCTCCCTGCTGAGCAACTACTAAAAATGTAAGTAAAAGAGGGTCACGGACGGGAGGTGGGAGGCCGGCAGGCGCAGGGAGGGTTGCTGGCGCACGTGGGGCCCGGCGGGTGCCTTACCTCCCTTGGGCTGGGCCAGCTGGTAGCCCAGCCGGTGGTCGCCCTGCACCGTCGCTGACCCTTGCCAGCTACGCCTTGGCCGGCGCAGGGGGCGGCACCACGCATGCGCGGTGCTCCCGGGCAGGGAAAGTCCTCGACTTACGACCAGTTGGGTAGTCCTCGACTTACGACCGGTTGGGTAGTCCTCGACTTACGACCGGTTGGGTAGTCCTCGACTTACGACCGGTTGGGGGTCGCAGCATTAAAAAGGTTGAGAACCACTGATCTAGGGAATCCAGTGGTGTAAGACAGATTCAAATGTGTGACTGTAATAGTTGTCAATCCAGGAAAACACTTTACATGTGTTGTCTTTAACTTTAATCTGGGACTCACTAAACCCTAACCAAAGTCAATTCTTGGCTAGATGCTGGATGTCCCCAACTGCCACACCTTGCAAAATGTATGGAATCTTTTATTTCTGGTAGTTCAAAATTCACACTTGCTTGACATAAACTTGGATCTCTCCAAGAGTCTTCTGGTACTGTTTCTGTGAATTTTAATAGTGTATAAGGCTGCCTGCATCAGCTGATATTCATTTAAATCATTCAGGTTCTCTCAGAATGCTGCTCTGCTCTAAAGATGGGAAACAATTTTTTGGGTGAAGGAGAGGGGTGTCAACATTTGTGTGGTTAAACAATGTAAGAGAACAAATGCTCCCCATGTCGCTTCCTCACTTTCAAGTTGTTTTTTCTTTGTGAAAAAACAGAAAATCTAAAAAGCAATAAGGACTCAATTTCAGCTCAGTGCAATGACTTTTCATGGATGGTTTCGGAAATCACTTTCATTATACTTTAAAGAATACTATATAAACAAAGTAAGCACCTTTTTAAACAATTAAAATGAACATAGTATTAATCTTTTGGCACAGGACATTATTTTGACAGAGATGTTATCAAATAAACACTTGCCTGTGAAATAGGTGGTCAAATGGCTTTTGTGGAATGTGACCGTTTCTATTATGTACATCAGAACTGACCCACACATTTTGAGCTGCTTGTAGAGTCTATTTAAAAAAAAAAAATACACAAAAGAGGCAGTTTCTCCTCATGGGAGATGGGCACTACTAAATAAAATTGTAAAAACTAAAAAAAAAAAGGGAATGCTTCAGCAACAACCAGCTCCCTGAAGGTAGGTAGGTTGTTTTTTTTTTTCCATTCCTGGATACTACCATGAGTGTAGGCAGAAGCTGGTGCTTTTAAAAGTTATTTAAAACTCTAATTGCATGTTAGGACATAAGCTCCCAGGTTCCATGCTGGAAAGTACTCACCTGTTGATCCCATCTCTCACTGTCTTGCTGCTTCAGAAGAAAATGTTCTGCCAAGGTTACTGCCTGAATGCAGGTCTTTGGACGATATTCCTGAATCCATTCCTGCATTTCTTCAGGCAAGACAGTCAGAAATTGTTCTAGGATCAACAACTCTACAATCTGTTCCTTGGTGCGGCTCTCTGGTTCCAGCCAGCGATGGCAGAGCCCCCGCAGACGAGAACAGACTTCACGGGGCCCTTCAGCCTCCTGGTAATGGAAATACCTGAAATGCTGCCTCTGTCTTTCCAGACTGACAGCATCTTCTCGTAAGATTGCAGCTTTTACTTTCCCATAATCCCCACTTTCTCTGGGATCCAAGCTGTTGTAGGCCTGAAGAGCAGCTCCGTTGAGGGCTGGCACCAGCCGAGTCACCCACTGTTCCCTTGGCCATTTGCAGGCCTCAGCCACATCCTCAAAAGTAGTCAAGTAGGTGTCAATGTCTTCTGTTAAGGTGAGTTCTGGTACTTGCAGATTCCTCCACGCAGGTGATTGGACTGGGGTAAGTTCTGGAGTTGGCAATTCTTGCCCTTGGATTTCCCAGCGTTGGGGTGCCTCTAGTTGTTCATTCCTGGTTTGCTGTGGTGTTACTAGCCGGAGACCTCCTCCTCCTGTTCCTACTGGTACAATACGGTATGTTTTTATAGAGGCTTCTGACATTCCTAATGAATCAGAGCCTGCTGGGTCTGGTTCTTTTTCCATTTTCACCAATGGTTGCACTCGTTGTTTGAATGGTGTCTGACACTGGAAGTACTGGGCTACCGTATTCCGCTTTGCTGCTATTTTCCTCCTCATTCTTTGGATTTGGAGTTTATGTAGGCTTCTGCTGAAGCTTCCAATAACTGGTCTGCCAACTGGAGAGACTATCAAGTGGAGAAATTCCTCGAGTGGTTTGCGTCTCAAACTAGAGGGAGAGACAATGATACAACAAAGAGGAATATGAACACAGGTTTGTTTGCTTTTTTTTAAAAAAAACAGTTACAATTGAACTACCTATTTAATATGTTAATTGGGGATACCAATCCATAAAGATATTGCATGCTACCAGCACAAATCAGACTTGATTGGCCAATAGGATCTATAACTATAACTAACATTAAAAGAAAACTAGCTATGACTACAGAGGCAGGTTACAAAAGGGTACATAAAGCTAATATTTGAAAAATAAATAACACATTTCATGTGACTATTGCTGCTTCCAAGCTGACCAAGCTGCATTAAAAATTATTTAATCTAATTATTAGTAAAATAACTGTGTTATAGGACTTTTCTCTCAGATTAGCTAAACTGGAGAAAGCAGGATATTTTGCTTAAAGTAATCTGTTCAGCTATTAAAACTGCAATCTTTTGTATATTTACTTGAATTCAGTAATACAGCTAGCCCTAGAAGACAGGAGACTGAATTTTAGTCCTGCCTTTGGCATGAAAGCCACACATGAAAGTGTGACTTTGGGCCAGTCACTCTCTCACCTGAACTGATCTCACAGGATTATTGTTGGGAAAATAGGAGGAGAAAATAGTACTAGTTATGTTCACTGCCTTGAGTTACTTATAAAAAATAATAGAAGCAAGATAAATAAATTTCTTCCAGAAATATACACGACAAGGTTCATAGTTTTCTTCAGATTGTAAACTTCACAAAACCTTTCCTTGACAAGCACCCTGAAATGCTTCAATTTGCAGTGATCTGGTCACACTTGTAATACACTGTATAAGAACTCAATTTTCCCCTTTAAATGATATCTCCATTTTATTAAATGTAATACTTTCTATGTTAATCTCAAGAACTGAACTAAGCATGACATGGAAGAGAAAGAAGAAAGCCAATTAATGAGGGAAGGGTAAAGTCTAAATTTGACTGGCATAAAGGACGGGAAAGGAATAGTTTAAACTATTATTACTTTCATATGTTACTTTCCATAGTTTTATAATTCATGATTTGAGGCCAGCTCATTTATAATTGATCATAGTTTATGTTAAAGACTGTTGTACCAGGCTGTGGGCTGGAAATTTTACATCCTCCAGCTGTTTTGGCCTGGACCGTTCTAAAATTGATTATTCTAAGTTGTGATGATGGTCAAAATCTTGAATAGTTTAAAAGGGGGACCAAATACTTTCAGGTCTATCATCTAGAAAACTCAATGTTGTCTTTAGGGCAGCATGACTCCAAACACCAACTGCAGGACAATATTTTGCTTCTGAGCATTATTGGACCATCTAGTTGTAATAAAAAAAATGCTGGAATAAGATGGGCCTTTGTCTTATCCAATGGGGCTGTTCTTATATTCAGTAGTTATTTAAGTTATATTGCCCAAGGTTGATGGAAATGATGGAAGTTGAAATCCAAAACATATAGAAACATTTCACATATTCAGCACCAAATAATATGAATACTAAGGTGACCAACTTTTTTACAATGAGGACACAAATAAATTGAAGAAAAAAAATATTGTAAATAAAAGAAACATTTTATTCATTGCAACAATAATACAGAATACACTATAATATGATAAATGCATAATAAAAAACATTTGTAACAATAACATTTTATATTGTAATTATGCTTACATGCCTATTATTATTTAAATGAGTACTTTTCCATTGAATGAATATTTTTTGTCAATGTATCATCTTCTAACAATATACTGGAAATATCTGAACAAGAAATATCCTTCATATTGAATTTTACGGCAAGTGCTGCAGCTAGAGTATCAACATTCAATCTTGATTTCTCACTTTTCCAAAAATCATTAGCAATTGAAAAAACCCTTTCAACTGCTGCATTAGTTCCAGGGCAGCACAACGTAAATTGAACAAGAATAAATAAATTTTCACATGGAATATGTTCATTTTTGAAATGGCTGAATATTTCCACCCATCTTTTATCAATTTCAACGTGTTTATTTTCCCATTGTATTAATTTTTCAGAATTTAAAAATACATTCAGTCTTCTAATTTCCTCAAAGAGACAATTGTCGTCTATTTTAATGTCTGGCATTTCTTTAGATAAAAACTCAACACAAGATGCAATATCTGTCCAATATATTTGCGATGAAGTCAAAAAACACCATTGAAAACTGTTATTTCCTGTGATGTTTGTTTCATACCATTCTTCAATATATTGAAAACATGTTTTACTAGTATTGGATACAATTTAGTTTCATTATGATTGGATGCATCAGAAAAAACCGTTACAAATGCTGCAGTTTCCAAGTCTTCTGTAAGTATTTTGTCACAGTAATTTTTAAATACTGATTTAATAATAGCCTCGCATTTTGTCCTGGCGCATGAAAATTTAGCATCGTGAAACGTTTTCAATAATTTAGTTGTACAATCCATACTATGAAAACTTTGATTGTGAATTATGGTATGAAATGCAAATGTTCCCTCCATTGCAGCTAACTGTTTTTCATCTTCAGAATAATTTGAAGTTTTAAAAAAACTTGTTACAACTGGAAGCAGATGCATCTGATGATTGCTTATGTTTCTTGGTGGTCAAGTGTTTCGTAATAGCTGCTCTGCCCCCAACTGCAATACAAAATTCTCCGCTGCAAATATTTCAGAAAACAATGTTATCCTTCTTTGATATGAGGAACGGAAATTCCTTATTCAATTTATCTTTGAAATAGCATTTCCTCTTTTTTGATTTTTCCATCCCTAAATGAAATTAAAAATTAACAATAAAATATAGAGCTACACAAATGATGCAAGCACATTCATTATGAATAAATAAAATAATTATTAAAACTGAAACAATAACATAAGCAAATAAACTTGTAAATAAAATTATACATATTTGGAAATTATTAAATAGATAATGAATTAATAAAATGTGAATTATTGTGCTCACCTACTGTATGTATGATTGAATATTCACTGAGAAAGAAGTGAGTCTAATGCGTGCGTGTGTGCCGTGTCATGTTTCAGTAAGAAGTAAACAAAGCTACTTGCACGTGGCGCACTCTTGCACGCGGCGCACTCTCTCAAAACAATTCTCCTGTGCGGAGCGCATGTGTCTCATAATCGCGTCTCGTCGCACTGTACCAAGCCTTGACAAATCGTCATGTCAAATACAAATACGTCACATCACACGCAACGGATCGGATCGGCATCGATCGAATACAGAGATTTACAGATTAGTCTTCAAATATCGAAAAGGAGGACACGTAGGACACTTTTCGAGAGAGGACAGAACTTACAAAAGAAGGACTGTCCTCCCTAAAGGAGGATGATTGGTCACCTTATGAATACAAACTTCCAAATGCTTCCATCTACATGAAAAGAAATATTTTAGTTCTTATCAGATGTTGTGTTAAACCAGATTTTGTTATCTTGGCTTGTTGGAAATTTCTAATACAATGCAGAAAGGCTTAAGTGAAAGAGCCAAAAGTTACAGAAGATTATATATATGACATTTAGAACAGTTGGTTCAAGCCACCATTTTAAGACTCTACAATGTCCCCCAGATTATCTCTGAGATTCAGAGAGGACTTGACCACTTTAAACATTTAAAGTCTTCAACAATCATAAAAATTAAAAAATGAAACCCAAGCCAAATGGTCCTTATTTGTCCCTAGCTCAGATTGGGACTAATTAACCAAATCTGGAACACTGAAGAAAATTATAAAATAGTCTGAAATAAACTTCCAACCAAAGAAGTGTTGCCATTAAGGGTTAACTAAAGAACTTACTAGAGGGCATTTTTCCAGCTTCCCTCTTCTAGATTCCTTATTTTTTTCTAAATAAAAGAAGATAACAGAAATACAAATTAATTCTCAAAATTACTCCAAACTGAAACAAGAGACTATGTACAGTATTGTCTTTGCCATTAGTTCAGCTCTGAATTCTACTGGCTGAATGATGCACTGAGCATTGAGCCAAGAAACACCAAAACCTTTTCAACATGTACCAAAAACTGCACACAGGAATTGACCACATTTTTTTAGTGTGGTAATTCAGTGGTATGAAATCATGGTAGAATTATTATAAATTCTAAAAATAAAAAATAGAAGATATATATTCATTTAACATATATAATGCAATCAATCATATTTAAACAAAAATACAGTAATAGTATTTTTAGCTACCTCCATTAAAAATGTGCCAGTTTTATCTGTTATCCTGAGATTGTTGTTTAAAGAAGAAACATTGGAGGTGGCATTTTTAAAATATCAACCAGATGTACTCCTTTTATAATATGTGACAAGTGGAAGGAAGGTTTTCTGTTCAGGCTGACCAGCAAGACAGTTCCAAGAATTATGCTAAATCTCAATTTACAGATCATAAATGGCCATCAGTAGAAATGTAACAAAGATACATTTCCTGTCACATTTACCAATTCTGTATAGATACTGCTCCCAAAATTGATTTATGGTAAAAAGATTAGAACACTAGGCAAACATCCCCACCATGTACAAGAAAAATCTAAGCATGCAATACTGGTCAAAAGTAAATTTAGGATTTATGAATTTATGCCTTGCTATCAATCAATCCATCTTTCCAAATTTGTCTTGCTTGCTGGTTGGAGAAGGAAAGGATCAAAATCCTTAGAAAGCTGGAATACATCAGTGTCTAAGTAACTCTTAGAAGTATCCAAATTTCTTTAATAGGGACTTTAGACCACCATACCAATATTGAATTCTCTGCAAACAAATTCATTGTTTCAAAGAGCAGTTTCGCTAACTGAGGGATACTCAAGATATTCATGGAATAAGATTTCTAATGATGTTTCAAATAGACAAAAATATTTTCAAGTGCAAGTACAATGCCAGGATAGATAGGGAGGAAGGAGGAGGAGAGAAAAAAAAATCTTACTAGTTTTGAGTCTTCTACTTATCCAGGCTTGCCAACCAAAAACTGCAGATTCAGTCCAGCATGTGCCTGCTTGCCCACTCCAAATGCTTTACTTGATGCCAGTTTTTTAAAACTTTCAGATTCCCCAAAGACATAGTTGACTCCTGCCTTTGCAGCCCTCACTTTCTTGAACCTGTTATTCATGAATCCCACCCCCCATCTCAGAGCATGCTCAGATTAACAAAGTTGTGCAACTGACTGGGCTTCATTGCACCCATGTGGTCTCAACCCATTTTAGATTTCCCACAAACAGTGGGAAACTGTTAGTATGCATGCCACTGGTGTGCTTGCAAAGGAAAGCCCAGCCCATAACAGAGCATTAACTTCACAAAAGCAAGCCATCAGCTATCCAGACTGCCTGGCTCCATCTTTTTCCAGAAGTCTGCCTAATAAACATCTTTATAAATACATGCACATCATTTTAATATGATGCACCATTCTATAGCCACAGAATCTAGTACCTCCATTTTTCAAAAATGTATAAGCTTGCAGTTGGATCAAACTGATCCGGTAAAAAGAATGTGCTCAGGAACATTATAAGTAACACCTACAGAATATAATGTTCCTAGAGAGAGAAAAAGGATTGAAATTACTCTTCTCAATAGGGAAATAGGAAAAGCATTACTAGTTGATTTCAGGCTGTCATGAAGATTTGAAATGTCTCTTCACTAGAAGTTTTACTTTCACTGAAACTTATTTGCTAGTAAAAGCTTTTAAGAGTGATGTCTATCTGAAGATAACATTAAAGACATTGTTACATTCATGTACAAGCCATGGCTAACTGAACCATAATGAATTTAATCCAATTTTCTGGGTACAAATATCAAACTGATCACAGTGGTTGATTTCACACAACAGGCTGAAATGTGGTGGGCTAATTACTGTGCAAAACACAGTTGTTAACAGACTGTCCCAGATGACTCAAACAAATGGAGTCAAATAACTTGATTCAAGGACAGGTTTAGATTGCAACGATAAAGCAATTTAGGAGTAAGGGCCCTTTGGACAGAACTGATTCTATGGAAATGTGTTAATACATACATAAAAGTTCTCTTGGCAACAGTACAGATGTGGTTCATCATTGCCTTCTTCTGGGATATTTTCTTAAGTACATTCCCTCAAAATTAGATTAATAAAACATACAGAGGCCAAGCTGCCCTAACCTGATCTAGATTTAAAACAATTAGGATACAAAAGATGCTAGGACTATCCTTTGGGGTGGAGTGGAATATGAGTGTGTGGGAGTGTGTGTGTTTGAGAAAGAGTGTCTTGGGATGGGGCAGTATATAAATTTGTGTAACAAATCTGTATCTTCCGCTGATGTAATAAAGCCATAACCCTAGATGCCCTTACAAAACCTACTGAAACAATACAGATTACTTCTATGTAGGCACTAGATAGAATCTGCACTTTTTAAAATAAAAATAAATTAATCTGCCATTCAAAAATATGTTTTATCACAGCCCCTTGGATCTCCAACCTTTAATTCCACTTATTTTACTTTTGCACCTCCATCCTAAGCCTGTGTACAGTATTGAGGAGCAAGGCTCGCTGCCTTCAAATAAGTTTAGTCCCCGGAAAATAACGCAGGTTATATTTGTCTAAGAGCCGGACTGAAGCTGCGATCTAGGAGGAGTATTATCTGCTCCGCCCATTGATTATTAGGAGGAAGATTAAAAAAAAACCCTGAACAGTACAGAACTCCTGAACAATATTTCTGATCACTCCTGCCCCAAGATCCCCCTTTCCCTAATGTTAACAACTCTGACAAGGTCCTTCTCGCAACTCATCTTCCAAACCAACAGTGGACTTTTTAAACTAACACACATTTACCATGTCAGCAGACTAGTTAGACCCTTCCCCAATTTGCTTCCTCCTTCCCTTTCCCAGCCAGTTTGCAGGTTACATAGAAGTCTTTATCAGGCAGAGATCTCTGGTCTAAAACGAGAAGCGACCAGATTCCTTAACCTTCACCTACGGCGTTACAGCTGATGGAGCAGCTCCGGAGGGAAGAAATATACCTTTGTTGAGCCCTGGCTGAAATTAAGTTCTGCCCAGCAGCGTACACTAAACACCAATCCCAGTAAGATTCGCGACCATGGTTTTAAATAAGGAATCCTGGTAATGCAACTTTGGCCAAGGATGCCGCAGGCTATTTCCCTTGAGCTTTTGCCAGCGGATAATTTCCAATGTTTTTTTTTAAAAAAAGGTGCCGGGGCTCAAAGCTGCCCGGAAGCCACTTCCCCCTGACCCGGGAAGTCCTTCCCCCTAATCATCCCCAAAAATGTAGAAATTGACTGCAGTGATGCATTGCAACGGGAAGGTATTTTGGAAATGTTGGGAGTTTTTTTCCCCCTTTTCTTTTTTCTTTTTCCACCCTCGGGTGCTTATTCATTTATTGCCACCATTGAGGCTTTCTGTGCAGAAAAGCAGCTCCCGGTGCTGCGAGCAAATCTTCACAGCGGAAAGTAAGGTGACAACGAGTGAAAGGGGCAGCGCCTTCAGGGTCCTAGATCCGTCCGTCTCGTTAGGGAATCCTCTTAAGAGGATTCGGGTGTAAGTTTTTAAGAGTGAATTTTAGGTGAGGGCACCGGAAAGAGGCGTCTTGGAAGAAGACAGTAGGGATTAGCTTCAATATTTGATTATACTGTTATTGTGCATGTTGGAAATATAAATTGGAATATAATTCGCATACTAACTTTATGCAGGTTGCCTCGTGTTTGTGTAGCACACTAATAAACTAATCTGTGAACCGAGCTTGGTTCACGTAACCCTGAGGTTGCACCCCGAAAAGGCTTTCAGTTCTCGTAACAGGCTAGGGCCTCTATGAAAAATATTATTAACCTAAACCTAGCTCCCCTTGTAATTTTGTGGATCATTTTTGCCCTCCCAACTTACAGCATTTCCTGAAGGAGCAGGTCTGTGTCATAAAAGATAGAGATAATGGCATGCAAAGTTATAAACTGGAAAGGGTGCACTGAAATAGTATATTGGTAACCAGTTTATATAGAGCAGAGCTTTTTAACCGGTGAGTGGCAGGTGGTACTCAGCCCTGCCTAGCCAAGTGTAGTGGGGGAGGGAAAGAGCCAGCACAGGGAAGGACTTACATTGAGAGAGTCCTCTGGAGCTGCAAAGGCCCCAGGCTTACTTCTGGCTCACCCTCCCCCATGAGAAAGGAGGAGGGGGGTGGAGACAGGAGAGGCTATAAAAGGAGGCAATTTGGGCAGGAGACGGAGAGAGGAAAAAAGCAGCAGCCTTGGGAGGAGGTGGAGTCAGCTGCACTGAGGAGGAGGAGGAATCAAGCAGGCTGAGGAATCAAGCAGGCTGGCCATGAGCTGATCTACAACTGCTGTGGCAGCCACCTGTGCTGGCAGCAGCAAACAGGCAAGAAATGCAGCGGGGGAGGGATCACCCTCCAAGAGGAATGAAAAAAGGCAGCAATGGCTGGAGGTGAGGCAGGAGGGAGGGAGATGGAGAGTGGAAGGATTCTTATGTGCTTTTGTGACTTTGAAGTTCTGGGATTTGTGCAATGTGGGCTTTGTGTTCTTAAGGAGTGTTTGGCAATTTCTATTTGGCTGATGTCTCCTGTTAGCTTCTATTGCTCTGCTGTTGTTAGCTGTAAGTTTTGCTGCAAGGGATTTTGAAGTATTTTTCTCCTGAATGGATTTTGCCTGTAGCATTCCTTTACTTATGAATTGAGCCATTTGGGGAGGCTGCCTTAGCCTGCAGCCAGTACTTACATGTTTTTTTCTTCCTTAAGTGCCAGCTGCGCTCCTTACTTTCCTTTCTAGCCAGTAGCTAATTCTTAAAGGGGAATGTGCCTTTTTAAGCTAGTTCACTCAGCAGCTTGTCTTTTCTGTCTCTGGAGGCCTTTCCTTGTTTGATCAATATATGGAAGAGGGAAAATATGGGGGGGGGGGTTCAAATGCTTCCTTCACAAGGAGATGGGAATGAGAAAAAGGGAGGCAGGGAAGGGAGGGAGGAAAGGAAGTCCCGCCTTAGCACTTGGCCACCAGCAGCTCTGCCATTGACTTTGCTTGTCAAAAGGTTGCAGAAGGGGATCACACGACCCTGGAACACTGTGACCATTATAAATATGAATCAGTTTCCAAGCATCCAAATATAAATCACATGACCCTGGGCATGCTGCAGTGGTCATAAGTGTGAAAAATGGTCATAAGTCATTTCAGTGCAATTGCAACTTTGAACAGGTTTTTTTTTTTTTTTTTTTGGTCATCAAGTTTTTGACACCTTGCTAGGTGGTACTCAAATATTGCCATATCCTAAAAGTGGTACAATCGGTAAAAAGGTTGAAAAGCCCTGTCCTAAAAGACAGATAAAGAACAACTTAAGGATTATTTTAAATATTTTGGAGTATTATGAAAATCATCCAGGGAACCAGATGGCGCTTATATTCCTTGACACACAAAAAGCATTTGATAATTTAAATTGGCAATTTATGTTTCAACAACTACAGGAAATGGATTTTGGTGAAAACTTTATTAAAGCAATCCAAGCGATCTACAAGAAACAGCAAGGATACTTATAAATGGAGATTATACAGAGAGCTTTGATATTAAAAAAGGCACGAGACAGGGATGTCCACTCTCCCCCCTGCTATTTATTTTTACTCTCCCCCCTGCTATTTATTTTTACTATTTTTACTAGAGACATAGAAATTAAAGGTCTTGAGATTAAAGACCAGAAATATAAATTACAGGCTTTTGCGGACGATCTGGTCCTTATCTTAGAGGAGCCTTTGGAAACAGCCCGTAAGCTTTTGCAGAAAATTGAGAAATTTGGAGAAGTGGCTGGACTGAAAATAAATAGGGAAAAAACTAAAGTGTTAACAAAAAATTTAACTGATAAACAGAAAACTCAACTCGCCAAAAAGATAAATCTTCAGATAGTTAAAAAAGTTAAATATTTAGGTATCTATCTTACGGCAAAATATACATTACTAAAAGAAGATAATTATGAGAGACTAATAAAACAAATACAAATCGACTTGGAAAAATGGGAAAATCTCCAACTATCATTGCTAGGAAGAATAGCGACTGTTAAAATGAACATTTTACCAAAGCTAATTTTTTTATTTCAAACAGTTCCTGTAAAGCTGGGTAAGAAATTTTTTGACAATTTAAACACAATGATATTAAGATTTATGTGGCAAAGAAAGAAAGCAAGAATTAAATGTAAACTTCTACAAGACTCGAAAGATAGAGGGGGTTTTGGACTTCCGGATTGGAGACTTTATTATCAAGCAGCTATTTTGCTTTGGCTTAAAGAATGGATTACTTTGAGAAGTAAGCGAATTCTCTATTTAGAGGGATATGACCTTCAACTAGGCTGGCATGCCTTTTTATGGTACGAGAAAGCTAAAATACATAAGTACTTTCAAAACCATGCTATAAGAAATGTTTTACTTTCTGAATGGGAGAAAGTTAGACACAAAATGTATATGAAAATTCCTGAGTGACTTTCAACGATGGAAGCATTTGCTTACCCGAATTTGATTAATTATGATAAACTTGTTAGTTATAAAGATATTTTGGACAAGGACAGAAAACTCAAAGACAGGCAAGCCCTTCAACAAAAGGTATTGACTTAACATGGTGGTCCTATTTGCAAATTCAAACAAGATATGAAAAAGACATAAAAATAATGGGAGTTTACAAAGAGCTGACCCCACTTGATAAAATACTTTTAAAAACAGATGAACATTTGATTAAGAAGCTTTATAAATACTTATGAAATTGGAAGATGGAAGAAGAACAAGTAAAAGAGACAATGATAGTATGGGCAAAGAACTTTGGATATTCTATAGAATTAGAAGACTGGCAAAAACTGTGGGATAAAAATATTAAACTTACTAAAGCAGTAACATACAAAGAAAACTTATATAAAATGTTTTATAGATGGCATATGACACCAGTTCGCTTAGCGAAAATGTTTAAAAACTTATCGGATACATGTTGGAAATGTAAGCAAAAACATACTTATTATCATGCCTGGTGGACATGTTCTATTGCAAAAAAATATTGGTCTAAGATTCATAGATGGTTAGAAAAGATGATGAAAATCCAGATAGAATTTAAACTGGAACTGTTCTTGTTAGGTATACTAAGACCTAACTATGGCAACGAAAATGATTATTTAATATTACATGTATTAACAGCTGCAAGAATAGTATTTGCCCAATTTTGGAAAAATGAAAACCTACCATCAGACCAGATTATAATTTTGAAAATCCTAGATTGTGCAGAAATGGACAGATTAACGTTAGAGATGAAGGAGAAAGAAGATTCAATCTTTTTTAAAACCTGGGGAAAATTTTATCAGTGGGTTGAAACAAGTTAGAATAAGAAGAGGTTTTAGAGTTTTACTATATTAAGTATTAAGGTTGATGATTGGAAATAGTTGTTATGCTATTAACTATGTTAATTATTTAAAGGAATATTAGTCTTTTACCAAATGTCAGTTGTAACTATATCGATTTATTCTTAGAAATGTCTAGTATTATATAAACAATAATACTTAATATGAAGACCCGGACGACAGCTTGTTCGCTGAATTACGTATTTAGTGTAGTTATCCACACCCTGTCCCTTTTATCCCGATTTTCCTGTACCCGTACTGACCCTACCTTTTCCCTACCCATATAAAATATAATAAAATATATTAAAAAAAAATACAAGCTAGCTATTATCCAGAATTAAAAACAATAGATTGAAGTAGGTAATGGATACCATGGTTTTCATTAACAGTAGTTAAGACTTTGTCTTTCATGGAGTGAAATTCAGTTAAGACATCTCTCCTGATTATTGTCAACCATCTCCAGTGTCCTAGTCTACTCGATGACTTAATGCTGAGATAGTTTTGTTGAGTGAGCTAAATGTTCCATAATATGTATGAAATATTGAAGATGTTAAAATGTTTTTAGGGGAAGAGCAACATAAGATGGCTGTGCCCTTCCATCTCCCATCATGGCAAAATTAGCCGAGGTGGCGCAGCAGTTAGAGTGCAGTACTGCAGGCCACTTTAGCTGACTGTGTTCAGCAGGTCAGCGGTTCAAATCTCACCGGCTCAAGGTTGACTCAGCCTTCCATCCTTCCGGGGTAGGTAAAATGAGGACCCAGATTGTTGGGGGCAATGTAAATATATATATACATTGCTTACTGGTGTACACCGCTTAGAGAGTGCTTGCACTTAAAGCGGTATATAAGTCTCATAAATAAATAAATAAATAAATAAATGAAGGATTAAAGGCAGGGTAAACATGCATTGGCCTGTCTTCCCACCTACTTTGACAGCTCCTGTGTTCTTAAAAATGCCTGCTTACCTTCTATTAATGTCACAAAGCTTTTTTTTTTTAGTAACGGTTCAATCTGAACTCTGGAATTTGCTATCCTTTGGACTTTCTGGAATACAACTCTCACAACTTCTTGCTTCAGTCCTGCAATGGGTGATTTGATGCCCACTGCACCTGGAGGGTTCTAGAATGCTTGCATGATTTTAATTCTGTATTCCTTTCCCTCAAATTAGCTGAACATGGACTCAAGAAAGCTTTTTCTATCGATAGACAATAATAAATGAATAAAGCTTTTGTAGTTCATTATGAAAAATTTACAAAAACTTACATTGGCTGGTGCTTTGCCTGAGACCTCAGCTTCACTGAGGTCTAGTATGGCGGCTAGAGCAGGCCCATGAGGCCAGGAGCCATCTGCATTCTGCAGGGATACCAACTTCAAACGAGATTCTTCTTCCTTGGTTCTGCTTCCTAAATTGGCGAAAAAGGGGATCTCAGTATCTCAGATGTTCAGAACCTATCAAGGTTTACCTTCAATTTCCTCTTAGCTGGTTTTTGTACATTGAATGTGTCAAACTTGCCTCTTTGTATCTTTTGCTGGAAGGAGTGATTTTTGAGCTAAATACAGAGGCAAAAAACATAGCGTAAGAGGGGAACTACTAATGTAACTCTGGATTATTTACTTTTTTAATCAAATTCATATGACCAATCATCTCATAAATGTTACCTTCACCTTTTCACTTCTAAAACCCACCCTTATCCAAAATATTCATTTGCTGTCCAACTTCTTAACTTTTTACCAAAGAGACTACTCTTAATAAAATGAAACCAGGTTTCAATAAAACCAAATAGGTTTTAAATAAAAGAATGAATCCAATCTGATATTTATTTTTATTTTATTTTTGAGTTGAGGCAGAGAAGGAAAACAATGATGTCTGTTAATTCAGGTGTTGCATTTTAGATTCATTAACCAGAGCTGGAACAAGGGAGTAAGATCCTTTTTGTGTTATCTGGCTACAGATAGTCCTCGACTTACAACAGCTCATTTAGTGACCATTCAAAGTTACATAAGTGACTTATGACTATTTTTCAGTTACAACCTTAGTATCATCCCCATGATCATATGATTAAAATTCAGATGCTTGGCAACTGGTTCATACTTATGACCATTGCAGCATCCCAAGGTCATGTGATCCCCTTTTGCGACCTCCTGACAAGCAAAGTGAAGCCAGATTCACTTAACAACCAGGTTATTAACTTATCAACTACAGTGATTCACTTAGCAATTGTGGCAAGAAAAGTCGTAGAATGGAACAAAACTCAATAAATGTTTCATTTAACAACAGAAATTGGGCACTCAATTGTGGTCCTAAGTTGAGGACTATCTGTATTAATATGAAACCTTGAAGAGATTTAAAAACAGGATTTTGAGGAACAATTTTCTAGATCTCACACTTACCAATTATTAAATTTCTTGTTTAATCCCTCCTCTACATTTACCCTTTAAATTTGACTATCTGCAACATCAGGTATGAATCTTTGGGTGGCACAAATCCCAGGTATCTGCTTAAAGGTCCAATGTTGAACCCTCATATTTTTCCACCCCATTCTACCAACCTCACAAAAGCAAAAGGTTGGATATCAGAAGATACATTACAACTTAAAGATACACAAATGGTAGCCAGGTGATTTGTGGGACCACCCATCTCCCTCTCATTTGTGCTTGTGAACAAGTCATGCTTTAGGTCCCTTTGTGTCAATGTCACTGTCAAGGTTCCGACTGATGAAACACTTCAAAGAACTTCCAGGCATTGTTTATCCTAAAAAGCCTTTATTACTGTGTAACAGAGTGTCGGCACAGCCTGGATGGATGCCAAGATCTGAAATCTCCACCCCAGAGCAGTTATTTTGCTAGCATTTTCCCTCCCTCTTTTGCTGTCATAATTCACGTCCAACCAGCCTGGGGGGCAAAGGTTCACTTCCTTCTGAAGCCCGTGTAATTAATCTCTACACATTCTTTCTCCTCCCCTCCCATTCTCATCTGAATTAACTCTAAAAGTACCAGACAGTTCTGCATATTTTGTCAAAGCAAGAATATTCAATATTAGCAGCGTTGACAGTCATCTGGCTGAATCAAAGAAACATGTCTTTTTTGTGCAGCACCTGCATTTTGATTGATCCCCCCCCCTCCCAACTCCAGGATTTGATTAACCTCAACCCTATCAGCTTTTCAAAAGACACTAAAAATCTGTTTTTTCCCTCTGGACCTTTGGGATGTTAAAATGTTCCCATCTCAGGAGGCTGATAGCAGGAATGTATATTTTGTTTTTTTGATGTTACTCTTTACCCAGATTTGGTTTGACAAGCTTGGACAGTCATATAAATGAACACATTTTCTACTTTTATTATTTAAGTCACTTTGTAATTACTGACACAAACCACATTCCATGTTTGACTTATATGCAAAATATAATGGACATTTGTCAAAATGGCTTTTTTAAAAGTTAGGGTTCTACTGTCATGAGGGGAATTACCTTCAACTGCCATTTGTGGTACAGCACGTGCCTTCCAAGGGCTTCCCTTCTTCAAAAGTGGACCTGAAGACATTGCACTGAAATATGCTCCATGATCTGATTTGGCAGCTGTAGACATTCCAAAATGAAACACCACAGGAAAACAACTTTTGCAACAAAAGCTGTAATAGCCCAAAATTAATGTTTCCTTCTCTCTGTGTCTTTCCAGTCCTCCATGAGCTCTGGATGGTTTAGATCAGTACAATATTTCTCAACTTTGACAACTTTTAACATGCATGCACTTCAACTCCCAGAATTCCCCAGCCAAGTGAAGTTCACATATTTTAAAACTGACAAGGTTGAACCCTGCCCCCACTAAAGTATAACTCATTGTTTCAATCAGTCACTGAATGACAGGTTTCTAGAGCTCATTATTGTTAACTATAAAACTGCCTGTTTATTCCTCCCACCATATCACAATACTTTACATTTTGTTATCTGCAACTTCAAAAATAAGACTTTCCAAGGTACAAATGTTAGGCATTGTCTTAAAGGTCCAATTTTGGACTCCCAACAGTTGTTTCCACCTCAATTCTGCCAGCCTCACAAAAATGAGAGGTTGCAGCATAGCCCAAAACCACCTTACACAAATAATATTCTACATTTATTTATTGTATTTGTTAATATGAATGAATGCAACCCATGTTTGATCTTCATACAGAATATAAAGGAAATTAATAAGAACAGCATTTCTTTTGCTTGCACAATGACTAACAGGAATTACCTTGTTGGTTATGATACACACTTGCCCATAGAGGTTACCTGAACTTTTATGGAGGATGTTTTCACATGGATATTTAGGTGCTGATCCTGGTGCCATGCAGTATGCTAGTGGTGCTGCCATCAAAGCAGCAGACGTTCCAAAATAAGACAGAACACAGGAAAATATTTTGCAATAGGAACTGTAATAAGCCAAGATTAATTTTTCCTTCTCTTCATGTCCCATTCCCTGCTGAATGGTCTAGATCAGTATTTCTCAACCTTGACAACTTTTAAGATGCATGAGCTTCTTAAAAGTCCCAGAATTCCCTAGTGAGATTAAGTCCACACATCTTAAGGTTGCCAGATGTTGAGGGATGTTAGCCTAGATCCCAGCAGATGCAGAGTGAATGAGATAGCAAGTCTGAGCTGGAATATGGAAAAGCCCCCCCCCCAACAACGACTGGCAGCCTGAATGATCCAACTTACTTTTTTAAAAAATGGCTATAAACCAGGAGATGTGAGTTCTAGTCTTGTCACAAGTCAGCTGGGTGACCTGGAGCTAGCCACTTTCTCTTAATTCTAAGGGGTGGGGCAATAGCAAACCACTTTTGAAACCCTGATGTAAACTGTTGGGATTTGTTGAGGCAGTCGCCATGTATCAATACTGACTTGAAAGATGTGGTGGTCTCCCATGGAGAATGAGACACGCACACAGGTATCTCGGGATGGGAGCCCAGAGCTGACTCCAGCACCCTCTTTTATTGTTACTAAGGTTTTTATATCACACAGCGTAAGCAAAAGATGTATATAGGGGTGGTTACAATGTATCAAATAACAGACACTTTCCAGATGCAAGGCTACTGCAGGTGTTCTTATCAGAGTCTGTCCAAATGGTTGATGAATGCATCCTGTGTCTAGAGCGGTCCGTTTGTTATCTCAAGGACCTTGTGGGAGATGCCCATGGGCAGATGCCCATGGACATATTTGTGCAATTAATCCCACATCTCCTCCTTTTCTGTTTTTTCTTTAATGTTACTCACTTCCAGTTCCAGAAGGGATCTTGATTCACTGATTAAGGCGTCCTTCCTAGTGGAGGGCGTAACATTTTTGCACATTTGCAGGAGGGAGGGAATACATTGAATGCAACAACATAGCAATACAAATAATATCAAAATGGTTACTATAATAGAAATCAAAGATCGTAGCCAAGATCCATCCGGTAGCCAGGACCAAAGGGCACCCCAAATATCCACGGTGCCTGATCCATCACTGCGTAAGGGATTATTTTGGAGCAAAGATTCCATTTTCCTGGCTGTAGCAGAAATATTAGGTTGAAAATCATGTATATACATACAACAATGAGAATGAATTAAAGCACACACACCGCCTTTTGCTGCTAAAATAATATCTAAAGCATACCGATTTTGCAAAACTACTTCCATTATTTCCCCCATTTCTTGATTAATCATTTTAATGCTGTTGATTGTTTCATTAAACATATGAACAGTCCAATTATTAAGCAAATGAAGGTCCCTATAGTTCATGGCAACTCCTAGATTGGGTAGAATCCCTCTGCTGATTTGAGTCTCTAAACTACCACCCAATGTTAGGGGTGGATCCGAGGAACCAGTATCACGTTTGTTCCGCAGGCGTCCATCAGGGAGATGAGGCAAGGCATATACAGCAGGAGTCAAAAGGCCCAGTGTACAGGTGCCTTTCCAATCCTTAGGCACCTGGCGATAGGCTCTACGGCCACATAGTAGCCACATATCGGGTAACTCATAATAACCCTGGTGAGACTCATTAGCAAATGTTATTATGGATTCTATGTCAAGGCAAGCCATGTAGGTACTGATGTTTGTCCATTGATTGCTTCGATAAGTGTCATTTATCTTAGTAAGGTTGCTTTTGATGGATTTGCATTTCTTTGCTGAATTCCATATAATAACTTGTTGACAATTACTACAAGTTCCCAAATAAATGGCAGTACGGAATAGTCCTGTGCTATAAAAACAAAATCTGGCAGGTTCCATTATATGAGCGCCCACAGCATATGTCATATTCAATGTCTCTGTAGTTATGTTCCACAGCTGCTTCCATCCTGTTTCATTGAACGGGATGGCATGGAAAATAAGGCCACCACGACTGTCACCAGGAATTTGCATGCAGATCCAACAGTTCGTGACGTTAAGTGTAAGAGCAGTGCACCTGGCATCCCGTACAAAAGCATTAAAAGCCCACAGTCCCTGATCCTCATATGCCTGGCTGAGGTGGTGTACGCTGAGCCATATAAGGACGAACACAACGAGCTGGAGTCCAAATGATCTCGCCATGGTCGTCTATTGCAGCATAGCCTCGACCCCAGGTAATGAGGGAGGCAGGCCCTTTCCAGGTGGGATCAGGCAAACGTCGATAGTATACCTGGGGGCGTGAAGAATCTGTGGGAGAAGCAGAAAAATGCCTGCTTGCGGCAGTTGAGCCAGGGGTGCCAGAAACATTCAAAAAGTTTAAGGTAAAAAGTATAAGATTAAGAGTGTTTTGTATCCCAGGCAAGCTGGGGGTATTTTCCCCTTTCTTTTTTGCATGCATGTCTAGAGCCCTTTTTACGGTCTGATTGGCTCGTTCCACGATCGCTTGACCAGTGGAATTATATGGAATGCCATTGATTAAAAAAGGCATCACCAGTTTTTGGGGAGTAATTTGCTTTGTTAGTGCCAATAGATCAGAGGAAGAATTCCCAGACTGAGGTGCATATGCAGCCTCTGGAATGGGGGGTGCTGGACGTGGTAATAAGACCAAGCGTGCCACTGTATCCCCCCGGTTCATTGTGACAGGGAGATTGGTATAAAATTGGACTTTTAGGGTGTCTTTATACGTGGGATCTATCATACCTGGAAGCACAAACACTCCTTGTTCCCGGGCAACAGATGTGGGGAGGATCGTTCCCTCCGTTTCCGGAGGCAAGGGTCCAGAATAAAGGGTTTCAGCAACTGTGAGTAGGTTAGGAAAAGTAACAGAAAGAGCAGAAGCCAATTTTAAATCTATGCCAGAAAAACATTGCGAAGCAGAAGAAGTAAGGTCTGAAAAGGATGCAGCCTTTGGAGAGGGGTTAGCTGCAGACCCCTTTGTTAGTTTAACAGGGAACAACTCTGTCTCGGATAGTTCAGAAACGCTTAAATCACCATTGTTTAAAGCCTTTTGAAAAGCACCACGGATGATTCCGGGCCGGGAGAGAGGCGGCAACGTGGCAGGAACAGGAGAGGCTGTTGTTTATCAGGATCCATAAAATTTGCAGGGGCAGAAGGAGGGTTAAAACCTGCTCCAGGGGGTAAGGGAGTGGCCAACATAACAGATGGATTTTTATACGGTGGAGGGTCTAATAAAGGCTGATGAGGCGAGTCAGCATGAGTTTGAATCAGGGTATAGGCAATTTTCCAAAGGCATAAAATCTCTGCTGGGGCTCTTGGAGACTGATGGAGAACGGTGCCAATTTTCCTCCATGTATCTACTTTTAAAGATCCAGACTCCGGATAGGATGAGCAGTTAGCCCATACGTAAGCAAGCAATTTAACAGCCTCAGATTTAGAAAGGTGACGGGTTAATTTCTGTTCCTGATCAGTAAGATATTTTTTCCTGCCAAGTAGCCTCAGCTCTTCCACATGCTGCTTTTGAGCATGAGACATTCCACCCCCCATACTTACGAAGAGGAGTCAGTTGCCAGCAACTTCGTCGGGTGCACCAAGCCTATTCCAGGCGATAAGTAAAGGGTCGGCAGGGACGTATCCTTCAGTGGATCACGTCGGGGTCACCAGATGTGGTGGTCTCCCATGGAGAATGAGACACACACACAGGTATCTCGGGATGGGAGCCCAGAGCTGACTCCAGCACCCTCTTTTATTGTTACTAAGGTTTTTACATCACACAGCGTAAGCAAAAGACGTATATAGGGGTGGTTACAATGTATCAAATAACAGACACTTTCCAGATGCAAGGCTACTGCAGGTGTTCTTATCAGAGTCTGTCCAAATGGTTGATGAATGCATCCTGTGTCTAGAGCGGTCCGTTTGTTATCTCAAGGACCTTGTGGGAGATGCCCATGGGCAGATGCCCATGGACATATTTGTGCAATTAATCCCACAAAGGTACAAGCACACACATACTTCTTAGAATGACCTGGGGAAATGGGGAATATCTGCAGCATTTGTACATATTATGCAGCTTCATTCACAGCACATCATTGCCCAATTCTTGTACCACCACTAAACATTAAATGTGATCCCAAACTACTAAAAGGCTACCCTTCCATCCACAGAAGGATAGTAACTTTCTCAAGAAAGATTTGCAGCTGCCTACAAGGAGAAATCAGAAAGATGCCTGGAAATGGTTTCTTCTCTGAAGGAAAGAGGGGATGTCCTAATGAAGAAATCATTACTGTATTCATTCTTTTGATTTTACAATCAACGATTCCCATTCAGATATTAAAAAGCAACAGCCTGACAGCTCAGGAAGGAAGTAGAAAACCAGCAATCCAGCGAGGTCACTAGAAAAATATGATATGTTGATGATACCTGGCAATCAATACCTCGCAATCAATACCTGCCACTTGTTCCGCCCATTGTTGGACAGCTAAAGTCCAGGAAGCGATGGGCTTTTTAACTGAAGCTCCACCAGGCAAGACTCCAGACTATCTGGAGAAGCTCAGCTGCAAATCAGTCTGTCATTTGATTCAATGACCACTCAAGGCATGGGACTGATCTGCCGTCTTTTGCTCCCAACTTACCTCAAAAGGGGACATCTCGATGGAGGAGAGGTCCTTGAACCGGCTTGCCCAGCTCTGTCTTCACACCCACATAAGCTGTCTGGGAACACACCACCTCAGAGCTCAGGCTTGTCTCTAGTGCCAGGAGCTGCTTTTCTTCAACCTTCTCCTTGTCCTCCTCTAATTCCTGCAACAGCGCCTGAGCTGCAAGACGGTGAACAGGGAGCCTGCAAAGAAAGGGGAGGGATGGGCAGAGAAAGGGCTGCCATTACACCATACACCAAGTCTTAATTTATTGTCAGCTCCTTTTATATCATGGTTTTCTGTCCAGAGGATCAGCTGACAGTAAATACAACAAAAAGTTAATAGTGACTAACTTGCTTGTGTTGGATTTTAACTCAATGAAGCTGAAAACCTGGAGCAAAAAAGACCTTTCCTTGTTGTCTCTTCCCTGAAAAGAGAAAAAGCAGAGCCTGAATGTACCCCTGGAGGAGCACTTCTGTAGCCTGGAAGTAACATGAAAGAACACATGTGGTTTGTTTTGCATTGGCTTGGGCTGTTGGGCTTTAGTCAATATGTTCTTAACTATGTTTTCACAATGAAAACTGCCAGAACAATTATGAATCTAGTCAAATCTCTGGGCCCTTGGCTAAAGGTTTGTGAATCCAGAGGGCAAGAGATGACACACACATCTAAGCAATAAAGTTGATCAAGGTGGTGGCTTCCTACTTTCATTTGGCATTAACATACAAAGGACATGTCATCTCCAAGAGGAAATGGCTCTGCTAGGTGAAAAGCACCTCTCTTTGAATCAACAAAACAGCTTCTTGGTTCATAAGCTACTCCCGGCTGCATTGTATGTGAAGAGATAGCTGGGAGTAGGTCATGAAGAAACTGTGACTCTGAAAAAAGAGGCATCTGCTTCAGGATTCAGAGAAATATTTTGGATGTGCTCCCACTGACTCACTTGTGTGCCTCCTTTAAAGGGTTTCCTCAGCCTTGGATTATACCTGTCTGTCTTCTCAAGTTGGAGTGAGAACTTTGTTGTTTCTGTGGAAGTCTCATTTTGGAAATTATACCAAACAATGGCTGCCCCCTCCATGGAGCCTGATGCCTGTATAAAAACAAAATTTGCAAAGGAAGGAAGGGGAAAAGAAGGGAAATTCTTTCTGAGGATCAGGACAACTCTAGATTAGAGCTGCTGAAGGAGGGCAACTGAATACCCTTAGCTGAGCCAGCACAGGGTATAGTCTACACCACAGGAGGGAGGATTTCTCAGGTTGGTGGGCCTCAGGTGGATCACTTGCCTGAAGTTGCCCCTGGATTTGGGCATAGATGAGGCAGCGCTGACCTTGGAAAATGACCTGAGGGCCTGACCCCACCAGTGTGGCCTCAAGGCCAGAAGGCAACTCCCAGTTCAGAGAGATCCCCGTCATTGCTGGCTGAAGGGCCTTCTTCAGACTTTGCAAAGCCTGCAGGAAACAGGAATTTTATGAAGAAGCAATATAAGATTTCAGGATCCTCTGGGAAATAAAAGGCAAAATTTACTTTGAAAATATTAAGGTTGTCACTTCTCTAGCTTTGAGATTATAAAATAGCTTCTGCAAAAACAATCAAAATTTTGACTGCACAAAGTGTTTTATTCTGCTCCCACTCCTCATGACACAGTAAGTCCTCTGGACTGTGACTGGTAATATCGGCAAAACAAAACTACTTGACTGAAAACTGAATATAAACAGTAGCTTTTGCTGCAAAGAAGGTAAATGCAGTTTTATGCTGCAACTGCAGAAGAATAATTTTCAAGTCACTGGAAATAATTATTCAACTGTATTCTGCTTTGTACAACTCCACCTTGAATGCTATGTCCAGTTCTGGCCATTACTCTTTAAGCAGAAATGAAAGAACCGAGCAGATTCAGAGGAAGATAGGAAAGAAGATCGGGGGATTAGCATCTAAGCTCTGTGAAGGAAGACTGAAGGCGCAGAGTATGTTTAGAACTCAGAAAAGATGGTTGAAGAGGAATACAGTGGGACTCTTCAAATACCTGAAAGGGTTTGCAGAATTAGTGATGAATTGGGTGGCCTTAAAACAGCTAAATAAATTTAGACTCCCGGTTCTGGTACATGGTGACGCTGGTCGTGTCTGGGGACTTGTCTCCAGCCCGGCCAGGTTTTCTGCATCGGTAGACCCCCCAGTGGGTCGAAAGTTGCCCTGGAGGGGCAACCATCGAGAAGGAGGCTTGCTGGTGGCTGAGGGAGAGTGGCAGCTTCTCCCGTGGCTCCAGCTATTTCCTTAGGGTCGACAGAGCAACGATCGTCCTGCAAGATGGTCGTTTCATAAAGTTTCGTATTTGGCAGAAATGGCAAAGATTTCGGCTTTTTTAAAGGAGCAATCTCAAGAAAAATTTTTTGCGGTATGGGAAAAATGGATAAATTTCATACAACATAATTTGGATATGGAAAAATATTATTTAGCCTTTTTATAATTTGTAATGATTGCTTTTTCTTTCTTTCTTTCTTCTTTTTCTTCTTCTTTTTTTTTTATATACACGTTTTACGTATTATTATTCATATATTTTTTTTATATATATGTTTTATTCCTCGCCTACTTTTTTCTTTTTTCTTTCTCTCTCTCTTTTCTTTTTCCATTTTTTTTCTTTCTTAGTATATATTATTCATTTTAAAGCTTATGTTACGCATATTATTATTATATATATTATTATTGTGACTTTTATTATTATTATTAATTATCTTATAAATTGTAAACGTTATTTTTAAAATTTGTTAAATAATCCTATATTCAGTTCTGGGAAGTCGGGGGGGGGGAGGGTGGGGAGGTTTGGGAGGGGGGGGTGAATTTTTATTTGTAAAATTTTTGAAAAATTTCAATTAAAAAAAAAAAAAAAAGATGGCCGATTATCCTGCTGCACCAGCCGAAGTCACAATTACAGCTAAGCGATATTAGACCCACCGCGGAGGATCCGGGTGAGACCCCTTTAGCCCCTCTCTTTCCCTTACTTGGTTTTTTTTTTTTGCCTGAAAAAACTTGGGTTGGAATTATTTCCCTGTTTGGAAAGGGCGGCTTCTGTATGCGTGGGAAGAGAGGCATTGAGAATAAAAACTTGTTAAAGACTACACTCTATTTCTACTTATTTTGGGATATAGAAAAAAAACACGCTTTTTTGAATTTTATTAAGAGCTAATATTGGAAGAATATTTCTTTCTCTTCTTTTTCCTTTAAAAGAGAGAAAAAAGGAAAAAAATTGTGTCTGGAAAAGTTTCTTTTTTATTTACTGAGGACATCTAGTGGTGAAAAGTTAATGTTGCAACTATTCTTTGGATAGAAACCTGACCTTCAAAATATTCCTGGAAGAGATAAGCTGGTGCAGCTGTGAGAACTGAGGGGGTGGACACTGTTTAATTACAGCCTTCATTAAATAATAATAATAATAATAAAGAAAAGACTTTTTATTACTTTTAAAATGGAGAAACTCCACTCTCGTTTAAATTGTAAGCTTACACTGGAAAAGATATATGAGGTGTCTGAAGAAATTTGTGCTATAAGGAAAAGGATTACTACAGAATGAAGAGTCAATGCTACCCCAAACTTTCAAACTGACCTTCAGATTACATCTGTTTATGCTATAAACCAAAACATACCAGAAGAGGAACTAAAGGAAACTAAAGAGGAATTTGATACAATGAAAGAGATCACCACAGAACTAAGAATCAGAGATTCTTCTTCAAATTTTAAAAGTGACTTTCAGATTACACCTGACTACTCTACAAATCAAAATACACTAAAAGATGACTTCATTGAGGATACAGAGGAACTTATTTCATCCTACAAGCATCTTATTTATATTTGTGAGGACCAGAAAAGACAAAGATTGAGATTTGAACCTTTAATGCAGTGAGGCTTCAAGAATAAGAGAAATGGAGGTCCAATCCAGACGACAGGAAGCTTATTACTGCTTCAAATAACATCACAAGCAACAAAGAGAGATTTACCGGTTGGAAGGGAAGCGTTGTTGTGGAAACCTGCTTGGCAGAAAAAAAAGCCTAGAATAAGACTGAAAAGAGAAATTTAAAATTATATATATTGGATATAAGGCATTTTAGAACTATGGACTGAGTTAAGGATTAAGTTTTTGAATAGAAATAAGAAAAAATGGGTGATTAATGTATGAAAATTACTATATAATGGAATGAAGAAAAATGAAGAGATGTTTTAGTTCGGGATTGAATTAATAATTAATTGAATGTGATTTTAATAAGATGATGTGTTCTCTCTGATAACATGGATGATATTAGGTTTGATAATTGGATGAAAACAGAACCTTGTCTAAGGGATTCAAATGATTTAAGGTTATTATTTTGTTAACAAAAAAAATTGATGGATTAGATATGTATAGGAGAGATTAATTTTTATTTTAATTGGGAGATATTGGTGGAAGAAGAAATAAATAAGATTTATGATGAAATTAAAGAATTAGGACATATTTAGAAGGGATACCTGAACTGATAATGTGTGTATTTGAAGTTAAATTTGATTATGGTCTTGTAATTGCATAAAGCTTTAAAATAGGTTTAGGATTAATAGAAATTTAAGGTAGAAATAGACTAGTTTAAATATATAAGCTATTTGAGGGAAATAGAGAGGGAATATTTGATGTATTGATTGAATTACTTATATATGTTTTGTTTTTGGATTTCCGATTACCCCAGACCCATGGTGTGTCTCGAGCACTTTGTATTAATTGAAAAACCAATAAAATTTGTTTAAAAAACAAACAAACATCTAAATAAATTTATACATTGCCTTAGCTCCTAAATGAAGGAAACAAAGAAGACATTATCTTTTATTCCAGAATGCAGGGTATGGAATAGTGGATTTAATTACAGGAAGACAGATTCTGATTTGAAGTTAGACAAAACTTTCTGATAGTAAGAGTAGTTCTGCAGTGGAATGAACTACCTAGAGAAGTAGATAGGCTTCGGTTCATTTGATGTGTTCAGAATGGAGGTGAAGCAAGATGTTTTAATGAGGGTACCTGCTCTGAAAGGGAATTGGACTGAATAGCCTAAACAGTACATTCTGTGATTCTATAAATTATATCTTGCAACTTTGGTTAATACTGAACAACCCATGCTCTACTTTATCTCAAAGATATTAAGCCACTGCAGCTGAAATATTAAAGACATATAATTAAGTGGCAGCATAGAAGATGCTAAATCCTGGAACTATATATCAATGACATGCAGCAATGCTAAAGCCTGTGAAGAAGAGTCCTGACCTTGGCCTGCATACGTTCTTTTCCAGTGATGAATTTGGCATTGCCTCCAGCCGCTCGAGCAATGCCTTTGACCAGGGATGTGGAAGCCCCTTCCCCAATGCCAAAGGAAAAGCACCTGATGGAAACTAAGCGACAAGAACTTCAAGAAAATAATTTCATCCTCTCTTCTTACCCGTTCTGTGTGCCTTTGACATATAGCCATGCTGGCTACATAACCATGGAAATTGTCTTTGGACAATGCTGGCTCCCTCAGCCAAGAAATGGAGATGAGCACTGTGCACTAGAATTGGACACAAGTGACAGGGAAACTTTTACCTTTACCTTTTCTTACCTGTGGCATTGACTGTTACATCAAACTTCAGCAATGACCCCATTTGTATTGGACACTTCTCCATCAGTGAACACAAAGATCTGTGGAGATAGAGAGCAACTTGAAGTGAAAACTGTAAAGGGCAGAGAGAAGAAGATTGGAAGCAGGCAAGAACAAATTTAATTTGAACTTCCTTTTGTTGTTAATTGCGAAGTCGTGTCCGACCCATCGCGACCCCATGGACAATGTTCCTCCAGGTCTTCCTGTCCTCTATCATCTTCTGGAGTCCATTTAAGTTCACACCTACTGCTTCAGTGACTCCATCCAGCCATATCATTCTCTGTCGTCCCCTTCTTCTATTGCCCTCAATTTTTCCCAGCATTAGGCCCTTCTCCAGTGAGTCCTTCCTTCTCATTAGGTGGCCAAAGTATTTGAGTTTCAACTTCAAGATCTGGCCTTCTAAAGAGCAGTCGGGGTTGATCTCTTCTAGGACTGACCGGTTTGAACGCCTTGCAGTCCAAGGGACTCGCAGGAGTCTTCTCCAGCACCATAGTTCAAAGGCCTCAATTCTTTGGCGCTCAGCCTTTCTTATGGTCCAACTTTCACAGCCATACATTGCAACTGGGAAAACCATGGCCTGGACTATATGCACTTTTGTTGGCAGGGTGATGTCTCTGCTTTTTAGTATGCTGTCTAGATTTGCCATAGCTTTCCTCCCCAGGAGCAAGCGTCTTTTAATTTCTTGGCTGCAGTCCCCATCTGAGGTGATCTTGGAGCCCAGAAAAATAAAATCTGTCACTACCTCCATTTCTTCCCCATCTATTTGCCAGGAATTGAGAGGGCCAGATGCCATGATTTTGGTTTTCTTAATGTTGAGTTTCAAGCCAACTTTTGCACTCTCCTTCTTCACCCGCATCAAGAGGCTCTTTAGTTCCTCTTCACTTTCTGCCATTAGAGTGGTATCATCTGCATATCTTAGGTTGTTGATATTTCTCCCGGCAATCTTAATTCCAACTTTTGATTCATCTAGCCCTGCCTTTCTCATGATGTGCTCTGCATATAAGTTAAATAGGCAGGGCGACAGTATACAGCCTTGCTGGACTCCTTTTCCAATTTTGAACCAATCAGTGGTTCCGTGTCCGGTTCTCACTGTTGCTTCTTGACCCGCATATAGTTTTCTCAAGAGACAGATAAGATGGTCTGGTATTCCCATCTCTTTAAGAACTTGCCACAATTTGTTGTGATCCACACAATCAAACGCTTTAGCATAGTCAATGAAGCAGAAGTAGATGTTTTTCTGGAACTCCCTAGCTTTCTCCATGATCCAGCGTATGTTGGCAATTTGATCTCTAGTTCCTCTGCTTCTTCGAAATCCTGCCTGTACTTCTGGTAGTTCTCGATCTACATACTGCTGGAGTCTAGCTTGTAGGATTTTAAGCATAACTTTACTAGCATGTGAAATGAGTGCAATGGTGCGATAGTTTGAACATTCTTTGGCATTTCCTTTCTTTGGAATTGGAATGTAAACTGACCTTTTCCAATCCTGTGGCCACTGTTGAGTTTTCCAAATTTGCTGGCAAATTGAGTGTAGCACTTTTACTGCATCGTCTTTTAAGATTTTGAATAGCTCAGCTGGAATACTGTCACCTCCACTAGCTTTGTTGTTGCTCAGATTTTCTAAGGCCCATTTCACTTCACATTCTAGGATGTCTGTTTCGAGGTCAGTGACCATCTCATTGTGGTTATCTGGGACGTTAAGCTCATTCTTGTATAGTTCTTCTGTGTAGTTTTGCCATCTCTTCTTAATCTCTTCTGCCTCTGTTAGGTCCCTGCCATTTTGGTCCTTTATCATGCCCATCTTTGCATGAAACTTTCCCTTCATATCTCCAATTTTCTTGAAGAGATCTCTGGTCCTCCCTATTCTGTTGTTTTCTTCTATTTCTTTGCACTGTTCATTTAAGAAGGCATTATTATCTCTTCTAGCTATTCTCTGGAATTCTGCATTCAGTTGGGTGTATCTTTCTCTTTCTCCTTTGCCTTTCGCTTCCCTTCTTTCCTCAGCTATTTGCAAAGCTTCCTCAGACAGCCATTTTGCTTTCTTGCATCTCTTTTTCTTTGGGATGGTTTTAGTTGCTACCTTGAACTTCCTATGGCTAGTCAAAGAGACAACAGAACTGGCATGAAGCCAAAGATTTGCTTAACAATCTCTACATTCCCCAAAATGGCTTGGTTCTAGACATGGTGACCTGCTGGCTCTTGTGTATAGTTACTGTTTTTGTTCTGAGTAACTGTATGCTAGCTTGCGAAGTAGTCTCTAGATTAGAAATTTTGACGTGATCAAAATACCACAAGCAAATTTGGAGTGAAATTCATCTTGGTTTTGTTGATGGCATATTGACCAAAATATGCCCAAACTGATCAACAGTATTTACCATTAATAAAGAATGCTGCATATAGTATTGGTATAACTGATACTGGTAACCTAGTTCAGTGGTCCCCAACTTTTGCGGCTTGGCAGACTGGCTGGAGGGGGGGAGAGGGGAACTGGGCCATGTGAGTGGTGGCCTACTGCACGCATGCACACACAGCTCCGTTCATGCACGAGAGAAGTCTTTGGGGTGTGGTTTCACGCTCCTTCATGCTTTCACAAGCCAAAAGCTTTTGCAAAGGGATGGAAGGCCTGAAGTAGTGTGAGATCACTCCCTTGAAGCCTTTCATCTGTTTGCAAAAGCTTTTGGCACGGAGAAGAAAAGACTTTGTGGGCATGGTCTCGTGCTCCTTCAGACTCACCAATGCTCCAAAAGAGAATCGGGTGTCCTGCTCAGGCAGCCTCAGTCAGTCAGCGAAGCTGAGCAGGGCACACTCATCCCACTCAACCTCTGCTCTCACAGCTCCACTTTTGGAACATCGGGAGCAGGTGGTTTGGCAGCCTGGCTGGGGTGGAGAGGGGAACTGGGCCACGTGAGTGGTGGGCACACATGTGCACAGCTCCACTCATGCAAGAGAGAAGCCTTTGGGGTGCCACTCGTGTGAGTGGAGATGCGTGTGTGCACCAGCCCACTTCTCACATGGCCTGGTTCCGAATAAGCCATGGCCTGGTAGTGGGCTAGGGCCTGCAAGTTGAGGACCCCTGACCTAGTTTGTATCTTTCCGATCTTATTAAAAATGGCATGCGAAGACCTTAATGATCTAATGCCATGATGGGCCGTGGAGGTCAATATTTATGGACCCACCAGGTGATAATCATTACATTTGGAAGAATAGAGTAGTAAATATAGAGAATGCAGATTAATGAAATAAATGGAAGAAAAACAGAAATGTATTTGTGAAATTAAGAACAAGAGAAGAATGTAATAGATCTAAGTGAAGTTTTGGTCTTATAGAATAGCTATATATACAGAAATGAAACTGAATATTTACTGATGGATTAAAGGTCTCAATTGTATGTTAGAAAATATGAATTGGTCTCATCTAAATCTATTTGGTTTCAAACCATGAAAGGTTGCAAACCATGACTATGTTTGTAACAGTTACAGCATATAATAAAAGTAAAGCTTCCTTCTAAGAGTCCTTATATTGGTAGTTATGGGCATTATTGTGTGCTTTTCTATAAATCTTTTTGTGCTCATGCATAAATCCTGATTCTATGTAAAAAGAAAGATCTTATTAGAATTGAATACCTGTCGAGGATGTTCTTCAAGGCATGGCTGGCTATAAATGGCCTTCAGGGGTTTTACAATCTCTGTGCCTCCCAAGTCACAATGCAGCTCCTTCACACGTTGGACAGATGTATCCATGGTCTGCTGGGTATACTTAACACTCTGCCTATGGAAGGTGCCAAAGGGTGAAAGCTATTACTAAGCTAATCCAAGTTCTCCCAAACAACCTTTTATATATTCCCCATATCCACAATAATCTACTCTCTATCATCTCACTTTTCATAGCCTTAAAGCACAACCACACAGACCAAAGCCATTCTTCATAATTTATTATCCTTATTATGCTAAGAAGCATAGAGAACCCAAGGGCACTATATGGCTATCAAGAAGGCCAAAGAAGACAAGGGAACACCTCCTTAGGACCCAATAGGAGATCTCAAGGTCATGAATTTTCACCCAATTATAATTTTCATTATAATTCATGATAAAAGAGGAAATTACTAGAAACATAGGGAGAAATTAAACTATGCTTACCTAATGTTTCTTTATGTCAGTAAAATTTAGTTTTTGGAGTGCAGGCTCTCAAAAGTAAAGTGGGGCCCTACAATCCCAAAATTCCACATGCCTCTGGTCTATGATAAAGCTTTCATATGATTTTCAAGTTAAGAAAATGGATTTCAAGGAAGTGGCACATGCAGGACATTGTGTAATTTTTTTTTCTTCTACTCCTAATTTAAGGACTTTGGAGTTTCTCCTATTTATCCCAGTATTTCTTTTAAAAGCAAATTATCCATTTAATTCTTTCCAAATATTCTTTACATAACAAGTAGGAGCTGGAGATACCAAGAAATAAAAAGATAGACAAAAGGCATATTTTAATACTCACGGGTAAAATGAGTCATAAGTAGAGCCAAAGCCATAGATGTTGAAGTAACATCCCAGAGGGAGACTCTTTAGCAAGAAAATCAAGGTCTCCTGAAATGGAATGGGGAGTGAGAGAGAGAAACATCTGGAGTCACTTTAGATATCCCAGCATATCCTTTCAGACTCAAAATGACAGTTTCCATATTTATCACCTCTACTTTTCTGTAGTCCTCCCTTTGCAAAGTCAACAGTTGTGTTTGGATGTAGGCTAAAGGGATTTGGGCTCCAATTATCATTCCAGCTCTCACTTTGTGACCTTCCATAGACACTAAATCCACTGTATTTTACAGAGTTGTTTTAAGTCAGAGGGGTCTGACAGGCCAAAGGGAAAGGATCATGTATAGTAGCGTAAGCACCTTGAAAGATTTGAGGAAATTCTACACAGGCAATACATGTAGCCTATAAATATTGTAGACCATTGGTTCTCAACTTTTTCTTCACCACAGATCCCCTTTAAATAGCTTTTGTGGCCATAAACCATGGCCAAAGATCCCCCCCCAAGACTTAACTCAAGATTTAAACCATGACATTTCTTCAAGCCTTCACGGACCCTGTTCTGGATCCTGAACTAAGATGCTTTGTGATTCAAGACCAGACAGATAACTCAACGAAGATGGTTATAAAAAGAAATATTTATTCCAGGAATACTTGCAGAACTCACGGTTTTGTAGTTTCATCTGGATGTTGTATATTTGTCCATCTTTGTAGGTAAAATCAGTAATTCCTCCATATCAACTTTAGCCTGATTACATACGATGTCCATGCGTGCAGCATGGTTGGTTTTGCACAAAGACAATTAAACACGAGCTGGCACGTAGCCAGGATATCCTGTGATGAACTTAGTAGCCCCTCCCACTGACTTGTTAACATAGGATTCACTGAACAGCTAAAACTACATTACCCATAAGCCATCTCTTAAGGAGACAGCGTTTTACCCTATAAATGCCAAACATTCTAACATACAGATCTATATGCTCTGGTCAGGGTTATATTGATCCAGCACACTCCCCGCTTGGAAATATAAATTTCCACTACTAACTAACTAAAACAAGCAAAAATGTAGTGTTAGGCATGCAATTCTCATTGCTAACTGACTATTAACTATAATAGGCAAAAACATGGTATCAAAACATGCATAACTATAAGGTAAATAGAAAACATGCACAACTATAACAGATAAACAAGGTGTTACATCAAACAATCCAATCATGAGGTAAACACAGATACATAGTTTGAGGTTCGATCTTCCAGTTCGGTCTTCTTCAGCAACAGGACCAGGTCGGTGATCAGTCTGGTGTAAGAGTCATTGAGTCACGATCTGACTCATGTGGCTTCACGACCTGGGCCTCAACTTGGCGAACTAGTCCATCAGAACTGGGTGGGGCCCGGTGCACAAGTCCTATGGGCCAAGAGTTCTGGTATGCACCTTTGTCTCTCAGCAAGACAAGGTCTTCGTCTTGTAGGAGAAACTGGAACCAAAGGAACTTCTGGAACAGAAAAACTGAAACCCAAAAATTCTCAGGAACAAGGGAACCTGGATCCACAGGATACTCAGGAACCGAAGGATCTGGAACCACCGATGGAGTGTCGATGATGGCTGCTACTGTTGTCATGAGGGTAGTGAGGACCTCATGTATGGGTGTGGGTGTCTTTATCAACATAGAGTCCATGATTTTGTGGGGTACGCCAATCATGCACTCCCACACTTCACCCATGTGAGATGCATGGGGAGGGTAATTTTTGGCCTTCAAGCATTTGTCAATCACTGGGGCATGACGAATACCTTCGATACTCTGTAAGTCCTTGCAGGCTCCTACAAAGCTAGTTTTTGGGATGCTAAGACAAGTGATCAGGGCGATCAATACTATGCCCTATCTCAGGTGTCTCCGTTTAAAGGAGCGTTCAAAGTGGGCTGGTTCTAGGAATTGGCTAGAAGGTGGTTTCTCTGTCTCTTTGCCCATTGAGGACAAGCAGATGGTCTGGACGGTCATTTTCTTGTCCTGTCTGAGAAATTTACTGGGTGCCTGAGGTCAAACGTTGGCATGTTGATCTGGAGCTAGAAGCATATAGCGTTTTGGTCTCTGTGGCATCAGGCTGTCTGGACAAGACAAGAACTGAGTACCTTTTAGCCAGATCAATTCTCTCAACTCTGTGGCAAGGGTGGGCCACTTAGCTTGGTCCACAAGGTTCTTATCTGTTGGCACATGTTGCCATTGTTTAGGACTTAAAGATGTTGCAATCTTTTTTACTCTATTGTCTACATAGACGTAGAAGTGCCTGCTTTGGTTGCAGATGTGGCTTGACTTCACCTTGCTGTCTGTGTAGAAGGTGGTAGACTGTAGCTCAAGGCCTATCGTTTTCGCTGTCAGGTTGGTGAGTTTCGCTTTCAATATGGTACCACAGAGTTCTAACCTTGGTACATTGTGGCCTTGTTGTATTGTTAGTCTCACTTTTCCAAAGACGACACCAACACTGCAGCTTTCTCCGCTGTAGACTCTGATGTATCTTATGGTTGCAATCACCTTCATTGACACATCTGAGGAAGCGTACAATTCTTTCTTTTGTACGGTGACAGGTGAGCTGGAGACATACGTGCGTTGCACTCATATGCTTTGGAGACAACTTAGGAGTGTACTCCACAACTCCCAGTCTTGTTTTTGTTCTGGCAGATGCGGCCTGTCCCAAAGTGTAGTGCTTTGGGAGAACACGCGTAGCTGCAGAGATTGTTTGTCCTCTATGGACAAGGCTGAGTCATTGTGGCTTTCACTGGTCTGGAACACTGTTGCTTCCAAAACGGGTTTGGTTGTCACAAGCGTGAAGTGTTCTTGGCGTGGTTTTAGGTGAGAATCTCTTCCATTGCTGAGAATGGAGGTTTTTGAGATATTCACCTGGGTTGAAGATTGCGGCTTCTTGATACAGACCGAACCTCTGATGGCCCATCCAAGTTCCGTCTTAATGGCTACTGGGGTGCCTGGTGGACCTTTGATTCTTTCATCGGAACCAATGGACTCCGGGGTGTCTCGTCCCACCATAAGTAGGATTTCGGCTTCAGGATCTAGGGGAGGGATTAGATTGGCTATGTGCGCTAGGTGAGGAAAGTTTCTTGCTGCCTCTGGTGTTGAAATTTTGCTGCAAACATCTGGTAAGGTCTCCCATTCTAACACTGATGGCAACAGGAACTGTGAACTCCCGTCTATCGATTCTATGCGTAGACCAGAGATTTTCCTCCCCGCCATGCTCATTGGTACTGTGTGTCGTGATTCCGTGCCAGCCTGTGTTCCCAACAGCTGAGTCTGGGGAATCTGAGGAGGTGGTGGAGGAGGCATTTGGAGGGCCATCAGGGTCAGAGGGAGGCTCTGATGAATTACAAGACTCACGGTCTGATGAAGAGCCTGGCCCCTCCAGTCGTGTTACAGATGAAGCTCAGCTGTGTGGGGAGAATGAGTCAGACTTGGAGTATTCACACCTGATGGACATGATTGATGCTCGTAGATGCAGGCAATTAGCGAGAGCAGATCAGCAGCAGTCAATACAACAACTCCAGGGGAGGAGGAGAAGGCACTGAGAGGCAACGCCTTGGCACTGCTTTATAAAAAGGGAAGGTGTGGGCGGTGCTGGTTGCTGAAGGCAACCGTTGCAAAGTACTTCATGGGATCATGTTCTGTTAGTATTGCCGGTGACTACTTTTCTGTTTTGCATTGTGTTTCGTGTGGACAATTTCCTCCATTTGGATTGTGTTTTGCTGCTTTTGTTTCTGGACTATTTGGCAGGTTGGTTACCCATATTAAAAGGGGTTTGTTTTCTTTTGAGTCTCCAGCCTATTTTCTCAACAGGGGTTTTGTCCTTGTGCCTTTAACAAGGACGGCCATAGGCTGGGATAGAACACTGTGCACGTATTTATTGCAAAATACTTTAGTTCACTCAGGAGGTCGAAGAGGTCGAAAAATGCAGGCTTAGCTATTCTGACCTTGCTGTGTGCATCTAGTATGACATACATCTTTACAGCCTTTTCTGGTCGCCCCTCAGGGTAGACTTTAGCTAGACAGACGGGAGAGCATGAAGGAGGGCGCGGTGAGTCACCACATATATCTGTGTAGTACACCCCGAACGTTTCTGGGTGCTCATTGGAGCCACGTTGAGGCTCTGTCACCGTGGGAGGGGTCGTGGTTGCTTGTTGTGGCTCCTCAGAGGGCTTCTTAGAGCAGGGTTTTTCAACCTTTTTACTGATTGTACCACTTTTAGGATATGGCAATATTTGAGTACCACCTAGCAAGGTGTCAAAAACTTGATGACTAAAAAAAAAACATGTTCAAAGTTGCAATTGCACTGAAGTGACCTATGACCATTTTTCACACTTATGACCATTGCAGCATGCCCAGGGTCATGTGATTTATATTTGGATGCTTGGCAACTGATTCATATTTATAATGGTCACAGTGTTCCAGGGTCATGTGATCCCCTTCTGCAACCTTTTGACAAGCAAAGTCAATGGCAGAGCTGCTGGTGGCCAAGTGCTAAGGCGGGACTTCCTTTCCTCCCTCCCTTCCCTGCCTCCCTTTTTCTCATTCCCATCTCCTTCTGAAGGAAGAATTTGAACGCCCCCCCATATTTTCCCTCTTCCATATATTGATCAAACAAGGAAAGGCCTCCAGAGACAGAAAAGACAAGCCGGTTCCGGATCGTGGCGCTTGCAGCTGTGCGAGGAGACTGCTCTCCTTGCCAGCTGATTCTCTGCTGCTGGTAGACCCTTAATTGGGTCGAAAAGCCACCTTGGAGGGGCGGCTACCAGTGAGGAGGTCCTCGTCGTCCTTGGGAGAGCGGCAGCTTCTTCCAAGGACCGAGATTGCTCCTTTGGGCCGATGGTGGAAAGAGCGGCCAGTAAAATGGCCGCTCACCTAGCCACTGAAACCAGAAGTCAGAAGAACATCTAAGCACAGGAACCACCATGGCTCAGCCGGGTGAGACTTTTTTCTCTTCCTCTCTTGGTTCTCCTTTTTTTGTGTGTGTGCCTGTAAAAAGCACCTTTGAAATCATTTCCCTGCTCTGAGAAGGCGGCGTTGGTGAGTGTGGGAAAAAGAAGCTTATGGATTGAATTAATTTAAAGTGACTTTTTTTTCTTTCTCTATTTTTACTTTATTTTTTATTCACTTTGGGGTCTTGGAAAATCTTTTTAATATTCAATATTGAATTTATTATTGGACTTTGTCTACATTTGAAGAATTCTCCTTTTTTCTACGTTTTCTGATCTTCTTAATGATATTTTTGGTGTCTGGGAGGAGATTTTATATTCTACTGAGGACACCTTGTGGATAAAGTTAAAATTACACTATTTCTTTTTTTGTTGGTGAGACTGGCCTTGATCTTCAGACTACCATAAAAAGGAAAAGACAAAGAAATTCAACAGCTGTATTTGTGGGGGTGGATACTGATTAAATGTTCTTTGAACACAGCCTCTACTAAAGATACAGATTGTTTCTAATTTTCCTTGAAATGGAGAAATCTAACGTTCAATTTTACTACAAACTTATACTGGAAAAACTTTATGAAGCTACTGACCAAATACGTTTCCAAATAAAAGAGTGTACTATGGCAATAAAAAATAGACATTCTGCTTTGAATTTACAAATTGACCCCCAGACTACATCTGAGTATTTTATAGTTCAAAAAACAGAAGCGGAATCAACTAAGATTAAAGAAGATTCTACCTTACTTTATATGCATGCTGATGAGATCTCCGAGGAACTAAAAAGAACTGTAACTGAACCACTTACAACTTTAAAATTAACAGAAATGAACAGACAAGCTCAATTAACTGAAAACTATGGCAGCTTGGATAAGCATCTATTAACTACAAAATTGGACATAACTGAGCCTGTTATTCAACATTTTCAAATGTGGAGACTTGACTCTTTAAAACAACAAGGGATTACTTACAAACGAGCTAGGTTTTTAAAACAGAAAAGGAGACGCTCTTGTTTGACTCAAAGGATAATACAAGGCATAAAAAGTGATTTATTCATTGCTATAGAGGCGGTGTTATGGAAACCTGTTTGGCATAAAAGGAAAGCTAGAATAAGATTTAAGAATTTTGAGGTAAGGCTCTATATATTGCATTTTAAGGCTTACTAGATACGGATTGATTTATGGCTTAAGACGGTTAAATAAGATGTTAGATTGAATAACAATTAATTAAAGGTTTGAATTTAATAAGACGTTTGTCTATATATTAATATGTTTGTTGTGGTAATAGTAATTTTGGGAGGAGGTTAAAGGAGTTTGACACAAATATTGAGGGAGTGATAGTTTTTTCCTTTCTCTCTTTTCTTTTTTGAATTAATATTTTTATTATTAGGAATGATAGCTATTTTGTAATGGAAGAAGAATAAGAAAAAAAAGAAGAAATGATATTAACAAATGTTTATTGATTATGTTAAGGAAAAAGGGATAGGGAGACACCCGAAGTGTTAATTATGTATTTAGATTAGCAATATGGAAGATAGTAATTGAAATAATAAAGCTTTATACAGGATTTGGACTTATTTAGATGAAATGTTACTGATTAAGAAAAAAGAAGGAATGATATTAATAAATGAATATTGATTGTGTTAATGGAAAAAAAGGTATGGAGAGACATTTGAAGTGTTAATTATGTATTTATGTTACCAATATGGAATATAGCAATTGAAATAGTAAAGCTTAATATAGGATTTGGATTTATTTAGATGAAATCTTATTGATGACTGTTTTGACTGACTTAGTTGTACTGAAATATATTAACTTGAATATAATATACTACTAGAGGGAATAGAGAGGGGTGCTTCTCCAGCATGATGACTGAAGAGTCCACCAATGGGTTATTTCAGTCCTCCTGCCCAATCAGACTGAGTTGTCAAGTTGTCACGCCTCCTCATTATCTAGCTCCCCCCAGTTTCATCTTAGTCTTTCGCTCATGAGGACGTAATAATTTGATTCTCTTCATGAAAAGCAGGTCAGGCTAGATATTTAATTCATTGGTGGATTCTTCCTGGAGTATAGTAGTGTTAGATTGGTTTCTTTCTCTGAGGAGTTTTGGTAATTTTGTTTGCCTTCCTTCTTTCTCTTTCCTTCTATTACCTGGGAGCAGAGCTTATCCCTCTCCTGGCTGGGGTGTGTGTGTCTGCCTATGTTTTCCTAACTATTCAGTTAGCTGCGTTAATTCCCAGGGTAACATCAAGGTGGTGGTGGGGGTTTTGTTCCCTTCCTCTCACTAGCTAAGGAGATTGTTTTTGATCAGTATTTTGGAACTACAACCAGTTCCTTGTGGCGGCCGCCATTTTGAAGCCATGTGGAGCCTTCTCTGACTGGGATTGGTCAGAGTCCTTCTAGCGGCGGCCATTTTGACTTCCCAAAGTGAAAGTTAATTGTTGCAATCGGACTGTTAGCAAGCTTCCTCCTTGCTCGTTGTGCAAAATTGGTTTAAAACAAAGTCATTATTGTTTCCAGAGCCATTTATTTGGCTGCCGCTAAAGGAGGCGAAGCCTCATTGCTGTGGCAGCGAAGACTCGTGGGCACTTAGAAAAAAAAAGCCTCATTTTTGCTCCTTTTATTATTTACTGACATAGTCCTTTTGGAATTCAACTGAGGTCCGTTCCTTCTCCTACTCCTATCTAGTGAAGGTAGTTCTTTCTTCTGAATCGAAGCGTCCACCATTTTGCCAACTACTGTCTCATTGGGAAACGCCCAGGACAGGCAGGGACGCCATTTTTGGAGTTGGTTGTTTATAATTACCTCACAATTTAATTAATATTGCCTTTCTCATATTTATTTTCATCCTAATTTGCAATTAAGGTTCTGTTTCAGAATCCACTATTCATTGCAATTAGCAGCAAATTTGGGGCAATTATTATTGCAACGGAGGTCCAGCAGGCCCTGCTCGCCATTCCCTGCCTGAGTTCTGCCACCCTGAACCTAGTGGTTGCCTACAGGATCCTGACCATTGCCACTAGCGAGACACGTGTGATTTCATCACCATTCTGATCTGGTTGCAAGTGTGTCCAGCACATTGGTGACGAGCGCTCCACAGCACCCAGTGTGAGCCCATGTTGCCAGGGGCGGTTCATGCTTTTTTCTCCACGTGCAGTCAGTCCCGCTGAGGGCTCCTGACGTCTACTGCAGGGTCACTCAATTTCTGAGTCCTGCTTGGGGGCATTACATCGACATGGCAGAACCCACTGAGCCACAGCCTTTGGACACAGGCAACACCATGGTCCAAGCCGAGACGGTTTCTGAAATGCCTACAGGTAAGGCCAAAGCAAAATCTAAATACGGCAGGAAGGCTGGTAAGACAAGCGATAAGATGGCTGACAGAACACATAGAGCCCTGGAGAAGCAATTCTCCCGGGCCCAACGCTTGTCAACTGAACAGGATTACATACCTCCTGGTGCATCCCCACCTGAGACACATGTACCGTCCACATCAGGAGCATGGTCACCTTTGAGCACAATCCAGCAGGTCTCTGATCAGACCTTTGGTCAGGTGGGTCCACCCATGCTTGGGGAGGACCTTGATTTGCCCGGCCCATCATCTGCACCCACTGCTACATTAACTCCAACGGCTGCGGGGTCACGACCTCCGCTAGAGCCATCTTTTTCAGCACAGCTCCAATCGTGGATATTGCAGGCGGTGATCCAGGCCGTGGCATCATCGGGTATCCACCAGGCGTCACCAGTTCCTGGTCCTTCCTCTGCACCAGCTTCCTCATCTCGACCCACAGCATCAAAGCCATATAGGAGGTTCCCTTGTCCCAATGGGGATCGGGGTATTACTCCATCCTCTTTGTAGTTCCAAAATCCTCAGGAGGATGGAGAGCAATCCTAGACCTCAAGGGGCTGAACCTCCACCTACAATACAGGAGGTTCAAGATGCAGACGTTGCACTCCATCCTAGGCAGTATCAGGATGGGAGATCTTCTAACATCAATAGACCTCAAGGAGGCATATTTGCATATCCCTATCCACCCGGCACATCGCAAATACCTGCGGTTTTGTTACCTCAACCGTCATTTTCAATACAGGGCCCTACCATTCGGTCTTTCCTCTGCCCCCAGGGTCTTCACCAAAATACTGGCAGTTCTGGTGGCTCATTTGAGGTTGGTTCCGGTGGGCGTCCAGTGTTATCTGGACGACATTCTGATCCAATCGCTGTCAGCAACATCCGCCCAGTCAGATCTGGATCTCACAATCAGGACTCTTCAGAACCATGGGTTCTTAATAAATTTCAAAAAGAACCAGACAACACCATCGACCCGTCTGTTACACCTGGGGGCAGTGATTGACATGGACAATTTTCACATGTACCTATTGGAGGAAAGGTGCAAGAGCATCAGAGACCTGGCACTCAAGTTATGCAGGAACAGGACAGTAACATTAGCTCTCCTTTCCCAGTTACTGGGGAAGTTGATATCCTGCATAGCGATAGTGCCGTGGGCCCGACTACATGCTCGAGCCCTACAGTGGTTTCTGCTTCCACATCAAAGACAACATACAAATACCTCCAACCAGCTGGTGCGTGTTCCTCGTCAGGTTCGTCTGTCTCTCAACTGGTGGGCTTCCTTGGCCATATGCAAGGGGACCCTATTCAAAGAGCCCACTCGCATCAGTATGACCACGGATGCGAGTATTTTCGGTTGGGGCGCTCATCTCCAAACACGGATGGCTCAGGGTCAGTGGTCACAGACAGACCAGAGGCACAGCATAAATTGGTTGGAGCTCAGAGTGATCCACCTAGCTCTCAGACATTTCCACTCAGTAGTCAGGGGGCAACATGTGCTGGTCCTGACAGACAACGTGGCGGCAAAGGCCCACATCAATCAACAGGGGGGTACCCAGTCAAAGTCCCTCATGGCAGAAGCTCGGGCATTGAGCTCCTGGGTGGAGAAACATCTACTCTCCATCAGGGCAGAGCACATTTCGAGGGAGGCGAATCGGCAGGCAGATTTTCTCAGCAGGTCAATAGTGGACCATTTGGAGTGGAAGTTACATCTGGATGTCTTCAGGGAGATCATGGACAGATTTGGTTGCCCGATAGTGGACTTGTTTGCCTCGCCAGAGAACACCCAACTACCCAGGTTTTTCTCCCGGTTCCCCTCTCGGGGGGGTGGAGGGGGTGGACGCCCTATGCAGCCAATGGCCGTGAGGCCTCTTATATGCCTTTTCCCCACTGCCTCTGTTACCAGCAGCTATCAGGAAGATCCTGGCGGAGCAGGCGGAGGTAATATTTATTGCTCCTCACTGGCCCAGAAGGCCATGGTTTGCAGACCTGGTGAGCCTCTCCGTCTCTGCTCCGTGGAGGATTCCAGACCATCGCATTCGGTTGACACAGGGAGATCTTCAACATCCAGATCCCCAATGGCTTCAGTTGACCATCTGGCACTTGAACGCCGCACCTTGACTCGAGAGTCCTATTCGTCAGGGGTGATCGATATGATTCAGGCTGCCAGGAGACCGTCGACTAACCATATTTACAACCATACGTGGAAGAACTTCTGTCATTGGTGCGACAGGAATCACGTGAGTCTGTCACAAGTAACCATCCCCAAGGTGTTAGAATACTTGCTGGAGGTCGTCAACAAGGGGTTGTCGCCCAACACTATCCGTAGACAGCTAGCAGCCCTTTCCACAGTGTTTTCTTGGGACTCTTCAGAGTCCTTGTCTAGACACCCTACAATCAGATCTTTCCTAAAGGGAGTTACCAATAGCAAACCCCCTGTGATTCATAGGTATCCCTCTTGGGATCTACCCAAAGTCTTACAAGCTCTAACCTCTTCCCCCTTTGAACCACTTAGAACATGTTCCTTGCGGTACCTGTCGCTGAAGGTTTCATTTCTGATAGCCATAACTTCTGCCAGATGTATATCAGAATTAGCTGCCTTGTCGATCAGGAAGGACCTGTGCTTGTTTCACGAGGACAGGGTGATTCTTCAATTAGATCCCTCGTTTATTCCAAAAATAAACACGGTGTTCCATAGGGCACAAGAGGTTATTCTCCCGGACTTCTGTCCCCACCCATCACATGACTTGGAATGACAATGGCACTTTTTAGACGTGCGGAGAGCTTTGCGCTGTTATATCAAACGCACAGCATATTTCCGTAAATCAGAAGCCCTGTTTATATCCTTCCAGACTTCCTCAATGGGCCAAAAGGTTTCGGCTTCCACTATAGGTAGGTGGATTAGGGCTTGTATTGCAGCAGCTTATGCGTCTCTTGCCCTACCCATTCCCAGTCATGTGATGGCTCATTCCACATGCAGCGCTGCCACAACCGCTGCATGGGCTACTCAAGCGTCTATTGAAGACATTTGTAGGGCAGCGACATGATCCACGCCTTCCCCATTTATTAGGCATTATCGCTTGGACAAGTTTGCTTTGGCTGAGGCCGCCTTCGGTAGACGTATTTTGCAGCAGGTGGTGACACCATCAGGTTCACAGGCCCCAACTATTTCCCACCCGTAGGGACTTCAGGAGCTTTGGTACGTCCCATTGGTGGATTCTTCAGTCATCATGCTGGAGAAAGAGCGTTGGCTTACCTGAACGCAAGTTCTCAGCATGATGATGAAGAATCCACGCCCTCCCTTCAAGTTGTTAGTTAGTTAGGGGTTGGGGGCCTGTTTCTTTTTTTCCTTTTTTTTATGAATATCTGCTTGAGAGTCATCACATCCAACTGTTGTCATTTGCTACACCCTCGATGAAACTGGGAGGAGCTAGATAATGAGGAGGCGTGACAACTTGACAACTTAGTCTGATTGGGCAGGAGGACTGAAATAACCCATTGGTGGATTCTTCATCATCATGCTGAGAACTTGCGTTCAGGTAAGCCAATGCTCTTTTTCTTTTAACTTTTTTTTAAATGATTTAATTTGATCTTTGTGAGTATGACTTTGTATTTGGACAATTGATTGCCCTGCCACCACAGTGATTCTTAAGCACTGGTTTGTAAAATGAAAAAACTAATAAAACTTTTTTTTTTTTAAATTAGCTACTGGCTAGAAAGGAAAGTAAGGAGCGCAGCCGGCACTTAAGGAAGAAAAAAAAATGTAAGTACTGGCTGCAGGCTAAGGCAGCCTCCCCAAATGGCTCCATTCATAAGTAAAGGAATTCTACAGACAAAATCCATTCAGGAGAAAAATACTTCAAAATCCCTTGCAGCAAAACTTACAGCTAACAACAGCAGAGCAATAGAAGCTAACACGAGACATCAGCTGTAAGACGCTAAGAAAGAGACACAGGCATGTCTTGAGCAGAGGTTTGAAGCTGCAGGACACAGCTTGACAAACTGAGTTTATTGCTTCTTATATACTTGTTACATACACCAGCTTAACCATTAGATGCTGACAAAGGTTTGTTCATTGGAAAATGTCTTCATGTAAGCAACTATTTTCTAGTAACACATTACATGGTCAAAGACCAGGTAAGAACAAATACAGGGAGATGAAAGCAGAAGGAACTAACAAAGACAGGAAAAGATAGGAGAAGGAACTAAGCATATTGTCTGTTTAGGTAGGTGAGGCATTAAGTTAAAAGGGGATGACCTTCTGGCTGCTTCATTGGGACAAAGGGTATCAAAAGGTTATGAGGTTTGTGGGGGGGAAAGCACGGCAGTTTGCTGCGCGTGCATTTTTTCCCACAATCAGCCAAATAGAAATTGCCAAACACTCCTTAAGAACACAAAGCCCACATTGCACAAACCCCAGAACTTCAAAGTCACAAAAGCACATAAGACTCCTTCCACTCTCCATCTCCCTCCCTCGTGCCTCACCTCCAGCCATTGCTGCCTTTTTTCATTCCTCTTGGAGGGCGACCCCTCCCCTGCTGCATTTCTTGCTTGTTTGCTGCTGCCAGCACAGGTGGCTGCCACAGCAGTTGTAGATCGGCTCATGGCCAGCCTGCTTGATTCCTCAGCCTGCTTGTTTCCTCCTCCTCCTCCTCCTCCTCCTCCTCCTCCTCCTCCTCCTCCGTGCAGCTGACTCCACCTCCTCCCAAGGCTGCTGCTTTTTTTCTCTCTCCGTCTCCTGCCCAAACTGCCTCCTTTTATAGCCTCTCCTGTCTCCACCCCCTCCTCCTTTCTCATGGGGGAGGGTGAGCCAGAAGTGAGCCTGGTGTCAAGACTGCTAACATCGTATGTTCTTGCTTGCCATATATGAAGAAGCAAACCTGTTTTATTTAGCCGAGTAGCATTTCTAGAGTTAAGACAGATAGCAGTAGGTTAAGGGGTGGGAAAGTATGCAAGTTAACCATAACAATGTCTGGGCACAGTGTGGCCAAGGTCAGCTCAGCTGCAACGGGAGGGGCACCTCACGGTTCACATTAATTGGAGAATGTGATTGATGACTGTAAAATGAAGGAGTGAGTTATGCTTTGTTACAGATGCTTGGGGGAGGGAGGATTCAGTTTCTGGCTTAACTTTGTTAGTGCCGAAGCTATGCAGAATAATAAAAGATTCTTTTAGAGGAAAAAGCCTCAAAATTCTTTGAAAATCTGCTTTCTTTCGGAACCATGTCACCTGGGGCCTTTGCAGCTCCAGAGGACTCTCTCACTGTAAGTCCTTGCCTGTGCTGGCTCTTTCCCTCCCCCAGTACACTTGGCTAGGCAGGGCTGAGTACCACCTGCCACTCATTAATGTACCACAAGTGGTACGCGTACCACGGGTTGAAAAGCCCTGTCTTAGAGTCTAGATGCAAGGCTGCCGGGTGCTTGTCACTGTTACACAGGTGGCATTTCACCCTAACTGCGCAATCTTTGGCCATGTGATCCATAGAGTCACAGCACTTGTAGCATATCCTATGCTTCCTGAGCAGGGCCTTTCGATCATCCAGGGACTTTCTTCCAAATTCTCTGCAATTGTTTAGAGAGTGTGAAGATTTGTGAATTGGACAAGTCAGGCTTTTGTTGGATAGGCGAGGTTTGGAATGAATACTCCTCGGCAGTTGCGTGTCTGAAGTCTTCTTTGGCCGGGCCGTGACCTCTGTCTTGTATACTGAAATAAGAGGTTTGTCCTTTGTGGCTTGGAAAGAACCCTTGTTAGTGCCAAAGTTGTGACTGGTCCGTTTGGGCGTTGTAAAACTTTTTCATCGACATCAAGGTAACTAGGGTCATTGTACAGTTCTGATTGATCGGAAACAAAATCTGTAAGAACAGCAAAGGGTGGAGGTTTGCTGGGGTCCTGTTTCCTGTAGGGCTGGGATTCTTTGAGCCATTGATCTTTCAACTGCCTTGGCAGTTTCTGGAAGATAATCTTCTGCGTGTCGAGCTGGTCAAGGCAGAAAAGTCCTGGCATGGTGAGACTTTGTTGTGCTGCCCGGAGCTGTTTTAGTAAGTTGGAGAATCTCCAAATTTGACTAGGATCGTTGATATTGATGATGGGGATGTGATGACCCAGGGCCCCGAACAGAGGCAAAGCACTTAGCTGGTCAGAATAATTGTCTTTGTAAGCACTGCCAACATTCACCCAACAGCCCCCACATATGCTGGCACAAATTCAATAAAACAGTCAACGGAGTTAAACAGTTCTTTAAAGTAAAACAGATAACAAAGTATTATCTTTTCCATGCCCAGCTTGCCTGTAACCTGCAAACTGCAAAACTGAGGACAGCAAGGAGAACTCAGCAGGAAACAAACTTGATCCAAAATACAAAGAGTCCAGGTACAAGAGCTCACATCACAAGAGTTCACATTTGTTCCCAGCAAATGCCCCACCCCACAGTGTCTCCTTAAATACCTACTCCCCAGGTGTGCCTTGTGGAGTGGGGCATGATGCTCTCCTCCCGAGCAAGTGAGCCTGCCTCCGTTGTTCCCTCCTCCTCTCTGCTCTCCTTGCTCTGGGATCTGGTGGGGAGGGGCCTTGCTCCTTGCCTGAGCTCTGCCTTCCCTGTTCCAAACTTGAAGGGCCCTGGCCTGCTTCAGCCTGTTCCTCTCCACAGTCCTCTGAAGCCACAGACACCCCCTCCTGGGCCTCAACAGGGAACTCCATGTCGTCCTCAGAGTCAGGCTCCGATGGAGGCATGACAGGGAAAATCATAGAGATCCTTTAGGAATGAGGACTGTGTCAAAGAAGGTGCCCCATAGTGCTTGTTGAGCGTTTCCCATGCTTCTCAGGGTGACGGGTGGGTCACTCAAACGTGATACGAAGATCTCATCCACTACCTTTGAGGATTCTGGTCCCAGCCATGCCGACATAAGCCCGACCTCTTCCCCTGGGTGTAACTTCTCTTCGCGGAGGGCTTGCTTGAAAAATTGCTTCCACAATAAATACTCCTTCCCTGGTTTGTCAGAGAATTTTCGCACGCCTCTGGATGCCATGTCCAACCTTCTTCCACCAAATGTTGGAGGATACATCAGTCCTGTGTATGGGCTGTAGCCAGGCGGAGGTGGTGCGTCGCTTCCGGGAGTGGAGGCCTGTGCCAGGTCTGGCTGGTAACTTTCTTCAGCGTGTTGTCTGCTGAGGGTATCTTGCCATGTCACATGTGAGGGACCTTGTGGGTTTGGTCTGAATTCCTCTGCCCTTACATTGAGCTGAGGGGACCTGACCTCTTGTGTGCTTACTGGTTGGGGGGGGGGGTTTCTTCGTTCAGCTGGTGCGTTGTCGGTTCACTGACCAGTTGGCACGGCTGGTAGTCGAAATTCTCCTCCATAGTCAGGTCTGGGGGCGGTTCCTCAGAATGCTGCTTCCTGTTGCCTCAATATTGACTCCTTTCTGGTGAGCTCATCCCGTAGCAGTTGCACTTCCTGCTGTGTAACCGTTGCTGCTGCAGGTGGACCCATCCGGTTACCATCTGTGGTTTGGTTCGTTGGGGTCAATGGTGTAGCAACAGTGGGAAGATCTTGTGATCCAGATGTTGCGACATCAACTCTCTGGATGATTGGCACATCTGGCCATTGAGATTCTTCTCCTTGTCTTCTCGGTCTTTGGGGGCTTGCGGATAGCTACGGCGCTCTTACCTTTTCACGTTGAAATGTGCTCTGGTCGTCAACGTAGGCTTGTACACGGTTATGAGGGCTTTCCCTTCCTAGCCCTTCCAACCTGTGCGTAGATGTAGCATCTTCCAGCTCTCTCTGCAGAACCGCTGTTCTTACGGCTGCCTCTTTTGCTTTCTGTTGGTGCTGGGAAATCTCAAAGCTGGCCTGAGCTTTGACCATGTCTTCTCTTTGCTGATGCTGTGCCTCTACCAGGCAAAGGGCTGCTGCAGCTTGCCATTGCTCTGCTTCTGCTACACGTAGAGCTGCTGCAGTCTCCGCTTTGGCCAATTCTTCTCTTTGCTGCTTTTCTTCTACTGCTGCTTGTGCAGCAGCAGCAGCCATTGCGGTATCGATTCATGCTTGTGTGAGTCGGTCGGCAAGGTTCTCTGCCCTTGAGGCTCGGGATGCTTGGCTATGACGAGAAGTCGCTTTTGAATGGTGGGAGGCACCCGTAACATGAGATTATTGTGACACGCTGGAATATGCCTGGACTCACCGTGAGTTATGGCGAAAGGGTGAGGCTTTTTCAGAGGCGTGAGATGGAGCCACCTGTGAGCGCTGGGATGGCACATGTGAATGACGGGAGACTTTGGACTCGGCCCTCTCGTCTGGTCTGTCTTTCCTGTAAGGCTTGGTCTCCAGGAGGCGTTTTAAGCTTTCTAGAAACTTCTTACGTTCCTTGTTTCTTAGCTTGAGACTTTGCATTGTGCTATCTATAGTTGAGTCTCCTAGTTGCGCCTGTATCTCTTTGAGACGGCTTTTGAAGTCTGTCCATTGTCAGAAAGCTTCTTCCTTACCATCTTCCAATGAGCATGCACGTTTGGGAGAGAGCTCCTCTTTAGGCACTTGGTAGAGTTTGTGTAATTTCTCCCAGTGTCTTTCATGGTGTTCATAACTCGACTCCCATCTTTCCATCAGATGTGAGTGCATGGCTTCTGTAGGCTTTCTTTCTTGCCTCAGGTCATAGGGCACCTGGGATGTCTGTGGCCTCACTGAGGCTTGAGCATCAGCCTCTGTGTACAGGTCAAGGTTAGCTGGTTGCAGCATTTCTCCTTGGCCAGCTGGTTGGGGTGTCTCATACAGGGTGGTTGGTTGAACCCTTTCTTCTAAATCAAGGAGACACTCCGCCATGGCTAGGAAAGGTTCAGTAAACCTCCTAGCTATTTTAAAGTGAATTCTATGAACTTTGCTTTTTGACCACTAGGGGTCACTCTATCTGGGTGGGCACTTCGGGGAAATTCCCTCTTTGGCCACCAGGGTACACTGTTTGCTTGAGTGAGTGCTTCAGCGAAATGCACTCTTTGACCACTAAGGGTCACTGCTTGCATCCATGGGTACTTCAGCAAAGTTCACCCTTTGACCACTAGGGATCACTGCTTGTGTGAGTGAATGCTTCAGGTGAGGTTCACTCTTTGTCCACTAGAGGGCTCTCTCTGTGCGTGATTAAAGGCTCGTGTGAAGTTCCTTCTTTAACCACTAGGGGGCGCTTGGAGAAAGACCAGCTAAATTCTTTCTTCTTAGAACCACGTTGCACGTTAGTGGCCACCTGGAGATTACTGAGCTCCGACTAGCTCCCATAAACTTCCACCATGGTCGTTACATTGCAAGTTGTTGACCGCCTGGAGATTACTGAGCTCTGACTAGCTCCCATAAATATCCACTTGGTCGTTATGGCTTTGTGATAATAAGCAAGGTTAATTTGCTGCCTTTTTTCTCCTTAATTTGCCCTCAGCAAAGACACCACTAGGGGTGACTGCTTGTGTGAGTGATTACTTTGGGTGAAGTTCACTCTGTGCCCACTAGGGGGTGCTGTTTACTTTGGATGAATTCAGGGAACTTTGCTCTTTGACTATCAGAGACACACTCTGCATAGTTAGAAATTTCAGCGAAGTTCCTTCTTTCACCTCCAGGGGGTGCTATTAACTTGGATTGGTGCAAGCCTGCTATTTGCAGATCAGCTACCAAGGTGTGGGGGGGTGCTTATGATCATTGCAGCATCCCAAGGATTATGTGATTTACATTTGGATGCTTGACAACTCACGTTTATGATGGGTTGCAGTGACCTGGGGTCATGTGATCATCTTTTGCAACCTTCTGACAAGTAAAGTCAATGGGGAAACCCAGTGCTTTTTTTCTAAAAAAAAAAAAGGTGCCGGAACTCACACACGTCATACAACCCGCCTTGCCTACCCTACAAAGTTCCATCCCAAAAAGGTGCCGGAATTCCATTCTGGACGTTCTATGAGAAAAAAAGCCCCGGGGAAACCAGAGTCACTTAATACTTACTAATTGAACAACTGCAGTGATTTACTTAACAAATGTGGCAAAAAAGTCTTAAAATGGGACAAAACTTATTTAACAAACTTCTCACTTAGCAACATAAATTTTGGGCTCAGTTGTGGTCATAAGTTGAGGGTTCCCTCTACTGATGTGGTGTATGAAGTGTGCAGGTGCTGGAAAAATACTTTTTTACCCAAAGTTTCTCCCCATCCAAATCTTTAGGTCCTAAGCAGCCTTACCTGGGCAGCAGTGCAATCCTCCGACATATTTTGTATAAGACTGCATTTTGAATCCACCCAGTTGATGCCATAGGGGGACTCCACCTTGGCACTGAGGCTGAGGGTGTAGGGCAGAGCTTCTGTACACACTCGTGGTATCTGCTGGGTAACAGTGCCCCCTTCTGAGCCTGATAAGAGTAAGGGATTCCTGGGGATAGCTGCCTGAATCTGGGGGCAGCAGGGCACCACCTGAAACAAGAAAGTGGCACTGTGGTGCTGGGATTATTGAGCTGGATCAAGACAGGTTCAGAGCCCTGTATGGCCACAATTCTCACTCTGATTTTGGATCCTAGTAGATGCTTTACTTGGACTTCAAAGCTAAGCAGGGAGGGATATGCTTACTACTTGGCTACCATGGAAGAAACCAATGGTAAATCACTCCTGCCAAGAAAAGGAGGTGTCCATGAAGTCACAAGGAATCTTGCTCAAATTGAAGAATGTGTTATCTTGTCCTAGTCTCTCAGCCTGCAAACCCAACCTACTTCGTGAAGATGGTGTGACAAGAAAATAGAAAGGGACAAAAAGCACTTTATATCAGTATTTCTTTTTAATTTGGAAAGGAAAATAATGGGAAGTGATAACTGAAGGTCTTTGAATTCTTTGCACCTTCTTATACTCATTTGGCGGGCACCATCTTGCAAAAGTCTGGTGTAGTAACTGCACACCATTTTGAGCTCTATCCATGAATAAAAATAAACAAAATGGTAAAATTAAATGGAAAGGATCAATGGCAGTATGCTTCCTTCTCAAGCTTTTTACTTCAAGAGTTTATTGTTCTAATGGCAAACTATAGCTGTTTGCAAAATGTGACTGAAACACTGCTAGTTGCACATCCACAAAGATTGTACAGAACACGTCAACTCCTATGCAAGCATCGTACATTATGCCTTCATGTCTTGTATGAATCAAGCCACAACTATTGGTTTTTAGGATGCAACTGAGTTCATTGTCCCAGTGTGTGACACCACTGAGCAGGGAAGGTGCCTATTGGAGGCTTTGCTTTGGGGCTCCATGCTGAACTTGGGAATATAGTTGCTTACCTTCAGGAACATAGCGGAGATTCAGGACAGCTGGCAGGACAAAATGGACAGCGTCATCTGGTTCCACAGCTAGAGCTTGAATGTAGCGCAGTTTCAATGTGGCTTCTGCACCAGGAGGAAGATTGCCCAGGTTGCATGTGAAAATGTCACTGGTATTTTCTTCTCTCTCAAGCAGAAAAGCCTGGCGGCTTTTGCTTAAGGCATCGTCATATTCTTGTTTTGCCTGTGTTGAAGAGGGAGAAAGAGGTCACAAATAAAGAGCCTCTGGGACTTGGGGTTTTAAAAAAATCCCAGCTAGCAATGGCAATTCACTTTCATAATGTTCTTAAGAAGATTGCATGCACTTACACATCAGTAACCTTTCCAGATAGTATTCCTTTCAAATGAAAAACACTTTCACATGTTTGGGCAGTTACACTGTTCCTACCACCACTTAACTTTTCACCATGGTAGAGGAACAAATGTCGTCGAGAAAATACATCAAACCCGAAGGAAATGTATTTAAGTCCGTTTAGCATAGCAGATTGTGATGTGCAGATTTCATCACACAATCTGGGTGCAGTGATATAGCCTCTTATGCCTTCCCAAAACTATACCCTTGTATTCTGAAATGTTTTAGTCTTCTGCACCTGCTTCTTCTCTTGGATCTCGGCCTCAATCTGTGTCCCACCGATCAGACCCTCAAAGGCATAGACTGCAGCTTCATTATCCAGAGGGAAGACAAAGGTGACCTCCACTGGATTGTCTTCCTTATTCTGGTACTGAAGATCTAATACTACGTCAGCCACGAAACCTTGTGTAATGACATCCACAGAAATGCTTTTCAAAGGCACTGAGATGTGGAAATAACAAAAAGAGGATAGTTAACTCAGTATCTGGCCTGGCCCAGAGCAGAAAACCCTGTGCTGAAAGTTAACTATCGAAAATGCTGACAAGATGTCTTTTGTAGGTGTTATGCTCCTACCCCAAAATCTGTAATCTCCAGATGATTATTAATGTATATGGCCACCCATCTCACATGTGTGACTCTGGACAGCATACGTAATTAAAAAAATGAACAATCACAACATTCAATAATCAAAACCAATTAAAACCCACAAAAACTACAATAACAAAAAGGCAGGGAGAACACCTTCTTAACTTATATACAGTGCAGCCATTTAAGGGGTTCTACACTTGCATGGGATTCACAAGCTTGATGCATATCCAGGTTGTGAGGGTCTTTTGGAAGGCCTGTAGGATGGGACTAGAATCATCTTAGGGCAGGGGTAGGCAACCTTGGCTCTTTTATGCTGGCTCAGGAATTCTGGGAGTTGAAGTTCACGAGTCATAAAAGAGCCAAGGTTGCCTACCCCTGTCTTAGGGGAATGTTGTTCCAAAGGGTGGGTGCCACAATAGAAAGGCTCTCTTCCTGGACCCTGCTGAGGAGCATGTGACATGGACTTTGCAATATGTTAACTAACATAGTTACTTTGTATTATTTTTCTCTACTTTAAAATGGTGTTATTGCTCATTACAGGCTGGAGTGTAGGAAAAGTTTTTATCCTATGACTGTATGCATTGATTGATAGCTTCTAACATTCCTAAACTGAAAAGATAAACTATGGAAGGGAGGGCCTAAGATTATCTCCTGATAAGAACAAGTTTGTTAGTGCTAATTGGTGTCTGGTTTGTCTCTTCCTGAACTTCAAACAACCTTTTCCTTGTTAACATCTTAAATTTTACACCCCCTTCTGACATCAGATCTCATTTAAATGGACATACATGTAACATGTCTGACTACCGGTACATGTAGCTGATTTACTGTGCAAAGGAGAGGTTACTTTTATCCTGTCTAATCAACTCTACTCTTGGATTTTCTTTGTTGTGTTAACTATAAAATGGAATGTAAGATAAGGATCTGGGTTCCCTCTTTGAATGAGAAGAATCCCTTTTGTCTGAATATTCTGAAAAATTATAATTAAATGAACTTCCTGTCTCAGTTTATCTCATTAAAAAAATATGCATACCAAGGCATACCAAGTATTTGTCCTTCACTGCTAAACAAAGATCATTGGCTGACTGGACCCACAGCATGCCATTTCTGCTAAATGTAATTGGGGAGAGCCGGCCCCTCAAATAACCTGGTCCCATGCCATGTAAGGTTTGAAAAGTTATAATTAGCATCTTGAATTGGATCAGGAAGCAAACTGGCAACCAATGCAGCTCACAGAGTAGAGGTGTAATTTGTGCAGTTCTTGGAGCACACAAAGCTGTCTACCCTGTTGCATTTTGCAGCAGCTGAAGCTTTCAGATACTCTTCAAGGACAGAGTATACATATGATCTGCAAAGCTATAGAATTAAAACCATAAGTTTAAAGACACCTTACCTTCTTTTTTAAGTCATATGCAACTTGCCATTTTACTCAACATTAACTAGCAATCAGATACTCAGTTTACCTGGCACCTTAAAGGATCTGAGAAGGCCACATCATGCATAATTGATGCTCTGTGAAGGAGGAGCAAGGCACACCAACTGTGGAAGACAAAAATATTACCCTTTTTTATTTTAAGAGAATAGTATATTCCCACAGAGCTGAAGAAGCTTCTTGGATGAGAAGCGAAATGTCTTCAAAGAAAAACATGAAAAAGCATCTTTGGGACAACTATGACATGGATGACTGAGAATCTCCATAGATATATTCCCACGTCATATATAAATCATTTCAACTGAAAAAAAAAATGATTTTCTGACATGGCACAGTGACTGTTTCAGCTAAGCAAAGTCTTTATGGCTCGTCTGGCCAATTTCTGGTGTGAATTCTTTCATTTTTAGCCATTGTTATCTTGCATCTCTGTGATATATATATATATTAAAAATTAACCTAAAAATTGAGGAATGTAGTCTCCTGGGTGTATACATATTCTTCGCCCGGAAGATCTTGTGGACCTTTTGGGTTTATGCCTCAAGACCTACTTCACGTTTCAGGGTAACACCTATGAGCAAATAAAGGGTACTCCCATGGGGTCACCCATTTCCAGCGTTATTGCCGAGGCTGTATTGCAGTGGATAGAACAAGTAGCGATGGCTCAGTATTGTCCCAAATTCTGGGCCCGCTACGTTGATGACACCTTTGTTGTCACCAAAAAGAGTAGGAAGGCTGACTTTGTGGACATACTTAATTCGGTGTGTGTGGACTTGCAGTTTACGGAGGAGGAGGAACATCAAGGCAGGCTGGCGTTCCTTGACATTTTGGTCTATCGCCAGCCTGATGGGACCCTTGCTACTAGGGTCTACCGCAAGCCCATGCACACCGATAGGATCTTGCATTTTAAAAGCAACCATCTGGTGGCCCACAAGGTCAGCTGTATTAGAACCCTTTTTAAAAGAGCTGACTCACACTGCAGTACGGCCAAAGCTAAGGCTGAGGAAAAGAAATACCTGTTCCACACCTGTAGATGTAATTGATACCCCAATAAATTCATCAGGCGCCATAGTGCTCTATCCAGACCTCCCCATAATCCACCTATTGGGGAGCTACTTCCACAGACAACGCGTATTACTCTCCCCTATGTCAGCAACGTTTCTGAAGCCACGGCTAGGCTGTTGTCACCCTATGGAATAAGGGTGGCACATAGACCGGATTGCACGTTGTGTTCCTGTATCATGAGGTTGAAAGATCCACTCCCCGTTACTGAGAAGTCTGGGGTGATCTATAGAATCCGTTGTATGGATTGCCCAGGTAATTACGTGGGAGAAACCTCTAAAAGAGTAAGGACAAGAATACAGGAACACAAGCTGGCAATAAAAAGAGGGGAGCATTATTCGCAGATCCTCACTCACATGGTAGAGCTTGGACACAAGTTTGATTTCAGTGGGGTGCAGGTTATTGCTAGTGATGCCTCCAAGAGCGGCAGACTCCTCAAAGAGGCTTGGTTCTCGGACTGTAAGTCTATTAATCGATGTGTGGAATTACATCCTGCACACCAGGTCATGAAAGCTTGGGAGGCACGCATTTGTTCCAGAAGGAGGAAGCACCCCACTGTTTGCAATCTCGATTGCCCTAATGAAGAGATAGACAATGAGATAAGGGCGATCCTACCATCTGGAGTGCCCCCGGCTATTAGCAATTCCTACGCGCACCCATTGATGAACGAAGAATTCGTTGACAACAGCAACCCACCCCCTGGTGCTCTGGATGCTCCGAACACTCCTCCCCTTCCCCCTCCCCCTCCTCGATATTGTGTCCGACCTACTGAACGGTATAGAGCACTCCTCCCCCCCACTCTTGAGGTGAAGCAAGACGGCTCTCCTCGCGGCGACTTTGGTGCTTGCGTTCCGGATGATCCGTTTACTGTACCTGGCCTGGATGCCTGTTTGAAGATCGGAACCCCTGGAGTGGATGATGACTGCAACCGCTCCATTAAGGGTCCCATCACGCGTTCCCGAGTAGCACGGTGGACGCGTGAGGGTGCACGTGCGAAGACCGCAGTTGGAATTTCCTCCGAGGGGAGAGTTGAATCGGACGCCAAACTGACAGGAACGAAGATCGTAACGAACTGCTGTGCATCCCACGCACGGAAGGGCGGTGGGTTGGGGGCTATAGGGGAAGATGGGAGCACGGATGGGGTAGCATGCCCCCGGAGAGTGATACGTCGGACACGGGGGAGGGAGATAGCCGGATCCGGGATTTCATCGCAGGATCGGTCTGCAGTTACACAGGTTACTCCGGTGCAAAGTAACATGGAATGCTCGCCTCCCAGCCTAGGAGCCGCGCGCAACAGAGAAGTAATCAGCTGCAGGAACTTAGAACTCAGAAATACATCTGACATGAGTGATGGGAGGATCAATCGACCGGGCCCTATAACGAGGTCTATGAGCCGTGTGCAGGCACGTTTGTGCTTATAAATGAGCTCCCCCACCCTCTGGCTTTTAACACCCTGACGATGATGGCAGCAACACAGCCATCGAAAGCTAGGTTATCTATTTATTAAACATTTAATTGTTTTACCTCCTGGTGCTCGTTTTTATCTTTTTATCTTTTATCTTTTATATATATATATCTTGAGTGTTTCTTGATGCACCCTGTCGGCCCAAATATGGGAGAAAGAAATCATCTTTCTTTTTTCTTTTGCCTGTATCAGCTCAATCTAGAGCCATTCACAGGCAGCAGTCGCAACTGCGACATCATTTATATTATAAAATTTGGATTGCTAACAAAGAATTAAGGGAGAATGGGATAGCTATTTCGAGTTTCTTAACTCTCTTCAGCCACACTTACCCTTCTGAGATTCGAGCCTGGGCTGTGTGCATGTTAGGCAGCTGTGTTAACCTCTAGGCCACAGGCTCTTTCTCACTTTGTCAGCTGTATCAGGGAGGGAAGAGACAAGGGGAGGAGATTTACCTTGAGTGTTTCTTGATGCACCCTGTCGGCCCAAATATGGGAGAAAGAAATCTTCTTTCTTTTTTCTTTTTCCTTTTTTCTTCTTTTGCCTGTATCAGCTCAATCTAGAGCCATCCACAGGCAGCAGTCGCAACTGCGACATCATTTATATTATAAAATTTGGAAACACTCAAGGTAAATCTCCTCCCCCTGTCTCTTCCCTCCCTGATACAGCTGACAAAGTGAGAAGGAGCCTGTGGCCTAGAGGTAAATACAGCTGCCTAACATGCACACAGCCCAGGCTCGAATCTCAGAAGGGTAAGTGTGGCTGAAGAGAGTTAAGAAACTCGAAATAGCTATCCCATTCTCCCTTAATTCTTTGTTAGCAATCCAAATTTTATAATACACACACACACACACACACATATATATATATAATAGCTAAAAAGCATAAGCACCAGGAAATTTACAAAACTATAAAAGTTTTAATTTGATAAAACGCCAAGCTTTCATTGGCGGCTGCCAACATCGTCAGGGTACATTCTAGTTGATGGGGAAGTTCATTTATAGGTGAGACGCTGTTTGCGCCCGGCTCTTAGATCTCGTCATGGGTCCTAGCCGACCAATCTGCATTTTGGTCATAGCTTCCGTGTCACTAACTGCATGTTCCTTACTTCTCTTGCCTGTATGTGTGTTACTGCCCATTCCCCCCTCCTCGTACGGCCGTAAGCCAGGGGGATTCTTCACCTTCCTTTTTTGATCCATTGTAAGCTCCACATCCCTAAACTGTTTTCTCTTCTCACACCTCTCCCTGGGGCACTCAACCTCAGTGAGCTTTCTCCCACCTTCCCCCTCTCCATGTCCGTCATTCGCATTCGGAAGGAAATATTTTGGGTTAAAACTTTGGAGAGAACCAAGCTGTAAGGACCCACCCCACTTTGCATCTTAAGAAGACACAACTCTTGGAATAGTTCTTCCAACAGGCATCCTTTATTAAGAGAAAATGGTTGCAGGCGTTCTAGACAGGACTTGGGGTCCAAGCTCTCCCATTCAAGGTTTTAAGGGGTTCCCCAGTAGCCCCACCCAATCACCCCCTTCTTCCAGCGACAGTCTCAGGCATTACACTCCCACCCCCTTTTCCTTACTGCCGGCTGGATGGAGACTTCAGAGAGGAGTACATGAAAGGTAATAGCCCCATTGTTATGGTTAGTCCTTTTGGTGATATCCACATCCAGTCCCTTTGAAGTGTACTGAAGGAAGTGAGGGCCATAAAGCCCCTTTGTTCACCCCCTTCCCTTCATTGTATGACAGAATCCAGAGAAGGCAGAAATGGGGTTTTCTATAGTTGACAACTAGAGATGAAATATAATTGGATTCTGACACAAGCTTTGATGGCTTCTCTCCCTGCTTATTGCAATAAACGAAACAAAAGGCCTTCACTGTGTCTTGGCTGGTTATTGGTCAGGCGAGCTTGCCTCTAGTCACGAAGGAAAGTAGCCAGGAGCACATAACAGATGATGTTCAATCTCAGTGGCATTAACAGAACAGAAAAATGATTTCACTGTAGTAATGGATTCTGCTGAAGAAAGCAAAGTTTTGGCCAGCTTTAGCCGCAGGATATCTTTCTCTGGATGAATTCACAAACTGAATTAAACTACAATATGACTTTATTTTGGCTTATCATGATGCATACAGGGTCAGTAAATAACCCATGATGTTATAGACATAAACTAAACCCTTGAAGGTTGTTGTCCTACGATTTGACTATTCAATTTTCTCTTCTGGCTTCCTGATTGTAGATGTGACATAATGAACTGTGCAAACAGGGAAACACGGTTATTCCTGGTTTGTGCTGTGGCCCATCAAACCTCTAGCTCACAGGTTGGCAACCTACAGCTCCGGAGCCGCATGTGGCTCTTTGAGCCTTCCCCTGCAGCTCCCAGCCTCCTCTGCCATTTGCAGAGAGAGACAGAGGCACTTGCCTTCCCTTCTCTCTCTCTCTCTCTTCTCTCTCTGTGTGTGTGTTTGTGTGTAAAAAAGAGAGTGGACTCATGGTGTTCTCCGACGAGCTGAAAAGCGTATTGGGCAGAGCTCCTCCCTTTGCTGCGTCTCTGCAGGAAGCAGGAAACAGGAAACAGGAAGGGCAGGAGAGAGCTAGCTAGCCCAGCTATGCTGACTCAGGAATTCTGGGAGTTGAAGTCCATGAGTCATAAAAGAGCAGAGGTTGCCTACCCCTGAGCTTATTGGAGAACAGCTTGAAGCCAGCTTGCCAGGTAAGCAGATCAGAGAGAGCGAGAGAAGGGGGGGGGACAGAAAGAGAGAGAGAGGGGGAGAGGAGAGACAGAGAGACCCTTTTGACATCTAAAATGAAGATAACTGCATATATCCTTTTTTACCTTTATGATATATATATATATATATATATATATATATATATATATATATATATATATATATATATATATATATATATATATATATATATATATATATATATATATATATATATATATATATATATATATATATATATATATATATATATATATATATATATATATATATATATATATATATATTTTAGGTTGCTAACAGAGAATAAACAGAGAACTGGTATAGCTATTTCGAGTTCCGTTAACTCTCTTCAGCCAGACTTACTCTTCTGAGATTCGAACCTGGGCTTATCTGCATGTTAGATATATATCATAAAGGTAAAATATATATATATATATCCTACGGGTCCTAGCCGACCAATCTGCATTTTGGTCGTAGCTTCCATGTCACTAACTGCATGTTCCTTACTTCTCTTGCCTGTATGTGTGTTACTGCCCATTGCCCCCTCCTCGTACAGCCGTAATCCAGGGGGATTCTTCACCTTCCTTTTTTGATCCACATCCCTAAACTGTTTTCTCTTCTCACACCTCTCCCTGGGGCATTCAACCTCAGTGAGCTTTCTCCCACCTTCCCCCTCTCCATGTCCGTCATTCGCATTCCCGTTGTCCTCCTTCCTACCGCGGAGCTTAACTTTAAATATCTCACCTTGGCCCCTGTTCTCCAGTCCCTCCCCCTAGTCAGCACATTTGCCAATCCTACGGCTGCTATCTCTTCCAACACTTACTTCCCCCCTCTCCCCACTCATACTGGCAACACTTCCTGAGATGTCATGGAAATCAACCCGTAATCCTCGCTGCCTCAACCGGGCCGTCGGCATGGGATGTACTCTCGGGCATATCTGCTCCGTCATCCCCTCAAGCCGGCTCCTCCCGTCTTCCCCACACGGGGAGTCCGACAGAGTCCTCGGTTTGCTGTCCATCCGTTTCCCTACACCTCAGGAGCGCGTGCACACCCCCGAGGTGAGGGGATCCTCTGGTCCTCGGTTACCTCCCCCTTGCATGTTTCCGGGGGTTGTTGTTCCTCCTGGATGTTTTGGGAGGTGCGAGGAGACCCCCAGTTTATGGGTTGCCACCTCTTTGTCACTCCGTGGTCTCCCTATTCTCCGGAGGTATACCCGTGCTTCCGAGGCAGATACGGGGGCGGGGATAGCGGTGGAGGTAGCGGTGGGGATGGAGGCGGTGGAGGGGTGCCTCAGGTGTTGATTGTCTTGAGTCTGGGTGCGTATGTATGGTGTCGTCCCTTCTGAGCAACTCACGTGGCCCGGGGAAACATCTGGCTCGTTGGGAGCTAGATCTTTGATGTCAATAGGTTTCCTCACTCGTTGCGAGTGCGTGCATGCTCTCGTAGTTGGGAGGTTTTCCAGCTGTCGGTTGTTCCTTTCCTGGACATTCCTGGATCGTTGTAACGAGGGGCTCATCTCCCCCATAGTTTCCCTCTCTGGGGGGCGCGGTACAAAATTGGATTGCCTCCATCGGGATGGTCAACCATGCATATCCCATGCCCTCAGTGTTATATGCGCCGGGCACAGGTCTACATGCCGATTAATGGACTCTCCATCCGAGAGTCAGGCTTCCTTAAGTAGCCAGCCCCCTTTTGTACTATCACTGGCAATCACCCGTACGTTGCCAAAATCAAACTTATGTCCGGATTCTGCCATGTGTGTCCAGATTTCGGAGTACTGTTCCCCTCTGTTTGTGGCCCAGGACAGCAACAGGACTCCCTTCGACTTAAGGACCTTGTGTATCTGTTGGAGATATGCCTAAAACGTATTTCACGTTTCAGGGCACTACGTTTGAGCAGGTTAAGGGCACTACCATGGGGTCCCCGATCTTGAGCATCATAGTGGGGACTGTGTTGCAGCAGTTAGAGCATGTAGCGATGGCCCGGTACTGCCCTACGCAGGCTGGCCGTAAAAAGAGGGGAACAGTACTCCCAAATCTGGACACACATGGCAGAATCCGGACATAAGTTTGATTTTGGCAACGTACGGGTGATTGCCAGTGATAATACAAAAGGGGGCTGGCTACTTAAGGAAGCCTCTCTGGGGGGCGCAGTACAAAATTGGATTGTTTCCATCGGGATGGTCGACCACGCGTATCCCATGCCCTCAGTGTTATATGCGCCGGGCATAGGTCTACATGCCGATTAATGGACTCTCCATCTGAGAGCCAGGCTTCCTTAAGTAGCCAGCCCCCTTTTGTATTATCACTGGCAATCACCCGTACGTTGCCAAAATCAAACTTATGTCCGGATTCTGCCATGTGTGTCCAGATTTGGGAGTACTGTTCCCCTCTTTTTACGGCCAGCCTGCGTTCATGGATCCTAGTTTTAACTCTTTTTGAAGTTTCTCCCACATAATTGCTAGGGCAATCCTTGCAACCGATCTTATATATGATCCCTGATTTTTCTGCAGTGGGTTGCCACCACTTTGTCACTTTGTCACCTGATTTTTCTGCAATGGGGAGTGGATCCTTAGGTCTCATAACCTTGGACCGTAATGTCTGGTTAGGTTTGTGTGCCACGCTCACATTGTAGTGCGCCAACAACCTAGCTGTGGCCTCCGAAACATTACTGATGTAGGGGAGGGTAACACGGACTGCTTGTGATGGTAATTCTTCCATCCGTGAATTATTCGGGGATCTGGATGGTATACTATGGTGCTTGGTGAATTTTGTTGGATAGCCATTGCGTCTGCATACGTAGAAAAGGTGTTTCCTTTCCTCTATTTTAGCTCTAGCTGTGTTGCAGTGGGAGTCTATTCTCTTAAAGAGTGTTCTAATACAGCTGGCTTTGTGGGCCACAGGGTGGTTACTGTCATGATGTCGAATCCTATCAGTATGCGTGGGTTTACGGTGGACCTTAGTCCTCAGGGTTCCATCCGGTTGGCAGTGGACCAAGATGTCCAGAAATGCCAACCTGCCCTGGTGTTCTTCCTCCCCCGTAAACTGTATATCCAAGTATACTGAATTGAGTATGCCCACAAAGTCAGCTTTTTGGCTCCTTTTGATGATCACAAATGTGTCATCCACGTAGCGGGCCCAGAATTTAGGGCAGTACCGGGCCATCGCTACATGCTCTAACTGCTGCAACACAGTCCCCACTATGATGCTCAAGATCGGGGACCCCATGGTAGTGCCCTTAACCTGCTCAAACGTAGTGCCCTGAAACGTGAAATACGTTTTAGGCATATCTCCAACAGATTCACAAGGTCCTTAAGTCGAAGGGAGTCCTGTTGCTGTCCTGGGCCACAAACAGAGGGGAACAGTACTCCGAAATCTGGACACACATGGCAGAATCCGGACATAAGTTTGATTTTGGCAACGTACGGGTGATTGCCAGTGATAGTACAAAAGGGGGCTGGCTACTTAAGGAAGCCTGACTCTCGGATGGAGAGTCCATTAATCGGCATGTAGACCTGTGCCCGGCGCATATAACACTGAGGGCATGGGATATGCATGGTTGACCATCCCGATGGAGACAATCCAATTTTGTACCGCGCCCCCCAGAGAGGGAAACTATGGGGGAGATGAGCCCCTCGTTACAACGATCCAGGAATGTCCAGGAAAGGAACAACCGACAGCTGGAAAACCTCCCAACTACGAGAGCATGCACGCACTCGCAACGAGTGAGGAAACCTATTGACATCAAAGATCTAGCTCCCAACGAGCCAGATGTTTCCCCGGGCCACGTGAGTTGCTCAGAAGGGACGACGCCATACATACGCACCCAGACTCAAGACAATCAACACCTGAGGCACCCCTCCACCGCCTCCATCCCCACCGCTACCTCCACCGCTATCCCCGCCCCCGTATCTGCCTCGGAAGCACGGGTATACCTCCGGAGAATAGGGAGACCACGGAGTGACAAAGAGGTGGCAACCCATAAACTGGGGGTCTCCTCGCACCTCCCAAAACATCCAGGAGGAACAACAACCCCCGGAAACATGCAAGGGGGAGGTAACCGAGGACCAGAGGATCCCCTCACCTCGGGGGTGTGCACGCGCTCCTGAGGTGTAGGGAAACGGATGGACAGCAAACCGAGGACTCTGTCGGACTCCCCGTGTGGGGAAGACGGGAGGAGCCGGCTTGAGGGGATGACGGAGCAGATATGCCCGAGAGTACATCCCATGCCGACGGCCCGGTTGAGGCAGCGAGGATTACGGGTTGATTTCCATGACATCTCAGGAAGTGTTGCCAGTATGAGTGGGGAGAGGGGGGAAGTAAGTGTTGGAAGAGATAGCAGCCGTAGGATTGGCAAATGTGCTGACTAGGGGGAGGGACTGGAGAACAGGGGCCAAGGTGAGATATTTAAAGTTAAGCTCCGCGGTAGGAAGGAGGACAACGGGAATGCGAATGACGGACATGGAGAGGGGGAAGGTGGGAGAAAGCTCACTGAGGTTGAATGCCCCAGGGAGAGGTGTGAGAAGAGAAAACAGTTTAGGGATGTGGATCAAAAAAGGAAGGTGAAGAATCCCCCTGGATTACGGCTGTACGAGGAGGGGGCAATGGGCAGTAACACACATACAGGCAAGAGAAGTAAGGAACATGCAGTTAGTGACATGGAAGCTACGACCAAAATGCAGATTGGTCGGCTAGGACCCGTAGGATATATATATATATATTTTACCTTTATGATATATATCTAACATGCAGATAAGCCCAGGTTCGAATCTCAGAAGAGTAAGTCTGGCTGAAGAGAGTTAACGGAACTCGAAATAGCTATACCAGTTCTCTGTTTATTCTCTGTTAGCAACCTAAAATATATATATATATATATATATATATATATATATATATATATATATATATATATATATATATATATATATATATATATATATATATATATATATATATATATATATATATATATATATATATATATATATATATATATATATATATATATATATATATATATATATATATATATATCATAAAGGTAAAAAAGGATATATGCAGTTATCTTCATTTTAGATGTCAAAAGGGTCTCTCTGTCTCTCCTCTCCCCCTCTCTCTCTCTTTCTGTCCCCCCCCCTTCTCTCGCTCTCTCTGATCTGCTTACCTGGCAAGCTGGCTTCAAGCTGTTCTCCAATAAGCTCAGGGGTAGGCAACCTCTGCTCTTTTATGACTCATGGACTTCAACTCCCAGAATTCCTGAGTCAGCATAGCTGGGCTAGCTAGCTCTCTCCTGCCCTTCCTGTTTCCTGTTTCCTGCTTCCTGCAGAGACGCAGCAAAGGGAGGAGCTCTGCCCAATACGCTTTTCAGCTCGTCGGAGAACACCATGAGTCCACTCTCTTTTTTACACACAAACACACACACAGAGAGAGAAGAGAGAGAGAGAGAGAAGGGAAGGCAAGTGCCTCTGTCTCTCTCTGCAAATGGCAGAGGAGGCTGGGAGCTGCAGGGGAAGGCTCAAAGAGCCACATGCGGCTCCGGAGCTGTAGGTTGCCAACCTGTGAGCTAGAGGTTTGATGGGCCACAGCACAAACCAGGAATAACCGTGTTTCCCTGTTTGCACAGTTCATTATGTCACATCTACAATCAGGAAGCCAGAAGAGAAAATTGAATAGTCAAATCGTAGGACAACAACCTTCAAGGGTTTAGTTTATGTCTATAACATCATGGGTTATTTACTGACCCTGTATGCATCATGATAAGCCAAAATAAAGTCATATTGTAGTTTAATTCAGTTTGTGAATTCATCCAGAGAAAGATATCCTGCGGCTAAAGCTGGCCAAAACTTTGCTTTCTTCAGCAGAATCCATTACTACAGTGAAATCATTTTTCTGTTCTGTTAATGCCACTGAGATTGAACATCATCTGTTATGTGCTCCTGGCTACTTTCCTTCGTGACTAGAGGCAAGCTCGCCTGACCAATAACCAGCCAAGACACAGTGAAGGCCTTTTGTTTCGTTTATTGCAATAAGCAGGGAGAGAAGCCATCAAAGCTTGTGTCAGAATCCAATTATATTTCATCTCTAGTTGTCAACTATAGAAAACCCCATTTCTGCCTTCTCTGGATTCTGTCATACAATGAAGGGAAGGGGGTGAACAAAGGGGCTTTATGGCCCTCACTTCCTTCAGTACACTTCAAAGGGACTGGATGTGGATATCACCAAAAGGACTAACCATAACAATGGGGCTATTACCTTTCATGTACTCCTCTCTGAAGTCTCCATCCAGCCGGCAGTAAGGAAAAGGGGGTGGGAGTGTAATGCCTGAGACTGTCGCTGGAAGAAGGGGGTGATTGGGTGGGGCTACTGGGGAACCCCTTAAAACCTTGAATGGGAGAGCTTGGGCCCCAAGTCCTGTCTAGAACGCCTGCAACCATTTTCTCTTAATAAAGGATGCCTGTTGGAAGAACTATTCCAAGAGTTGTGTCTTCTTAAGATGCAAAGTGGGGTGGGTCCTTACAGCTTGGTTCTCTCCAAAGTTTTAACCCAAAATATTTCCTTCCGAATGCGAATGACGGACATGGAGAGGGGGAAGGTGGGAGAAAGCTCACTGAGGTTGAGTGCCCCAGGGAGAGGTGTGAGAAGAGAAAACAGTTTAGGGATGTGGAGCTTACAATGGATCAAAAAAGGAAGGTGAAGAATCCCCCTGGCTTACGGCCGTACGAGGAGGGGGGAATGGGCAGTAACACACATACAGGCAAGAGAAGTAAGGAACATGCAGTTAGTGACACGGAAGCTATGACCAAAATGCAGATTGGTCGGCTAGGACCCATGACGAGATCTAAGAGCCGGGCGCAAACAGCGTCTCACCTATAAATGAACTTCCCCATCAACTAGAATGTACCCTGACGATGTTGGCAGCCGCCAATGAAAGCTTGGCGTTTTATCAAATTAAAACTTTTATAGTTTTGTAAATTTCCTGGTGCTTATGCTTTTTAGCTATTATATATATATATGTGTGTGTGTGTGTGTGTGTATTATAAAATTTGGATTGCTAACAAAGAATTAAGGGAGAATGGGATAGCTATTTCGAGTTTCTTAACTCTCTTCAGCCACACTTACCCTTCTGAGATTCGAGCCTGGGCTGTGTGCATGTTAGGCAGCTGTATTTACCTCTAGGCCACAGGCTCCTTCTCACTTTGTCAGCTGTATCAGGGAGGGAAGAGACAGGGGGAGGAGATTTACCTTGAGTGTTTCCAAATTTTATAATATAAATGATGTCGCAGTTGCGACTGCTGCCTGTGGATGGCTCTAGATTGAGCTGATACAGGCAAAAGAAGAAAAAAGGAAAAAGAAAAAGAAAGAAGATTTCTTTCTCCCATATTTGGGCCGACAGGGTGCATCAAGAAACACTCAAGGTAAATCTCCTCCCCTTGTCTCTTCCCTCCCTGATACAGCTGACAAAGTGAGAAAGAGCCTGTGGCCTAGAGGTTAACACAGCTGCCTAACATGCACACAGCCCAGGCTCGAATCTCAGAAGGGTAAGTGTGGCTGAAGAGAGTTAAGAAACTCGAAATAGCTATCCCATTCTCCCTTAATTCTTTGTTAGCAATCCAAATTTTATAATATAAATGATGTCGCAGTTGCGACTGCTGCCTGTGAATGGCTCTAGATTGAGCTGATACAGGCAAAAGAAAAAAGAAAGATGATTTCTTTCTCCCATATTTGGGCCGACAGGGTGCATCAAGAAACACTCAAGATATATATATATAAAAGATAAAAGATAAAAAGATAAAAACGAGCACCAGGAGGTAAAACAATTAAATGTTTAATAAATAGATAACCTAGCTTTCGATGGCTGTGTTGCTGCCATCATCGTCAGGGTGTTAAAAGCCAGAGGGTGGGGGAGCTCATTTATAAGCACAAACGTGCCTGCACACGGCTCATAGACCTCGTTATAGGGCCCGGTCGATTGATCCTCCATCACTCATGTCAGATGTATTTCTGAGTTCTAAGTTCCTGCAGCTGATTACTTCTCTGTTGCGCGCGGCTCCTAGGCTGGGAGGCGAGCATTCCATGTTACTTTGCACCGGAGTAACCTGTGTAACTGCAGACCGATCCTGCGATGAAATCCCGGATCCGGCTATCTCCCTCCCCCGTGTCCGACGTATCACTCTCCGGGGCATGCTACCCCATCCGTGCTCCCATCTTCCCCTATAGCCCCCAACCCACCGCCCTTCCGTGCATGGGATGCACAGCAGTTCGTTACGATCTTCGTTCCTGTCAGTTTGGCGTCCGATTCAACTCTCCCCTCGGAGGAAATTCCAACTGCGGTCTTCGCACGTGCACCCTCACGCGTCCACCGTGCTACTCGGGAACGCGTGATGGGACCCTTAATGGAGCGGTTGCAGTCATCATCCACTCCAGGGGTTCCGATCTTCAAACAGGCATCCAGGCCAGGTACAGTAAACGGATCATCCGGAACGCAAGCACCAAAGTCGCCGCGAGGAGAGCCGTCTTGCTTCACCTCAAGAGTGGGGGGGAGGAGTGCTCTATACCGTTCAGTAGGTCGGACACAATATCGAGGAGGGGGAGGGGGAAGGGGAGGAGTGTTCGGAGCATCCAGAGCACCAGGGGGTGGGTTGCTGTTGTCAACGAATTCTTCGTTCATCAATGGGTGCGCGTAGGAATTGCTAATAGCCGGGGGCACTCCAGATGGTAGGATCGCCCTTATCTCATTGTCTATCTCTTCATTAGGGCAATCGAGATTGCAAACAGTGGGGTGCTTCCTCCTTCTGGAACAAATGCGTGCCTCCCAAGCTTTCATGACCTGGTGTGCAGGATGTAATTCCACACATCGATTAATAGACTTACAGTCCGAGAACCAAGCCTCTTTGAGGAGTCTGCCGCTCTTGGAGGCATCACTAGCAATAACCTGCACCCCACTGAAATCAAACTTGTGTCCAAGCTCTACCATGTGAGTGAGGATCTGCGAATAATGCTCCCCTCTTTTTATTGCCAGCTTGTGTTCCTGTATTCTTGTCCTTACTCTTTTAGAGGTTTCTCCCACGTAATTACCTGGGCAATCCATACAACGGATTCTATAGATCACCCCAGACTTCTCAGTAACGGGGAGTGGATCTTTCAACCTCATGATACAGGAACACAACGTGCAATCCGGTCTATGTGCCACCCTTATTCCATAGGGTGACAACAGCCTAGCCGTGGCTTCAGAAACGTTGCTGACATAGGGGAGAGTAATACGCGTTGTCTGTGGAAGTAGCTCCCCAATAGGTGGATTATGGGGAGGTCTGGATAGAGCACTATGGCGCCTGATGAATTTATTGGGGTATCAATTACATCTACAGGTGTGGAACAGGTATTTCTTTTCCTCAGCCTTAGCTTTGGCCGTACTGCAGTGTGAGTCAGCTCTTTTAAAAAGGGTTCTAATACAGCTGACCTTGTGGGCCACCAGATGGTTGCTTTTAAAATGCAAGATCCTATCG
>JAKSXO010000186.1:195000-227162 GCA_024509115.1 Crotalus helleri | reverse complement strand
GATAGGTAGGTAGGTAGATAGATAGATACAGATAGGTAGGTAGGTAGATTGATAGATAGAGGTAGGTAGGTAGGTAGATTGATAGATACAGATAGGTAGGTAGGTAGATAGATAGATACAGATATGTAGGTAGGTAGATAGATAGATACAGATAGGTAGGTAGGTAGGTAGGTAGATAGATAGAGATAGGTAGGTAGATTGATAGATACAGATAGGTAGGTAGGTAGATAGATAGATACAGATATGTAGGTAGGTAGATAAATAGATACAGATAGAGATAGGTAGGTAGGTAGATAGATAGATAGAGATAGGTAGGTAGGTAGATAGATAGAGATAGGTAGGTAGGTAGGTAGATAGATAGATAGAGATAGATAGGTAGGTAGGTAGATTGATAGAGACAGATAGGTAGGTAGGTAGATAGATAGAGATAGGTAGGTAGGTAGGTAGATAGATAGAGATAGGTAGGTAGGTAGATTGATAGATACAGATAGGTAGGTAGGTAGATTGATAGATAGAGATAGGTAGGTAGGTAGATAGATAGATAGAGATAGGTAGGTAGATAGATTGATAGATAGAGATAGGTAGGTAAGGTAGATAGATAGAGATAGGTAGGTATGTAGATAGATAGATAGAGATAGGTAGGTAGGTAGATTGATAGATAGAGATAGGTAGATAGGTAGATAGATAGATACAGATAGGTAGGTAGGTAGATTGATAGATAGAGATAGGTAGGTAGGTAGATAGATAGATAGAGATAGGTAGGTAGGTAGATTGATAGATAGAGATAGGTAGGTAGGTAGATAGATAGATAGATAGATAGAGATAGGTAGGTAGGTAGATTGATAGATAGAGATAGGTAGGTAGGTAGATAGATAGATAGAGATAGGTAGGTAGGTAGATAGATAGATAGAGATAGATAGGTCGGTAGGTAGATTGATAGAGACAGATAGGTAGGTAGGTAGATAGATAGATAGAGATAGGTAGGTAGGTAGATAGATAGATAGAGATAGTTAGGTAGGTAGATAGATAGATACAGATAGGTAGGTAGGTAGATAGATAGATAGAGATAGGTAGGTAGGTAGATAGATAGATAGAGATAGGTAGGTAGGTAGATAGATAGAGATAGGTAGGTCAGGTAGATTGATAGATACAGATAGGTAGGTAGGTAGATAGATAGATAGAGATAGGTAGGTAGGTAGATTGATAGATAGAGATAGGTAGGTAGGTAGGTAGATAGATAGAGATAGGTAGGTAGGTAGATAGATAGATACAGATAGGTAGGTAGGTAGATAGATAGATAGAGATAGATAGGTAGGTAGGTAGATATATAGATACAGCTATGTAGGTAGGTAGATAGATAGATAGAGATAGATAGGTAGGTAGATTGATAGAGATAGTTAGGTAGGTAGATAGATAGAGATAGGTAGGTAGGTAGATTGATAGAGATAGGTAGGTATGTAGATAGATAGATAGAGATAGGTAGATAGATAGATACAGATAGGTAGGTAGGTAGATAGATAGATACAGATAGGTAGGTAGGTAGATAGATAGATAGAGATAGGTAGGTAGGTAGATTGATAGATACAGATAGGTAGGTAGGTAAATAGATAGATAGAGATAGGTAGGTAGGTAGATAGATAGATAGATAGATAGATAGAGATAGATAGGTAGGTAGGTAGATTGATAGAGATAGGTAGGTATGTAGATAGATAGATAGAGTAGGTAGATAGATAGATACAGATAGGTAGGTAGGTAGATAGATAGATACAGATAGGTAGGTAGGTAGATAGATAGATAGAGATAGGTAGGTAGGTAGATTGATAGATACAGATAGGTAGGTAGGTAAATAGATAGATAGAGATAGGTAGGTAGGTAGATAGATAGATAGATAGATAGAGATAGATAGGTAGGTAGGTAGATTGATAGAGACAGATAGGTAGGTAGGTAGATAGATAGATAGAGATAGGTAGGTAGGTAGATAGATAGAGATAGGTAGGTAGGTAGATAGATAGATACAGATAGGTAGGTAGGTAGATTGATAGATAGAGATAGGTAGGTAGGTAGATTGATAGATACAGATAGGTAGGTAGGTAGATAGATAGATACAGATATGTAGGTAGGTAGATAGATAGATACAGATAGGTAGGTAGGTAGGTAGGTAGATAGATAGAGATAGGTAGGTAGATTGATAGATACAGATAGGTAGGTAGGTAGATAGATAGATACAGATATGTAGGTAGGTAGATAAATAGATACAGATAGAGATAGGTAGGTAGGTAGATAGATAGATAGAGATAGGTAGGTAGGTAGATAGATAGAGATAGGTAGGTAGGTAGGTAGATAGATAGATAGAGATAGATAGGTAGGTAGGTAGATTGATAGAGACAGATAGGTAGGTAGGTAGATAGATAGAGATAGGTAGGTAGGTAGGTAGATAGATAGAGATAGGTAGGTAGGTAGATTGATAGATACAGATAGGTAGGTAGGTAGATTGATAGATAGAGATAGGTAGGTAGTAGATAGATAGATAGAGATAGGTAGGTAGGTAGATTGATAGATAGAGATAGGTAGGTAGGTAGATATATAGATAGAGATAGGTAGGTATGTAGATAGATAGATAGAGATAGGTAGGTAGGTAGATTGATAGATAGAGATAGGTAGATAGGTAGATAGATAGATACAGATAGGTAGGTAGGTAGATTGATAGATAGAGATAGGTAGGTAGGTAGATAGATAGATAGAGATAGGTAGGTAGGTAGATTGATAGATAGAGATAGGTAGGTAGGTAGATAGATAGATAGATAGATAGATAGAGATAGGTAGGTAGGTAGATTGATAGATAGAGATAGGTAGGTAGGTTGATTGATAGATAGAGATAGGTAGGTAGGTAGATTGATAGAGACAGATAGGTAGGTAGGTAGATAGATAGATAGAGATAGGTAGGTAGGTAGATAGATAGATAGAGATAGGTAGGTAGATAGATAGAGATAGGTAGGTAGGTAGATAGATAGATAGAGATAGGTAGGTAGGTAGATTATAGATACAGATAGGTAGGTAGGTAGATTGATAGATTGAGATAGGTAGGTAGGTAGATTGATAGATAGAGATAGGTAGGTAGGTAGATTGATAGAGACAGATAGGTAGGTAGGTAGATAGATAGATAGAGATAGGTAGGTAGGTAGATTGATAGATACAGATAGGTAGGTAGGTAGATAGATAGATAGAGATAGGTAGGTAGGTAGATTGATAGATAGAGATAGGTAGATAGGTAGATAGATAGATAGAGATAGGTAGGTAGGTAGATAGATAGATAGAGATAGGTAGGTAGGTAGATTGATAGATACAGATAGGTAAGTAGGTAGATAGATAGATAGAGATAGGTAGGTAGGTAGATAGATAGATAGAGATAGGTAGGTAGGTAGATTGATAGATACAGATAGGTAGGTAGGTAGATAGATAGATAGAGATAGGTAGGTAGGTAGGTAGATAGATAGATAGATAGATAGATAGATAGATAGATAGATAGATAGATAGATAGAGATAGGTAGGTAGGTAGATAGATAGATACAGATAGGTAGGTAGGTAGATAGATAGATAGAGATAGGTAGGTAGGTAGATAGATAGATAGAGATAGGTAGGTAGGTAGATAGATAGAGATAGGTAGGTAGGTAGGTAGATAGATAGATAGAGATAGATAGGTAGGTAGGTAGATTGATAGAGACAGATAGGTAGGTAGGTAGATAGATAGAGATAGGTAGGTAGGTAGATAGATAGATACAGATAGGTAGGTAGGTAGATAGATAGATACAGATAGGTAGGTAGGTAGATAGATAGATAGAGATAGGTAGGTAGGTAGATTGATAGATACAGATAGGTAGGTAGGTAGATAGATAGATAGAGATAGGTAGGTAGGTAGATAGATAGATAGAGATAGGTAGGTACATAGATAGATAGATAGAGATAGGTAGGTAGGTAGGTAGATAGATAGATAGATAGATAGATAGATAGATAGATAGATAGATAGATAGATAGATAGATAGATAGATAGATAGATAGATAGATAGATAGATAGATAGATAGATAGAGATAGTTAGGTAGGTAGATAGATAGATACAGATAGGTAGGTAGGTAGATAGATAGATAGAGATAGGTAGGTAGGTAGATAGATAGATAGAGATAGGTAGGTAGGTAGTTAGATAGAGATAGGTAGGTAGGTAGATTGATAGATACAGATAGGTAGGTAGATAGATAGATAGATAGAGATAGGTAGGTAGGTAGATAGATAGATAGAGATAGGTAGGTAGGTAGGTAGATTGATAGAGACAGATAGGTAGGTTGGTAGATAGATAGATAGAGATAGGTAGGTAGGTAGATAGATAGATAGAGATAGTTAGGTAGATAGATAGATAGATACAGATAGGTAGGTAGGTAGGTAGATAGATAGATAGAGATAGGTAGGTAGGTAGATAGATAGATAGAGATAGGTAGGTAGGTAGATAGATAGAGATAGGTAGGTAGGTAGATTGATAGATACAGATAGGTAGGAAGGTAGATAGATAGATTAGAGATAGGTAGGTAGTAGATTGATAGATAGAGATAGATTGGTAGGTAGGTAGATTGATAGAGATAGGTAGGTAGGTAGGTAGGTAGGTAGATAGATTGATAGAGATAGGTAGGTAGGTAGATTGATAGATAAAGATAGGTAGGTAGGTAGATAGATAGATAGAGATAGGTAGGTAGTAGATAGATAGATAGTTAGATAGAGATAGGTAGGTAGGTAGATTGATAGATACAGATAGGTAAGTAGGTAGATAGATAGATAGAGATAGGTAGGTAGGTAGATAGATAGATAGAGATAGGTAGGTAGGTAGATAGATAGATACAGATATGTAGGTAGGTAGATAGATAGATACAGATAGGTAGGTAGGTAGATAGATAGATAGAGATAGGTAGGTAGGTAGGTAGATAGATAGAGATAGGTAGGTATGTAGATTGATAGATAGAGATAGGTAGGTAGGTAGATAAATAGAGATAGGTAGGTAGGTAGATTGATAGAGATAGGTAGGTAGGTAGGTAGATAGATAGATAGGTAGGTAGGTAGATAGATAGATACAGATAGGTAGGTAGGTAGATAGATAGATAGAGATAGGTAGGTAGGTAGATAGATAGATAGAGATAGGTAGGTAGGTAGATAGATAGAGATAGGTAGGTAGGTAGGGTAGATAGTTAGATAGAGATAGATAGGTAGGTTGGTAGATTGATAGAGACAGATAGGTAGGTAGGTAGATAGATAGAGATTAGGTAGGTAGGTAGATATATAGATACAGATAGGTAGGTAGGTAGATAGATAGATACAGATAGGTAGGTAGGTAGATAGATAGATAGGTAGGTAGGTAGATAGATAGATACAGATAGGTAGGTAGGTAGATAGATAGATAGAGATAGGTAGGTAGGTAGATAGATAGATAGAGATAGGTAGGTACATAGATAGATAGATAGAGATAGGTAGGTAGGTAGGTAGGTAGATAGATAGATAGATAGATAGATAGATAGATAGATAGATAGATAGATAGATAGATAGATAGATAGATAGAGATAGTTAGGTAGGTAGATAGATAGATACAGATAGGTAGGTAGGTAGATAGATAGATAGAGATAGGTAGGTAGGTAGATAGATAGATAGAGATAGGTAGGTAGGTAGATAGATAGAGATAGGTAGGTAGGTAGTTTGATAGATTACAGATAGGTAGGTAGGTAGATAGATAGATAGAGATAGGTAGGTAGGTAGATAGATAGATAGAGATAGATAGGTAGGTAGGTAGATTGATAGAGACAGATAGGTAGGTAGGTAGATAGATAGATAGAGATAGGTAGGTAGGTAGATAGATAGATAGAGATAGTTAGGTAGATAGATAGATAGATACAGATAGGTAGGTAGGTAGATAGATAGATAGAGATAGGTAGGTAGGTAGATAGATAGATAGAGATAGGTAGGTAGGTAGATAGATAGAGATAGGTAGGTAGGTAGATTGATTGATACAGATAGGTAGGTAGGTAGATAGATAGATAGAGATAGGTAGGTAGGTAGATTGATAGAGATAGGTAGGTAGGTAGGTAGGTAGGTAGATAGATTGATAGAGATAGGTAGGTAGGTAGATTGATAGATACAGATAGGTAGGTAGGTAGATAGATAGATAGAGATAGGTAGGTAGGTAGATAGATAGTTGATAGAGATAGGTAGGTAGGTAGATTGATAGATACAGATAGGTAAGTAGGTAGATAGATAGATAGAGTTAGGTAGGTAGGTAGATAGATAGATAGAGATAGGTAGGTAGGTAGATAGATAGATACAGATATGTAGGTAGGTAGATAGATAGATACAGATAGGTAGGTAGGTAGATAGATAGATAGAGATAGGTAGGTAGGTAGGTAGATAGATAGAGATAGGTAGGTATGTAGATTGATAGATAGAGATAGGTAGGTAGGTAGGTAGATAAATAGAGATAGGTAGGTAGGTAGATTGATAGAGATAGGTAGGTAGGTAGGTAGATAGATAGATAGGTAGGTAGGTAGATAGATAGATACAGATAGGTAGGTAGGTAGATAGATAGATACAGATAGGTAGGTAGGTAGATAGATAGATAGAGATAGGTAGGTAGATAGATAGATAGATACAGATAGGTAGGTAGGTAGGTAGGTAGATAGATAGATAGAGATAGGTAGGTAGGTAGATAGATAGATAGAGATAGGTAGGTAGGTAGATAGATAGATACAGATAGGTAGGTAGGTAGGTAGATAGATAGATAGAGATAGGTAGGTAGGTAGATAGATAGAGATAGGTAGGTAGGTAGATTGATAGATACAGATAGGTAGGTAGGTAGATTGATATAGAGATAGGTAGATAGGTAGATAGATAGATACAGATAGGTAGGTAGGTAGATAGCTAGATAGAGATAGGTAGGTAGGTAGATAGATAGATAGAGATAGGTAGGTAGGTAGATAGATACAGATAGGTAGGTAAGTAGATAGATAGATAAAGATAGGTAGGTAGGTAGATAGATAGATAGATAGATAGATAGATAGAGATAGATAGGTAGGTAGGTAGATTGATAGAGACAGATAGGTTGGTAGGTAGATAGATAGATAGAGATAGGTAGGTAGGTTGATTGATAGATAGAGATAGGTAGGTAGGTAGATTGATAGAGACAGATAGGTAGGTAGGTAGATAGATAGATAGATAGAGATAGGTAGGTAGGTAGATAGATAGATAGAGATAGGTAGATAGGTAGATAGATAGATAGAGATAGGTAGGTAGGTAGGTAGATAGATAGAGATAGGTAGGTAGGTAGATTGATAGATACAGATAGGTAAGTAGGTAGATAGATAGATAGAAATAGGTAGGTAGGTAGGTAGATAGATAGAGATATGTAGGTAGGTAGGTAGATAGATAGAGATAGGTAGGTAGGTCTTTAGATAGATACAGATAGGTAGGTAGGTAGATAGATAGATACAGATAGGTAGGTAGGTAGATAGATAGATACAGATAGGTAGGTAGATAGATAGATAGATAGATAGATAGATAGATAGATAGATAGATAGATAGATAGATAGATAGATAGAGATAGGTAGGTAGGTAGATAGATAGAGATAGATAGGTAGGTAAATAGATAGATAGAGATAGGTAGGTAGGTAGATAGATAGATATAGATAGATAGGTAGGTAGATAGATAGATAGATAGACATAGGTAGGTAGGTACATAGATAAATACAGATATGTAGGTAGGTAGATAGATAGATAGAGATAGGTAGGTAGGTAGATAGATAGAGATAGGTAGGTAGGTAGGTAGATAGATAGAGGTAGGTAGGTAGGTCGATAGATAGATACAGATAGGTAGGTAGGTAGATAGATAGATACAGATAGGTAGGTAGGTAGGTTAGGTAGGTAGGTAGATAGATAGATACAGATAGGTAGGTAGATAGATAGATAGATAGATAGATAGATAGATAGATAGATAGATAGATAGATAGAGATAGGTAGGTAGGTAGATAGATAGAGATAGATAGATAGGTAGGTAAATAGATAGATAGAGATAGGTAGGTAGGTAGATAGATAGATAGAGATAGGTAGGTAGGTAGATTGATAGATACAGATAGGTAGGTAGGTAGATAGATAGAGATAGGTAGGTAGGTAGGTAGATAGATAGAGATAGGTAGGTAGGTAGATAGATAGAGATAGGTAGGTAGGTAGGTAGATAGATAGAAACAGATAGGTAGGTAAATTGATAGATACAGATAGGTAGGTAGGTAGATAGATAGATACAGATAGGTAGGTAGGTAGATAGATAGATAGAGATAGGTAGGTAGGTAGGTATGTAGATAGATAGAGATAGGTAGGTAGGTAGATAGATAAATACAGATAGGTAGGTAGGTAGATAGATAGAGATAGGTAGGTAGGTAGATAGATAGATAGAGATAGGTAGGTAGGTAGATTGATAGATATAGATAGGTAGGTAGGTAGATAGATAGATAGAGATAGGTAGGGAGGTAGATAGATAGATACAGATAGGTAGGTAGGTAGATAGATAGATACAGATAGGTAGGTAGGTAGATAGATAGAGATAGGTAGGTAGGTAGATTGATAGAGACAGATAGGTAGGTAGGTAGATAGATAGATACAGATAGGTAGGTAGGTAGGTAGATAGATACAGATAGGTAGGTAGGTAGATAGATAGAGATAGGTCTGTAGGTAGATTGATAGATACAGATAGGTAGGTAGGTAGATAGATAGATAGAGATAGGTAGGTAGGTAGATTGATAGATAGAGATAGGTAGATAGGTAGATAGATAGATAGAGATAGGTAGGTAGGTAGATTGATAGATACAGATAGGTAAGTAGGTAGATAGATAGATAGATAGATAGATAGAGATAGGTAGGTAGGTAGATAGATAGATAGAGATAGGTAGGTAGGTAGATTGATAGATACAGATAGGTAGGTAGGTAGATAGATAGATACAGATAGGTAGGTAGGTAGATAGATAGATAGAGATAGGTAGGTAGGTAGATTGATAGATACAGATAGGTAAGTAGGTAGATAGATAGATAGAGATAGGTAGGTAGGTAGATAGATAGATTGAGATAGGTAGGTAGGTAGATAGATAGATAGATAGAGATAGGTAGGTAGGTAGGTAGATAGATAGATACAGATAGGTAGGTAGGTAGATAGATAGATAGAGATAGGTAGGTAGGTAGATAGATAGAGATAGGTAGGTAGGTAGATAGATAGAGATAGGTAGGTAGGTAGATAGATAGATAGAGATAGATAGGTAGGTAGGTAGATTGATAGAGACAGATAGGTAGGTAGGTAGATAGATAGAGATAGGTAGGTAGGTAGATAGATAGATACAGATAGGAAGGTAGGTAGATAGATAGATACAGATAGGTAGGTAGGTAGATAGATAGATAGAGATAGGTAGGTAGGTAGATAGATAGATAGAGATAGGTAGGTAGGTAGATTGATAGATACAGATAGGTAAGTAGGTAGATAGATAGATAGAGATAGGTAGGTAGGTAGATAGATAGATAGAGATAGGTAGGTAGGTAGATTGATAGATACAGATAGGTAGGTAAGTAGATAGATAGATAAAGATAGGTAGGTAGGTAGATAGATAGATAGATAGATAGATAGATAGAGATAGATAGGTAGGTAGGTAGATTGATAGAGACAGATAGGTTGGTAGGTAGATAGATAGATAGAGATAGGTAGGTAGGTTGATTGATAGATAGAGATAGGTAGGTAGGTAGATTGATAGAGACAGATAGGTAGGTAGGTAGATAGATAGATAGATAGATAGAGATAGGTAGGTAGGTAGATAGATAGATAGAGATAGGTAGATAGGTAGATAGATAGATAGAGATAGGTAGGTAGGTAGGTAGATAGATAGAGATAGGTAGGTAGGTAGATTGATAGATACAGATAGGTAAGTAGGTAGATAGATAGATAGAAATAGGTAGGTAGGTAGGTAGATAGATAGAGATATGTAGGTAGGTAGGTAGATAGATAGAGATAGGTAGGTAGGTCTTTAGATAGATACAGATAGGTAGGTAGGTAGATAGATAGATACAGATAGGTAGGTAGGTAGATAGATAGATACAGATAGGTAGGTAGATAGATAGATAGATAGATAGATAGATAGATAGATAGATAGATAGATAGATAGATAGATAGATAGATAGATAGATAGATAGATAGAGATAGGTAGGTAGGTAGATAGATAGAGATAGATAGGTAGGTAAATAGATAGATAGAGATAGGTAGGTAGGTAGATAGATAGATATAGATAGATAGGTAGGTAGATAGATAGATAGATAGACATAGGTAGGTAGGTACATAGATAAATACAGATATGTAGGTAGGTAGATAGATAGATAGAGATAGGTAGGTAGGTAGATAGATAGAGATAGGTAGGTAGGTAGGTAGATAGATAGAGGTAGGTAGGTAGGTCGATAGATAGATACAGATAGGTAGGTAGGTAGATAGATAGATACAGATAGGTAGGTAGGTAGGTAGGTAGGTAGGTAGGTAGGTAGGTAGATAGATACAGATAGGTAGGTAGATAGATAGATAGATAGATAGATAGATAGATAGATAGATAGATAGATAGATAGATAGATAGAGATAGGTAGGTAGGTAGATAGATAGAGATAGATAGATAGGTAGGTAAATAGATAGATAGAGATAGGTAGGTAGGTAGATAGATAGATAGAGATAGGTAGGTAGGTAGATTGATAGATACAGATAGGTAGGTAGGTAGATAGATAGAGATAGGTAGGTAGGTAGGTAGATAGATAGAGATAGGTAGGTAGGTAGATAGATAGAGATAGGTAGGTAGGTAGGTAGATAGATAGAAACAGATAGGTAGGTAAATTGATAGATACAGATAGGTAGGTAGGTAGATAGATAGATACAGATAGGTAGGTAGGTAGATAGATAGATAGAGATAGGTAGGTAGGTAGGTATGTAGATAGATAGAGATAGGTAGGTAGGTAGATAGATAAATACAGATAGGTAGGTAGGTAGATAGATAGAGATAGGTAGGTAGGTAGATAGATAGATAGAGATAGGTAGGTAGGTAGATTGATAGATATAGATAGGTAGGTAGGTAGATAGATAGATAGAGATAGGTAGGGAGGTAGATAGATAGATACAGATAGGTAGGTAGGTAGATAGATAGATACAGATAGGTAGGTAGGTAGATAGATAGAGATAGGTAGGTAGGTAGATTGATAGAGACAGATAGGTAGGTAGGTAGATAGATAGATACAGATAGGTAGGTAGGTAGGTAGATAGATACAGATAGGTAGGTAGGTAGATAGATAGAGATAGGTCTGTAGGTAGATTGATAGATACAGATAGGTAGGTAGGTAGATAGATAGATAGAGATAGGTAGGTAGGTAGATTGATAGATAGAGATAGGTAGATAGGTAGATAGATAGATAGAGATAGGTAGGTAGGTAGATTGATAGATACAGATAGGTAAGTAGGTAGATAGATAGATAGATAGATAGATAGAGATAGGTAGGTAGGTAGATAGATAGATAGAGATAGGTAGGTAGGTAGATTGATAGATACAGATAGGTAGGTAGGTAGATAGATAGATACAGATAGGTAGGTAGGTAGATAGATAGATAGAGATAGGTAGGTAGGTAGATTGATAGATACAGATAGGTAAGTAGGTAGATAGATAGATAGAGATAGGTAGGTAGGTAGATAGATAGATTGAGATAGGTAGGTAGGTAGAAAGATAGATAGATAGAGATAGGTAGGTAGGTAGGTAGATAGATAGATACAGATAGGTAGGTAGGTAGATAGATAGATAGAGATAGGTAGGGTAGGTAGATAGATAGATAGAGATAGGTAGGTAGGTAGATAGATAGAGATAGGTAGGTAGGTAGATAGATAGATAGAGATAGATAGGTAGGTAGGTAGATTGATAGAGACAGATAGGTAGGTAGGTAGATAGATAGAGATAGGTAGGTAGGTAGATAGATAGATACAGATAGGAAGGTAGGTAGATAGATAGATACAGATAGGTAGGTAGGTAGATAGATAGATAGAGATAGGTAGGTAGGTAGATAGATAGATAGAGATAGGTAGGTAGGTAGATTGATAGATACAGATAGGTAAGTAGGTAGATAGATAGATAGAGATAGGTAGGTAGGTAGATAGATAGATAGAGATAGGTAGGTAGGTAGATTGATAGATACAGATAGGTAGGTAGGTAGATAGATAGATAGAGATAGGTAGGTAGGTAGATAGATAGATAGATAGAGATAGGTAGGTAGGTAGATAGATAGATACAGATAGGTAGGTAGGTAGATAGATAGATACAGATAGGTAGGTAGGTAGATAGATAGATACAGATAGGTAGGTAGGTAGATAGATAGATACAGATAGGTAGGTAGGTAGATAGATAGAGATAGGTAGGTAGGTAGGTAGATAGATAGATAGAGATAGATAGGTAGGTAGGTAGATTGATAGAGACAGATAGGTAGGTAGGTAGATAGATAGAGATAGGTAGGTAGGTAGATTGATAGATACAGATAGGTAGGTAGGTAGATAGATAGATACAGATAGGTAGGTAGGTAGATAGATAGATAGAGATAGGTAGGTAGGTAGATAGATAGATAGAGATAGGTAGGTAGGTAGATTGATAGATACAGATAGGTAAGTAGGTAGATAGATAGATAGAGATAGGTAGGTAGGTAGATAGATAGATAGAGATAGGTAGGTAGGTAGATTGATAGATACAGATAGGTAGGTAGGTAGATAGATAGATAGAGATAGGTAGGTAGGTAGATAGATAGATAGATAGAGATAGGTAGGTAGGTAGATAGATAGATACAGATAGGTAGGTAGGTAGATAGATAGATACAGATAGGTAGGTAGGTACATAGATAGATACAGATAGGTAGGTAGGTAGGTAGATAGATAGATAGAGATAGGTAGGTAGGTAGATAGATAGAGATAGGTAGGTAGGTAGGTAGATAGATAGATAGAGATAGATAGGTAGGTAGGTAGATTGATAGAGACAGATAGGTAGGTAGGTAGATAGATAGAGATAGGTAGGTAGGTAGATTGATAGATACAGATAGGTAAGTAGGTAGATAGATAGATAGAGATAGGTAGGTAGGTAGATAGATAGATAGAGATAGGTAGGTAGGTAGATTGATAGATACAGATAGGTAGGTAGGTAGATAGATAGATACAGATAGGTAGGTAGGTAGATAGATAGATAGAGATAGGTAGGTAGGTAGATTGATAGATACAGATAGGTAAGTAGGTAGATAGATAGATAGAGATAGGTAGGTAGGTAGATAGATAGATAGAGATAGGTAGGTAGGTTGATAGATAGATACAGATAGGTAGGTAGGTAGATAGATAGATAGAGATAGGTAGGTAGGTAGATAGATAGATACAGATAGGTAGGTAGGTAGATTGATATAGAGATAGGTAGATAGGTAGATAGATAGATACAGATAGGTAGGTAGGTAGATAGCTAGATAGAGATAGGTAGGAAGGTAGATAGATAGATAGAGATAGGTAGGTAGGTAGATAGATACAGATAGGTAGGTAAGTAGATAGATAGATAAAGATAGGTAGGTAGGTAGATAGATAGATAGATAGATAGATAGAGATAGATAGGTAGGTAGGTAGATTGATAGAGACAGATAGGTTGGTAGGTAGATAGATAGATAGAGATAGGTAGGTAGGTTGATTGATAGATAGAGATAGGTAGGTAGGTAGATTGATAGAGACAGATAGGTAGGTAGGTAGATAGATAGATAGAGATAGGTAGGTAGGTAGATAGATAGATAGAGATAGGTAGATAGGTAGATAGATAGATAGAGATAGGTAGGTAGGTAGGTAGATAGATAGAGATAGGTAGGTAGGTAGATTGATAGATACAGATAGGTAAGTAGGTAGATAGATAGATAGAGATAGGTAGGTAGGTAGGTAGATAGATAGAGATATGTAGGTAGGTAGGTAGATAGATAGAGATAGGTAGGTAGGTCTTTAGATAGATACAGATAGGTAGGTAGGTAGATAGATAGATACAGATAGGTAGGTAGGTAGATAGATAGATACAGATAGGTAGGTAGATAGATAGATAGATAGATAGATAGATAGATAGATAGATAGAGATAGGTAGGTAGGTAGATAGATAGAGATAGATAGGTAGGTAAATAGATAGATAGAGATAGGTAGGTAGGTAGGTAGATAGATAGATATAGATAGATAGGTAGGTAGATAGATAGATAGATAGACATAGGTAGGTAGGTACATAGATAAATACAGATATGTAGGTAGGTAGATAGATAGATAGAGATAGGTAGGTAGGTAGGTAGATAGATAGAGATAGGTATGTAGGTAGGTAGATAGATAGAGGTAGGTAGGTAGGTCGATAGATAGATACAGATAGGTAGGTAGGTAGATAGATAGATACAGATAGGTAGGTAGGTAGGTAGGTAAGTAGGTAGGTAGATAGATACAGATAGGTAGGTAGATAGATAGATAGATAGATAGATAGATAGATAGATAGATAGATAGATAGATAGATAGATAGATAGATAGATAGATAGATAGATAGAGATAGGTAGGTAGGTAGATAGATAGAGATAGATAGATAGGTAGGTAAATAGATAGATAGAGATAGGTAGGTAGGTAGATAGATAGATAGAGATAGGTAGGTAGGTAGATTGATAGATACAGATAGGTAGGTAGGTAGATAGATAGAGATAGGTAGGTAGGTAGGTAGATAGATAGAGATAGGTAGGTAGGTAGATAGATAGAGATAGGTAGGTAGGTAGGTAGATAGATAGAAACAGATAGGTAGGTAGATTGATAGATACAGATAGGTAGGTAGGTAGATAGATAGATACAGATAGGTAGGTAGGTAGATAGATAGATAGAGATAGGTAGGTAGGTAGGTATGTAGATAGATAGAGATAGGTAGGTAGGTAGATAGATAAATACAGATAGGTAGGTAGGTAGATAGATAGAGATAGGTAGGTAGGTAGATAGATAGATAGAGATAGGTAGGTAGGTAGATTGATAGATATAGATAGGTAGGTAGGTAGATAGATAGATAGAGATAGGTAGGGAGGTAGATAGATAGATACAGATAGGTAGGTAGGTAGATAGATAGATACAGATAGGTAGGTAGGTAGATAGATAGAGATAGGTAGGTAGGTAGATTGATAGAGACAGATAGGTAGGTAGGTAGATAGATAGATACAGATAGGTAGGTAGATAGATACAGATAGGTAGGTAGGTAGATAGATAGAGATAGGTAGGTAGGTAGATTGATAGATACAGATAGGTAGGTAGGTAGATAGATAGATAGAGATAGGTAGGTAGGTAGATTGATAGATAGAGATAGGTAGATAGGTAGATAGATAGATAGAGATAGGTAGGTAGGTAGATAGATAGATAGAGATAGGTAGGTAGGTAGATTGATAGATACAGATAGGTAAGTAGGTAGATAGATAGATAGATAGAGATAGGTAGGTAGGTAGATAGATAGATAGAGATAGGTAGGTAGGTAGATTGATAGATACAGATAGGTAGGTAGGTAGATAGATAGATACAGATAGGTAGGTAGGTAGATAGATAGATAGAGATAGGTAGGTAGGTAGATTGATAGATACAGATAGGTAAGTAGGTAGATAGATAGATAGAGATAGGTAGGTAGGTAGATAGATAGATAGAGATAGGTAGGTAGGTAGGTAGATAGATAGATAGAGATAGGTAGGTAGGTAGATAGATAGATACAGATAGGTAGGTAGGTAGATAGATAGATAGAGATAGGTAGGTAGGTAGATAGATAGATAGAGATAGGTAGGTAGGTAGATAGATAGAGATAGGTAGGTAGGTAGGTAGATAGATAGATAGAGATAGATAGGTAGGTAGGTAGATTGATAGAGACAGATAGGTAGGTAGGTAGATAGATAGAGATAGGTAGGTAGGTAGATAGATAGATACAGATAGGTAGGTAGGTAGATAGATAGATACAGATAGGTAGGTAGGTAGATAGATAGATAGAGATAGGTAGGTAGGTAGATAGATAGATAGAGATAGGTAGGTAGGTAGATTGATAGATACAGATAGGTAAGTAGGTAGATAGATAGATAGAGATAGGTAGGTAGGTAGATAGATAGATAGAGATAGGTAGGTAGGTAGATTGATAGATACAGATAGGTAGGTAGGTAGATAGATAGATAGAGATAGGTAGGTAGGTAGATAGATAGATAGAGATAGGTAGGTATGTTGATTGATAGATAGAGATAGGTAGGTAGGTAGATTGATAGAGACAGATAGGTAGGTAGGTAGATAGATAGATAGAGATAGGTAGGTAGGTAGATAGATAGATAGAGATAGGTAGATAGGTAGATAGATAGATAGAGATAGGTAGGTAGGTAGGTAGATAGATAGAGATAGGTAGGTAGGTAGATTGATAGATAGAGATAGGTAAGTAGGTAGATAGATAGATAGAGATAGGTAGGTAGGTAGGTAGATAGATAGAGATATGTAGGTAGGTAGGTACATAGATAGAGATAGGTAGGTAGGTCTTTAGATAGATACAGATAGGTAGGTAGGTAGATAGATAGATACAGATAGGTAGGTAGGTAGATAGATAGATACAGATAGGTAGGTAGATAGATAGATAGATAGATAGATAGATAGATAGATAGATAGATAGATAGATAGAGATAGGTAGGTAGGTAGATAGATAGAGATAGATAGGTAGGTAAATAGATAGATAGAGATAGGTAGGTAGGTAGATAGATAGATATAGATAGATAGGTAGGTAGATAGATAGATAGATAGACATAGGTAGGTAGGTACATAGATAAATACAGATATGTAGGTAGGTAGATAGATAGATAGAGATAGGTAGGTAGGTAGGTAGATAGATAGAGATAGGTAGGTAGGTAGGTAGATAGATAGAGGTAGGTAGGTAGGTCGATAGATAGATACAGATAGGTAGGTAGGTAGATAGATAGATACAGATAGGTAGGTAGGTAGGTAGGTAGGTAGGTAGGTAGATAGATACAGATAGGTAGGTAGATAGATAGATAGATAGATAGATAGATAGATAGATAGATAGATAGATAGATAGATAGATAGATAGATAGATAGAGATAGGTAGGTAGGTAGATAGATAGAGATAGATAGATAGGTAGGTAAATAGATAGATAGAGATAGGTAGGTAGGTAGATAGATAGATAGAGATAGGTAGGTAGGTAGATTGATAGATACAGATAGGTAGGTAGGTAGATAGATAGAGATAGGTAGGTAGGTAGGTAGATAGATAGAGATAGGTAGGTAGGTAGATAGATAGAGATAGGTAGGTAGGTAGGTAGATAGATAGAAACAGATAGGTAGGTAGATTGATAGATACAGATAGGTAGGTAGGTAGATAGATAGATACAGATAGGTAGGTAGGTAGATAGATAGATAGAGATAGGTAGGTAGGTAGGTATGTAGATAGATAGAGATAGGTAGGTAGGTAGATAGATAAATACAGATAGGTAGGTAGGTAGATAGATAGAGATAGGTAGGTAGGTAGATAGATAGATAGAGATAGGTAGGTAGGTAGATTGATAGATATAGATAGGTAGGTAGGTAGATAGATAGATATTGATAGGTAGGGAGGTAGATAGATAGATACAGATAGGTAGGTAGGTAGATAGATAGATACAGATAGGTAGGTAGGTAGATAGATAGAGATAGGTAGGTAGGTAGATTGATAGAGACAGATAGGTAGGTAGGTAGATAGATAGATACAGATAGGTAGGTAGGTAGGTAGATAGATACAGATAGGTAGGTAGGTAGATAGATAGAGATAGGTAGGTAGGTAGATTGATAGATACAGATAGGTAGGTAGGTAGATAGATAGATAGAGATAGGTAGGTAGGTAGATTGATAGATAGAGATAGGTAGATAGGTAGATAGATAGATAGAGATAGGTAGGTAGGTAGATAGATAGATAGAGATAGGTAGGTAGGTAGATTGATAGATACAGATAGGTAAGTAGGTAGATAGATAGATAGATAGAGATAGGTAGGTAGGTAGATAGATAGATAGAGATAGGTAGGTAGGTAGATTGATAGATACAGATAGGTAGGTAGGTAGATAGATAGATACAGATAGGTAGGTAGGTAGATAGATAGATAGAGATAGGTAGGTAGGTAGATTGATAGATACAGATAGGTAAGTAGGTAGATAGATAGATAGAGATTGGTAGGTAGGTAGATAGATAGATAGAGATAGGTAGGTAGGTAGGTAGATAGATAGATAGAGATAGGTAGGTAGGTAGATAGATAGATACAGATAGGTAGGTAGGTAGGTAGATAGATAGATAGAGATAGGTAGGTAGGTAGATAGATAGATAGAGATAGGTAGGTAGGTAGATAGATAGAGATAGGTAGGTAGGTAGGTAGATAGATAGATAGAGATAGATAGGTAGGTAGGTAGATTGATAGAGACAGATAGGTAGGTAGGTAGATAGATAGAGATAGGTAGGTAGGTAGATAGATAGATACAGATAGGTAGGTAGGTAGATAGATAGATACAGATAGGTAGGTAGGTAGATAGATAGATAGAGATAGGTAGGTAGGTAGATAGATAGATAGAGATAGGTAGGTAGGTAGATTGATAGATACAGATAGGTAAGTAGGTAGATAGATAGATAGAGATAGGTAGGTAGGTAGATAGATAGATAGAGATAGGTAGGTAGGTAGATTGATAGATACAGATAGGTAGGTAGGTAGATAGATAGATAGAGATAGGTAGGTAGGTAGATAGATAGATAGATAGAGATAGGTAGGTAGGTAGATAGATAGATACAGATAGGTAGGTAGGTAGATAGATAGATACAGATAGGTAGGTAGGTAGATAGATAGATACAGATAGGTAGGTAGGTAGATAGATAGAGATAGGTAGGTAGGTAGGTAGATAGATAGATAGAGATAGATAGGTAGGTAGGTAGATTGATAGAGACAGATCGGTAGGTAGGTAGATAGATAGAGATAGGTAGGTAGGTAGATTGATAGATACAGATAGGTAGGTAGGTAGATAGATAGATACAGATAGGTAGGTAGGTAGATAGATAGATAGAGATAGGTAGGTAGGTAGATAGATAGATAGAGATAGGTAGGTAGGTAGATAGATAGATAGATATAGATAGGTAGGTAGGTAGATAGATAGATACAGATAGGTAGGTAGGTAGATAGATAGATACAGATAGGTAGGTAGGTAGATAGATAGATACAGATAGGTAGGTAGGTAGATAGATAGATAGAGATAGGTAGGTAGGTAGATAGATAGAGATAGGTAGGTAGGTAGGTAGATAGATAGATAGAGATAGATAGGTAGGTAGGTAGATTGATAGAGACAGATAGGTAGGTAGGTAGATAGATACAGATAGGTAGGTAGGTAGATTGATAGATAGAGATAGGTAGGTAGGTAGATTGATAGATAGAGATAGGTAGATAGGTAGATAGATAGATACAGATAGGTAGGTAGGTAGATACATAGATACAGATAGGTAGGTAGGTAGATAGATAGATAGAGATAGGTAGGTAGGTAGATTGATAGATACAGATAGGTAGGTAGTTAGATAGATAGATACAGATAGGTAGGTAGGTAGATTGATAGAGATAGGTAGGTAGGTAGATAGATAGATAGAGATAGGTAGGTATGTAGATTGATAGATAGAGATAGGTAGGTAGGTAGATAAATAGAGATAGGTAGGTAGGTAGATTGATAGAGATAGGTAGGTAGGTAGATAGATAGATACAGATAGGTAGGTAGGTAGATAGATAGATAGAGATAGGTAGGTACTTAGATAGATAGATAGAGATAGGTAGGTAGGTAGATAGATAGATAGAGATAGGTAGGTAGGTAGATAGATAGATACAGATAGGTAGGTAGGTAGATAGATAGATACAGATAGGTAGGTAGGTAGATAGATAGATAGAGATAGGTAGGTAGGTAGATAGATAGATAGAGATAGGTAGGTAGGTAGATTGATAGATACAGATAGGTAAGTAGGTAGATAGATAGATAGAGATAGGTAGGTAGGTAGATAGATAGATAGAGATAGGTAGGTAGGTAGATTGATAGATACAGATAGGTAGGTAGGTAGATAGATAGATAGAGATAGGTAGGTAGGTAGATAGATAGATAGATAGATAGAGATAGGTAGGTAGGTAGATAGATAGATACAGATAGGTAGGTAGGTAGATAGATAGATACAGATAGGTAGGTAGGTAGATAGATAGATACAGATAGGTAGGTAGGTAGATAGATAGATACAGATAGGTAGGTAGGTAGATAGATAGAGATAGGTAGGTAGGTAGGTAGATAGATATATAGAGATAGATAGGTAGGTAGGTAGATTGATAGAGACAGATAGGTAGGTAGGTAGATAGATAGAGATAGGTAGGTAGGTAGATAGATAGATACAGATAGGTAGGTAGGTAGATAGATAGATACAGATAGGTAGGTAGGTAGATAGATAGAGATAGGTAGGTAGGTAGATAGATAGATACAGATAGGTAGGTAGGTAGATAGATAGATAGAGATAGGTAGGTAGGTAGATAGATAGATAGAGATAGGTAGGTACATAGATAGATAGATAGATAGAGATAGGTAGGTAGGTAGATAGATAGATAGATAGATAGATAGATAGATAGATAGATAGATAGATAGATAGATAGATAGATAGATAGAGATAGTTAGGTAGGTAGATAGATAGATACAGATAGGTAGGTAGATAGATAGATAGAGATAGGTAGGTAGGTAGATAGATAGATAGAGATAGCTAGGTAGGTAGATAGATAGAGATAGGTAGGTAGGTAGATTGATAGATACAGATAGGTAGGTAGGTAGGTAGATAGATAGAGATAGGTAGGTAGGTAGATAGATAGAGATAGATAGGTAGGTAGGTAGATTGATAGAGACAGATAGGTAGGTAGGTAGATAGATAGATAGAGATAGGTAGGTAGGTAGATAGATAGATACAGATAGGTAGGTAGGTAGATAGATAGATAGAGATAGGTAGGTAGGTATATTGATAGATAGAGATAGGTAGGTAGGTAGGTAGGTAGATAGATAGAGATAGGTAGGTAGGTAGATTGATAGATACAGATAGGTAGGTAGGTAGATAGATAGATAGAGATAGTTAGGTAGGTAGATAGATAGATACAGATAGGTAGGTAGGTAGATAGATAGATAGACATAGGTAGGTACGTAGATTGATAGATAGAGATAGGTAGGTAGGTAGGTAGGTAGATAGATAGAGATAGGTAGGTAGGTAGATTGATAGATACAGATAGGTAGGTAGGTAGATAGATAGATAGAGATAGGTAGGTAGGTAGGTAGATAGATAGATAGATAGATAGATAGATAGATAGATAGATAGATAGATAGATAGATAGATAGATAGATAGATAGATAGAGATAGGTAGGTAGGTAGATAGATAGATAGAGATAGATAGGTAGGTAGGTAGAAATATAGATACAGATATGTAGGTAGGTAGATAGATAGATAGAGATAGGTAGGTAGGTAGATTGATAGAGATAGGTAGGGAGGTAGGTAGATAGATAGAGATAGGTAGGGAGGTAGATAGATAGATAGAGATAGGTAGGTAGGTAGGTAGATAGATAGATAGAGATAGGTAGGTAGGTAGATAGATAGATAGAGATAGGTAGGTAGGTAGATAGATAAATACAGATAGGTGGGTAGGTATATAGATAGATAGAGATAGTTAGGTAGGTAGATAGATAGATACAGATAGGTAGGTAGATAGATAGATAGAGATAGGTAGGTAGGTAGATAGATAGATAGAGATAGCTAGGTAGGTAGATAGATAGAGATAGGTAGGTAGGTAGATTGATAGATACAGATAGGTAGGTAGGTAGGTAGATAGATAGAGATAGGTAGGTAGGTAGATAGATAGAGATAGATAGGTAGGTAGGTAGATTGATAGAGACAGATAGGTAGGTAGGTAGATAGATAGATAGAGATAGGTAGGTAGGTAGATAGATAGATACAGATAGGTAGGTAGGTAGATAGATAGATAGAGATAGGTAGGTAGGTATATTGATAGATAGAGATAGGTAGGTAGGTAGGTAGGTAGATAGATAGAGATAGGTAGGTAGGTAGATTGATAGATACAGATAGGTAGGTAGGTAGATAGATAGATAGAGATAGTTAGGTAGGTAGATAGATAGATACAGATAGGTAGGTAGGTAGATAGATAGATAGACATAGGTAGGTAGATTGATAGATAGAGATAGGTAGGTAGGTAGGTAGGTAGATAGATAGAGATAGGTAGGTAGGTAGATTGATAGATACAGATAGGTAGGTAGGTAGATAGATACAGATAGGTAGGTAGGTAGATTGATAGATAGAGATAGGTAGGTAGGTAGATTGATAGATAGAGATAGGTAGATAGGTAGATAGATAGATACAGATAGGTAGGTAGGTAGATACATAGATACAGATAGGTAGGTAGGTAGATAGATAGATAGAGATAGGTAGGTAGGTAGATTGATAGATACAGATAGGTAGGTAGTTAGATAGATAGATACAGATAGGTAGGTAGGTAGATTGATAGAGATAGGTAGGTAGGTAGATAGATAGATAGAGATAGGTAGGTATGTAGATTGATAGATAGAGATAGGTAGGTAGGTAGATAAATAGAGATAGGTAGGTAGGTAGATTGATAGAGATAGGTAGGTAGGTAGATAGATAGATACAGATAGGTAGGTAGGTAGATAGATAGATAGAGATAGGTAGGTAGGTAGATAGATAGATACAGATAGGTAGGTAGGTAGATAGATAGATACAGATAGGTAGGTAGGTAGATAGATAGATAGAGATAGGTAGGTAGGTAGATAGATAGATAGAGATAGGTAGGTAGGTAGATTGATAGATACAGATAGGTAAGTAGGTAGATAGATAGATAGAGATAGGTAGGTAGGTAGATAGATAGATAGAGATAGGTAGGTAGGTAGATTGATAGATACAGATAGGTAGGTAGGTAGATAGATAGATAGAGATAGGTAGGTAGGTAGATAGATAGATAGATAGATAGAGATAGGTAGGTAGGTAGATAGATAGATACAGATAGGTAGGTAGGTAGATAGATAGATACAGATAGGTAGGTAGGTAGATAGATAGATACAGATAGGTAGGTAGGTAGATAGATAGATACAGATAGGTAGGTAGGTAGATAGATAGAGATAGGTAGGTAGGTAGGTAGATAGATATATAGAGATAGATAGGTAGGTAGGTAGATTGATAGAGACAGATAGGTAGGTAGGTAGATAGATAGAGATAGGTAGGTAGGTAGATAGATAGATACAGATAGGTAGGTAGGTAGATAGATAGATACAGATAGGTAGGTAGGTAGATAGATAGAGATAGGTAGGTAGGTAGATAGATAGATACAGATAGGTAGGTAGGTAGATAGATAGATAGAGATAGGTAGGTAGGTAGATAGATAGATAGAGATAGGTAGGTACATAGATAGATAGATAGATAGATAGAGATAGGTAGGTAGGTAGATAGATAGATAGATAGATAGATAGATAGATAGATAGATAGATAGATAGATAGATAGATAGATAGATAGATAGAGATAGTTAGGTAGGTAGATAGATAGATACAGATAGGTAGGTAGATAGATAGATAGAGATAGGTAGGTAGGTAGATAGATAGATAGAGATAGCTAGGTAGGTAGATAGATAGAGATAGGTAGGTAGGTAGATTGATAGATACAGATAGGTAGGTAGGTAGGTAGATAGATAGAGATAGGTAGGTAGGTAGATAGATAGAGATAGATAGGTAGGTAGGTAGATTGATAGAGACAGATAGGTAGGTAGGTAGATAGATAGATAGAGATAGGTAGGTAGGTAGATAGATAGATACAGATAGGTAGGTAGGTAGATAGATAGATAGAGATAGGTAGGTAGGTATATTGATAGATAGAGATAGGTAGGTAGGTAGGTAGGTAGATAGATAGAGATAGGTAGGTAGGTAGATTGATAGATACAGATAGGTAGGTAGGTAGATAGATAGATAGAGATAGTTAGGTAGGTAGATAGATAGATACAGATAGGTAGGTAGGTAGATAGATAGATAGACATAGGTAGGTACGTAGATTGATAGATAGAGATAGGTAGGTAGGTAGGTAGGTAGATAGATAGAGATAGGTAGGTAGGTAGATTGATAGATACAGATAGGTAGGTAGGTAGATAGATAGATAGAGATAGGTAGGTAGGTAGGTAGATAGATAGATAGATAGATAGATAGATAGATAGATAGATAGATAGATAGATAGATAGATAGAGATAGGTAGGTAGGTAGATAGATAGATAGAGATAGATAGGTAGGTAGGTAGAAATATAGATACAGATATGTAGGTAGGTAGATAGATAGATAGAGATAGGTAGGTAGGTAGATTGATAGAGATAGGTAGGGAGGTAGGTAGATAGATAGAGATAGGTAGGGAGGTAGATAGATAGATAGAGATAGGTAGGTAGGTAGGTAGATAGATAGATAGAGATAGGTAGGTAGGTAGATAGATAGATAGAGATAGGTAGGTAGGTAGATAGATAAATACAGATAGGTGGGTAGGTATATAGATAGATAGAGATAGGTAGGTAGGTAGATTGATAGATAGAGATAGGTAGATAGGTAGATTGATACATACAGATAGGTAGCTAGATAGATAGATAGAGATAGATAGGTAGGTAGGTAGATATATAGATACAGATATGTAGGTAGGTAGATAGATAGATAGAGATAGGTAGGTAGGTAGGTAGATTGATAGAGACAGATAGGTAGATATATAGATACAGATATGTAGGTAGGTAGATTGATAGATAGAGATAGGTAGGTAGGTAGATTGATAGATAGAGATAGGTAGATAGGTAGATAGATAGATACAGATAGGTAGGTAGGTAGATATATAGATACAGATATGTAGGTAGGTAGATAGATAGATAGAGATAGGTAGGTAGGTAGGTAGATTGATAGAGACAGATAGGTAGATATATAGATACAGATATGTAGGTAGGTAGATTGATAGATAGAGATAGGTAGGTAGGTAGATTGATAGATAGAGATAGGTAGATAGCTAGATAGCTAGATAGAGATAGTTATGTAGGTAGATAGATAGATAGAGATAGGTAGGTAGGTAGATAGATAGATAGAGATAGATAGGTAGGTAGGTAGATTGATAGAGACAGATAGGTAGGTAGGTAGATAGATAGATAGAGATAGGTAGGTAGGTAGATAGATAGATAGAGATAGTTAGGTAGGTAGATAGATAGATACAGATAGGTAGGTAGGTAGATAGATAGATAGAGATAGGTAGGTAGGTAGATAGATAGATAGAGATAGGTAGGTAGGTAGATAGATAGAGATAGGTAGGTAGGTAGATTGATAGATACAGATAGGTAGGTAGGTAGATAGATAGATAGAGATAGGTAGGTAGGTAGATTGATAGATAGAGATAGGTAGGTAGGTAGATTGATAGAGATAGGTAGGTAGGTAGGTAGGTAGATACAGATAGGTAGGTAGATAGATAGATAGAGATAGGTAGGTAGGTAGGTAGATAGATAGATAGATAGAGATGGGTAGGTGGGTAGATTGATAGATAGAGATAGGTAGGTAGGTAGATTGATAGATACAGATAGGTAGGTAGGTAGATAGATAGATACAGATAGGTAGGTAGGTAGATTGATAGATAGAGATAGGTAGGTAGGTAGATATATAGATACAGATATGTAGGTAGGTAGATAGATAGATAGATAGAGATAGGTAGTTAGGTAGATTGATAGATACAGATAGGTAGGTAGGTAGATAGATACAGATAGGTAGGTAGGTAGGTAGATAGATAGAGATATGTAGGTAGGTAGATAGATAGATAGAGATAGGTAGGTAGGTAGATTGATAGATAGAGATATGTAGGTAGGTAGGTAGATAGATAGAGATAGGTAGGTAGGTAGATAGATAGAGATAGATAGGTAGGTAGGTAGATTGATAGACAGATAGGTAGGTAGGTAGATATATAGATACAGATATGTAGGTAGGTAGATTGATAGATAGAGATAGGTAGGTAGGTAGATTGATAGATAGAGATAGGTAGGTAGGTAGATATATAGATACAGATATGTAGGTAGGTAGATAGATAGATAGATAGATAGATAGAGATAGGTAGTTAGGTAGGTAGATAGATAGAGATAGGTAGGTAGGTAGGTAGATAGATACAGATAGGTAGGTAGGTAGATTGATAGATAGAGATAGGTAGGTAGATAGATAGATAGAGATAGATAGGTAGGTAGGTAGATTGATAGACAGATAGGTAGGTAGGTAGATATATAGATACAGATATGTAGGTAGGTAGATTGATAGATAGAGATAGGTAGGTAGGTAGTTTGATAGATAGAGATAGGTAGATAGGTAGATAGATAGATACAGATAGGTAGGTAGATATATAGATACAGATATGTAGGTAGGTAGATAGATAGGTAGATAGAGATAGGTAGGTAGGTAGATTGATAGAGATAGGTAGGTAGGTAGATAGATAGATACAGATAGGTAGGTAGGTAGATTGATAGATAGAGATAGGTAGGTAGGTAGATTGATAGATAGAGATAGGTAGATAGGTAGATAGATAGATACAGATAGGTAGGTAGGTAGATACATAGATACAGATAGGTAGGTAGGTAGATAGATAGATAGAGATAGGTAGGTAGGTAGATTGATAGATACAGATAGGTAGGTAGTTAGATAGATAGATACAGATAGGTAGGTAGGTAGATTGATAGATAGAGATAGGTAGGTAGGTAGATTGATAGATAGAGATAGGTAGGTAGGTAGATTGATAGAGATAGGTAGGTAGGTAGGTAGATAGATACAGAGAGGTAGGTAGGTAGATAGATAGATAGAGATAGGTAGGTAGGTAGATAGATAGATAGAGATAGGTAGGTAGGTAGATAGATAGAGATAGGTAGGTATGTAGATTGATAGATAGAGATAGGTAGGTAGGTAGATTGATAGAGACAGATAGGTAGGTAGGTAGATAGATAGATAGAGATAGGTAGGTAGGTAGATAGATAGATAGAGATAGGTAGATAGGTAGATAGATAGATACAGATAGGTAGGTAGGTAGATAGATAGATACAGATAGGTAGGTAGGTAGATAGATAGATACAGATAGGTAGGTAGGTAGATAGATAGATAGAGATAGGTAGGTAGGTAGATTGATAGATACAGATAGGTAAGTAGATAGATAGATAGAGATAGGTAGGTAGATAGATAGATAGATAGATAGATAGATAGATAGATAGATAGATAGATAGATAGAGATAGATAGGTAGGTAGGTAGATTGATAGAGACAGATAGGTAGGAAGGTAGATAGATAGATAGAGATAGGTAGGTAGGTAGATAGATAGAGATAGGTAGGTAGGTAGATTGATAGATAGAGATAGGTAGGTAGGTAGATTGATAGATAGAGATAGGTAGATAGGTAGATAGATAGATACAGATATGTAGGTAGGTAGATAGATAGATAGAGATAGGTAGGTAGGTAGATTGATAGATACAGATAGGTAGGTAGGTATATAGATAGATACAGATAGGTAGGTAGGTAGATTGATAGATAGAGATAGGTAGGTAGGTAGATTGATAGATAGAGATAGGTAGGTAGGTAGATTGATAGAGATAGGTAGGTAGGTAGGTAGGTAGATACAGATAGGTAGGTAGATAGATAGATAGATAGAGATAGGTAGGTAGGTAGGTAGATAGATAGATAGATAGATAGAGATGGGTAGGTGGGTAGATTGATAGATAGAGATAGGTAGGTAGGTAGATTGATAGATACAGATAGGTAGGTAGGTAGATAGATAGATACAGATAGGTAGGTAGGTAGATTGATAGATAGAGATAGGTAGGTAGGTAGATATATAGATACAGATATGTAGGTAGGTAGATAGATAGATAGATAGAGATAGGTAGTTAGGTAGATTGATAGATACAGATAGGTAGGTTGGTAGATAGATACAGATAGGTAGGTAGGTAGGTAGATAGATAGAGATATGTAGGTAGGTAGATAGATAGATAGAGATAGGTAGGTAGGTAGATTGATAGATAGAGATATGTAGGTAGGTAGGTAGATAGATAGAGATAGGTAGGTAGGTAGATAGATAGAGATAGGTAGGTAGGTAGATTGATAGACAGATAGGTAGGTAGGTAGATATATAGATACAGATATGTAGGTAGGTAGATTGATAGCTAGAGATAGGTAGGTAGGTAGATTGATAGATAGAGATAGGTAGGTAGGTAGATATATAGATACAGATATGTAGGTAGGTAGATAGATAGATAGATAGATAGATAGAGATAGGTAGTTAGGTAGGTAGATAGATAGAGATAGGTAGGTAGGTAGATAGATACAGATAGGTAGGTAGGTAGATTGATAGATAGAGATAGGTAGGTAGATAGATAGATAGAGATAGATAGGTAGGTAGGTAGATTGATAGACAGATAGGTAGGTAGGTAGATATATAGATACAGATATGTAGGTAGGTAGATTGATAGATAGAGATAGGTAGGTAGGTAGATTGATAGATAGAGATAGGTAGGTAGGTAGATATATAGATACAGATATGTAGGTAGGTAGATAGATAGATAGATAGATAGATAGATAGAGATAGGTAGTTAGGTAGGTAGATAGATAGAGATAGGTAGGTAGGTAGGTAGATAGATACAGATAGGTAGGTAGGTAGATTGATAGATAGAGATAGGTAGGTAGATAGATAGATAGAGATAGATAGGTAGGTAGGTAGATTGATAGACAGATAGGTAGGTAGGTAGATATATAGATACAGATATGTAGGTAGGTAGATTGATAGATAGAGATAGGTAGGTAGGTAGATTGATAGATAGAGATAGGTAGATAGGTAGATAGATAGATACAGATAGGTAGGTAGATATATAGATACAGATATGTAGGTAGGTAGATAGATAGATAGATAGATAGAGATAGGTAGGTAGGTAGATTGATAGATAGAGATAGGTAGGTAGGTAGATTGATAGATACAGATAGGTAGGTAGGTAGATAGATAGATAGAGATAGGTAGGTAGGTAGATAGATAGATAGAGATAGGTAGGTAGGTAGATTGATAGAGATAGGTAGGTAGGTAGGTAGATAGATAGAGATAGGTAGGTAGGTAGATAGATAGATACAGATAGGTAGGTAGGTAGATAGATAGATACAGATAGGTAGGTAGGTAGATAGATAGATAGAGATAGGTAGGTAGATAGATAGATAGATACAGATAGGTAGGTAGGTAGATAGATAGATAGAGATAGGTAGGTACGTAGATAGATAGATAGATAGATAGATAGATAGAGATAGGTAGGTAGGTAGATAGATAGATAGAGATAGGTAGGTAGGTAGATAAATAGATACAGATAGGTAGGTAGGTAGATAGATAGATAGAGAAAGGTAGGTAGGTAGATAGATAGATAGATAGATAGATAGATAGATAGATAGATAGATAGAGATAGGTAGGTAGGTAGATAGATAGATAGAGATAGGTAGGTAGGTAGATTGATAGATAGAGGTAGGTAGATAGGTAGATAGATAGATACAGATAGGTAGGTAGGTAGATAGCTAGATAGAGATAGGTAGGTAGGTAGATAGATAGATAGAGATAGGTAGGTAGGTAGATAGATACAGATAGGTAGGTAGGTAGATAGATAGATAGATAAAGATAGGTAGGTAGGTAGATAGATAGATAGAGATAGATAGGTAGGTAGGTAGATTGATAGAGACAGATAGGTAGGTAGGTAGATAGATAGATAGAGATAGGTAGGTAGGTAGATAGATAGAGATAGTTAGGTAGGTAGATTGATAGATAGAGATAGATAGGTAGGTAGGTAGATAGATAGAGATAGGTAGGTAGGTAGATAGATACAGATAGGTAGATAGGTAGATAGATAGATAGAGATACATAGGTAGGTAGGTAGATATATAGATACAGATATGTAGGTAGGTAGATAGATAGATATAGATAGGTAGGTAGGTAGATAGATAGATAGATAGATAGAGATAGGTAGGTAGGTAGATTGATAGATACAGATAGGTAGGTAGGTAGATAGATAGATAGAGATAGGTAGATAGGTAGATAGATAGATAGAGATAGGTAGTTAGGTAGATTGATAGATGCAGATAGGTAGGTAGGTAGTTAGATAGAAAGAGATAGGTAGGTAGGTAGATAGATAGATAGAGATAGATAGGTAGATAGGTAGATTGATAGAGACAGATAGGTAGGTAGGTAGATAGATAGATAGAGATAGGTAGGTAGGTAGATAGATAGAGATAGGTAGGTAGGTAGATTGATAGATAGAGATAGGTAGGTAGGTAGGTAGATAGATAGAGATAGGTAGGTAGGTAGATAGATAGATACAGATAGGTAGGTAGGTAGATTGATAGATAGAGATAGGTAGGTAGGTAGATTGATAGATACAGATAGGTAGGTAGGTAGATAGATAGATACAGATATGTAGGTAGGTAGATAGATAGATACAGATAGGTAGGTAGGTAGGTAGATAGATAGAGATAGGTAGGTAGGTAGATTGATAGATACAGATAGGTAGGTAGGTAGATAGATAGATAGAGATAGGTAGGTAGGTAGATAGATAGATAGAGATAGATAGGTAGGTAGGTAGATTGATAGAGACAGATAGGTAGGTAGGTAGATAGATAGATAGATAGAGATAGATAGGTAGGTAGATAGATAGAGATAGGTAGGTACGTAGATTGATAGATAGAGATAGGTAGGTAGGTAGGTAGATAGATAGAGATAGGTAGGTAGGTAGATTGATAGATACAGATAGGTAGGTAGGTAGATAGATAGATAGAGATAGGTAGGTAGGTAGATAGATAGATAGATAGATAGATAGATAGATAGATAGATAGATAGATAGATAGATAGATAGATAGATAGATAGAGATAGGTAGGTAGGTAGATAGATAGATAGAGATAGATAGGTAGTTAGGTAGAAATATAGATACAGATATGTAGGTAGGTAGATAGATAGATAGAGATAGATAGGTAGGTAGATTGATAGAGATAGGTAGGGAGGTAGGTAGATAGATAGAGATAGGTAGGTAGGTAGATAGATAGATAGAGATAGGTAGGTAGGTAGGTAGGTAGATAGATAGATAGAGATAGGTAGGTAGGTAGATAGATAGATAGATAGAGATAGGTAGGTAGGTAGATAGATAAATACAGATAGGTGGGTAGGTATATAGATAGATAGAGATAGGTAGGTAGGTAGATTGATAGATAGAGATAGGTAGATAGGTAGATTGATACATACAGATAGGTAGCTAGCTAGATAGATAGAGATAGATAGGTAGGTAGGTAGATATATAGATACAGATATGTAGGTAGGTAGATAGATAGATAGAGATAGGTAGGTAGGTAGGTAGATTGATAGAGACAGATAGGTAGATAGGTAGATATATAGATACAGATATGTAGGTAGGTAGATTGATAGATAGAGATAGGTAGATAGGTAGATTGATAGATAGAGATAGGTAGATAGGTAGATAGATAGATACAGATAGGTAGGTAGGTGGATATATAGATACAGATATGTAGGTAGGTAGATAGATAGATAGATAGAGATAGGTAGGTAGGTAGATTGATAGATAGAGATAGGTAGGTAGGTAGATAGATAGATACAGATAGGTAGGTAGGTAGATTGATAGATAGAGATAGGTAGGTAGGTAGATTGATAGATAGAGATAGGTAGATAGGTAGATAGATAGATACAGATAGGTAGGTAGGTAGATACATAGATACAGATATGTAGGTAGGTAGATAGATATATAGAGATAGGTAGGTAGGTAGATTGATAGATACAGATAGGTAGGTAGGTAGATAGATATATACAGATAGGTAGGTAGGTAGATTGATAGATAGAGATAGGTAGGTAGGTAGATTGATAGATAGAGATAGGTAGGTAGGTAGATTGATAGATACAGATAGGTAGGTAGGTAGATAGA
>JAKSXO010000186.1:0-190000 GCA_024509115.1 Crotalus helleri | reverse complement strand
TAGATAGAGAGAGGTAGGTAGGTAGATTGATAGAGACAGATAGGTAGGTAGGTAGATAGATAGATAGAGATAGGTAGGTAGGTAGATAGATAGATAGAGATAGGTAGATAGGTAGATAGATAGATAGAGATAGGTAGGTATGTAGATAGATAGATAGAGATAGGTAGGTAGGTAGATTGATAGATACAGATAGGTAAGTAGGTAGATAGATAGATAGAGATAGGTAGGTAGGTAGATTGATAGATAGAGATAGGTAGGTAGGTAGATAGATAGATAGAGATAGGTAGGTAGGTAGATAGATAGATAGAGATAGGTAGGTAGGTAGATTGATAGATAGAGATAGGTAGGTAGGTAGATTGATAGATAGAGATAGGTAGATAGGTAGATAGATAGATAGAGATAGGTAGGTAGCTAGATAGATAGATAGAGATAGGTAGGTAGGTAGATTGATAGATACAGATAGGTAAGTAGGTAGATAGATAGATAGAGATAGGTAGGTAGGTAGATAGATAGATAGAGATAGGTAGGTAGGTAGATTGATAGATACAGATAGGTAGGTAGGTAGATAGATAGATAGAGATAGGTAGGTAGGTAGATAGATAGATAGAGATAGGTAGGTAGGTAGATAGATAGATACAGATAGGTAGGTAGGTAGATAGAAAGATAGAGATAGGTAGGTATGTAGATTGATAGATAGAGATAGGTAGGTAGGTAGGTAGATAAATAGAGATAGGTAGGTAGGTAGATTGATAGAGATAGGTAGGTAGGTAGGTAGGTAGATAGAGATGGATAGGTAGGTAGATAGATCGATACAGATAGGTAGGTAGGTAGATAGATAGATACAGATAGGTAGGTAGGTAGATAGATAGATAGAGATAGGTAGGTAGGGAGATAGATAGATACAGATAGGTAGGTAGGTAGGTAGATAGATAGATAGAGATATGTAGGTAGGTAGATAGATAGATAGAGATAGGTAGGTGCGTAGATAGATAGATAGATATAGGTAGGTAGGTAGGTAGGTAGATAGATAGATAGATAGAGATAGTTAGGTAGGTAGATAGATAGATACAGATAGGTAGGTAGGTAGATAGATAGATAGAGATAGGTAGGTAGGTAGATAGATAGATAGAGATAGGTAGGTAGGTAGATAGATAGAGATAGGTAGGTAGGTAGATTGATAGATACAGATAGGTAGGTAGGTAGATAGATAGATAGAGATAGGTAGGTAGGTAGATAGATAGATAGAGATAGATAGGTAGGTAGGTAGATTGATAGAGACAGATAGGTAGGTAGGTAGATAGATAGATAGAGATAGTTAGGTAGGTAGATAGATAGATACAGATAGGTAGGTAGGTCGATAGATAGATAGAGATAGGTAGGTAGGTAGATAGATAGATAGAGATAGGTAGGTAGGTAGATAGATAGAGATAGGTAGGTATGTAGATTGATAGATACAGATAGGTAGGTAGGTAGATAGATAGATAGAGATAGGTAGGTAGGTAGATAGATAGATAGAGATAGAAAGGTAGGTAGGTAGATTGATAGAGATAGGTAGGTAGGTAGGTAGATAGATAGATAGAGATAGGTAGGTAGGTAGATTGATAGATACAGATAGGTAGGTAGGTAGATAGATAGATAGAGATAGGTAGGTAGGTAGATAGATAGATAGAGATAGGTAGGTAGGTAGATTGATAGATACAGATAGGTAGGTAGGTAGATAGATAGATAGAGATAGGTAGGTAGGTAGATAGATAGATAGAGATAGGTAGGTAGGTAGATTGATAGAGATAGGTAGGTAGGTAGGTAGATAGATAGAGATAGGTAGGTAGGTAGATAGATAGATACAGATAGGTAGGTAGGTAGATAGATAGATACAGATAGGTAGGTAGGTAGATAGATAGATAGAGATAGGTAGGTAGATAGATAGATAGATACAGATAGGTAGGTAGGTAGATAGATAGATAGAGATAGGTAGGTACGTAGATAGATAGATAGATAGATAGATAGATAGATAGATAGATAGATAGATAGATAGATAGATAGATAGAGTTAGGTAGGTAGGTAGATAGATAGATAGAGATAGGTAGGTAGGTAGATAAATTGATACAGATAGGTAGGTAGGTAGATAGATAGATAGAGAAAGGTAGGTAGGTAGATAGATAGATAGATAGATAGAGATAGGTAGGTAGGTAGATAGATAGATAGAGATAGGTAGGTAGGTAGATTGATAGATAGAGGTAGGTAGATAGGTAGATAGATAGATACAGATAGGTAGGTAGGTAGATAGCTAGATAGAGATAGGTAGGTAGGTAGATAGATAGATAGAGATAGGTAGGTAGGTAGATAGATACAGATAGGTAGGTAGGTAGATAGATAGATAGATAAAGATAGGTAGGTAGGTAGATAGATAGATAGAGATAGATAGGTAGGTAGGTAGATTGATAGAGACAGATAGGTAGGTAGGTAGATAGATAGATAGAGATAGGTAGGTAGGTAGATAGATAGAGATAGGTAGGTAGGTAGATTGATAGATAGAGATAGATAGGTAGGTAGGTAGATAGATAGAGATAGGTAGGTAGGTAGATAGATACAGATAGGTAGATAGGTAGATAGATAGATAGAGATACATAGGTAGGTAGGTAGATATATAGATACAGATATGTAGGTAGGTAGATAGATAGATACAGATAGGTAGGTAGGTAGATAGATAGATAGAGATAGGTAGGTAGGTAGATTGATAGATACAGATAGGTAGGTAGGTAGATAGATAGATAGAGATAGGTAGATAGGTAGATAGATAGATACAGATAGGTAGGTAGGTAGATAGATAGAGATAGGTAGGTAGGTAGATTGATAGATACAGATAGGTAGGTAGGTAGTTAGATAGAAAGAGATAGGTAGGTAGGTAGATAGATAGATAGATAGAGATAGATAGGTAGATAGGTAGATTGATAGAGACAGATAGGTAGGTAAGTAGATAGATAGATAGAGATAGGTAGGTAGGTAGATAGATAGAGATAGGTAGGTAGGTAGATTGATAGATAGAGATAGGTAGGTAGGTAGGTAGATAGATAGAGATAGGTAGGTAGGTAGATAGATAGATACAGATAGGTAGGTAGGTAGATTGATAGATAGAGATAGGTAGGTAGGTAGATTGATAGATACAGATAGGTAGGTAGGTAGATAGATAGATACAGATATGTAGGTAGGTAGATAGATAGATACAGATAGGTAGGTAGGTAGGTAGATAGATAGAGATAGGTAGGTAGGTAGATTGATAGATACAGATAGGTAGGTAGGTAGATAGATAGAGATAGGTAGGTAGGTAGATAGATAGATAGAGATAGGTAGGTAGGTAGATAGATAGAGATAGGTAGGTAGGTAGGTAGATAGATAGATAGAGATAGATAGGTAGGTAGGTAGATTGATAGAGACAGATAGGTAGGTAGGTAGATAGATAGATAGAGATAGGTAGGTAGGTAGATAGATAGAGATAGGTAGGTAGGTAGATTGATAGATACAGATAGGTAGGTAGGTAGATAGATAGATAGAGATAGGTAGGTAGGTAGATAGATAGATAGAGATAGATAGGTAGGTAGGTAGAAATATAGATACAGATATGTAGGTAGGTAGATAGATAGATAGAGATAGGTAGGTAGGTAGATTGATAGAGATAGGTAGGGAGTTAGGTAGATAGATAGAGATAGGTAGGTAGGTAGATAGATAGATAGAGATAGGTAGGTAGGTAGATTGATAGATAGAGATAGGTAGGTAGGTAGATAGATAGATAGAGATAGGTAGGTAGGTAGATAGATAAATACAGATAGGTGGGTAGGTATATAGATAGATAGAGATAGGTAGGTAGGTAGATTGATAGATAGAGATAGGTAGATAGGTAGATTGATACATACAGATAGGTAGGTAGATATATAGATACAGATATGTAGGTAGGTAGATAGATAGATAGAGATAGGTAGGTAGGTAGATTGATAGAGATAGGTAGGTAGGTAGGTAGATAGATAGAGATAGGTAGGTAGGTAGATAGATAGATAGAGATAGGTAGGTAGGTAGGTAGATTGATAGATAGAGATAGGTAGGTAGGTAGATAGATAGATAGAGATAGGTAGGTAGGTAGGTAGATAAATACAGATAGGTGGGTAGGTAGATAGATAGATAGAGATAGGTAGGTAGGTAGATTGATAGATAGAGATAGGTAGATACGTTGATTGATAGATACAGATAGGTAGGTAGATAGATAGATAGAGATAGATAGGTAGGTAGGTAGATAGATAGAGATAGGTAGGTAGGTAGGTAGATAGATACAGATAGGTAGGTAGGTAGGTAGATAGATAGAGATAGGTAGGTAGGTAGATTGATAGATAGAGATAGGTAGGTAGGTAGATTGATAGATAGAGATAGGTAGATAGATAGATGGGTATATAGATAGATACAGATAGATAGGTAGGTAGATATATAGATACAGATATTTAGGTAGGTAGATAGATAGATAGAGATAGGTAGGTAGGTAGATTGATAGATACAGATAGGTAGGTAGGTATATAGATAGATACAGATAGGTAGGTAGGTAGATTGATAGATAGAGATAGGTAGGTAGGTAGATATATAGATACAGATATGTAGGTAAGTAGATAGATAGATACAGATAGGTAGGTAGGTAGGTAGATACATAGATACAGATATGTAGGTAGGTAGATAGATAGATAGAGATAGGTAGGTAGGTAGATAGATAGATACAGATAGGTAGGTAGGTAGATAGATAGATAGAGATAGGTAGGTAGGTAGGTAGGTAGATACAGATATGTAGGTAGGTAGATAGATAGATAGAGATAGGTAGGTACGTAGATAGATAGAGATAGGTAGGTAGGTAGATTGATAGATAGAGATAGGTAGGTAGGTAGGTAGATAGATAGAGAGAGGTAGGTAGGTAGATTGATAGATAGAGATAGGTAGGTAGGTAGATAGATAGATAGAGATAGATAGGTAGGTAGGTAGAAATATAGATACAGATATGTAGGTAGGTAGATAGATAGATAGAGATAGGTAGGTAGGTAGATTGATAGAGATAGGTAGGGAGTTAGGTAGATAGATAGAGATAGGTAGGTAGGTAGATAGATAGATAGAGATAGGTAGGTAGGTAGATTGATAGATAGAGATAGGTAGGTAGGTAGATAGATAGATAGAGATAGGTAGGTAGGTAGATAGATAAACACAGATAGGTGGGTAGGTATATAGATAGATAGAGATAGGTAGGTAGGTAGATTGATAGATAGAGATAGGTAGATAGGTAGATTGATACATACAGATAGGTAGGTAGATAGATAGATAGAGATAGATAGGTAGGTAGGTAGATATATAGATACAGATATGTAGGTAGGTAGATAGATAGATAGAGATAGGTAGGTAGGTAGATTGATAGAGATAGGTAGGTAGGTAGGTAGATAGATAGAGATAGGTAGGTAGGTAGATAGATAGATAGAGATAGGTAGGTAGGTAGATTGATAGATAGAGATAGGTAGGTAGGTAGATAGATAGATAGAGATAGGTAGGTAGTTAGATAGATAAATACAGATAGGTGGGTAGGTAGATAGATAGATAGAGATAGGTAGGTAGGTAGATTGATAGATAGAGATAGGTAGATACGTTGATTGATAGATACAGATAGGTAGGTAGATAGATAGATAGAGATAGATAGGTAGGTAGGTAGATTGATAGAGACAGATAGGTAGATAGGTAGATATATAGATACAGATATGTAGGTAGGTAGATAGATAGATAGAGATAGGTAGGTAGGTAGGTAGATAGATAGAGATAGGTAGGTAGGTAGATAGATACAGATAGGTAGGTAGGTAGGTAGATAGATAGAGATAGGTAGGTAGGTAGATTGATAGATAGAGATAGGTAGGTAGGTAGATTGATAGATAGAGATAGGTAGATAGATAGATAGGTAGATAGATAGATACAGATAGATAGGTAGGTAGATATATAGATACAGATATGTAGGTAAGTAGATAGATAGATAGAGATAGGTAGGTAGGTAGATTGATAGATACAGATAGGTAGGTAGGTATATAGATAGATACAGATAGGTAGGTAGGTAGATTGATAGATAGAGATAGGTAGGTAGGTAGATTGATAGATAGAGATATGTAGGTAGGTAGATTGATAGAGATAGGTAGGTAGGTAGATTGATAGATAGAGATAGGTAGGTAGGTAGATTGATAGATACAGATAGGTAGGTAGGTAGATAGATAGATACAGATAGGTAGGTAGGTAGATTGATAGATAGAGATAGGTAGGTAGGTAGATATATAGATACAGATAGGTAGGTAGGTAGATAGATAGATAGAGATAGGTAGGTAGGTAGATTGATAGATACAGATAGGTAGGTAGGTAGATAGATAGAGATAGGTAGGTAGGTAGATAGATAGAGATAGGTAGGTAGGTAGATAGATAGAGATAGGTAGGTAGGTAGGTAGATAGATAGAGATAGGTAGGTAGGTAGATAGATAGATAGAGATAGATAGGTAGGTAGGTAGATATATAGATACAGATATGTAGGTAGGTAGATAGATAGATAGAGATAGGTAGATAGGTAGGTAGATTGATAGAGATAGGTAGGTAGGTAGGTAGGTAGATAGATAGAGATAGGTAGGTAGGTAGATAGATAGATAGAGATAGGTAGGTAGGTAGATTGATAAATACAGATAGGTGGGTAGGTAGATAGATAGATAGAGATAGGTAGGTAGGTAGATTGATAGATAGAGATAGGTAGATACGTTGATTGATAGATACAGATAGGTAGGTAGGTGGATATATAGATACAGATATGTAGGTAGGTAGATTGATAGATAGAGATAGGTAGGTAGGTAGATTTATAGATAGAGATAGGTAGATAGGTAGATAGATAGATACAGATAGGTAGGTAGGTGGATATATAGATACAGATAGGTAGGTAGGTAGATTGATAGATAGAGATAGGTAGGTAGGTAGATATATAGATACAGATATGTAGGTAGGTAGATAGATATATAGAGATAGGTAGGTAGGTAGATTGATAGATACAGATAGGTAGGTAGGTAGATAGATATATACAGATAGGTAGGTAGGTAGATTGATAGATAGAGATAGGTAGGTAGGTAGATTGATAGATAGAGATAGGTAGGTAGGTAGATTGATAGAGATAGGTAGGTAGGTAGGTAGATACAGAGAGGTAGGTAGATAGATAGATAGAGATAGGTAGGTAGGTAGATAGATAGAGATAGGTAGGTAGGTAGATTGATAGATAGAGATAGGTAGGTAGGTAGATTTATAGATACAGATAGGTAGGTAGGTAGATAGATAGATACAGATAGGTAGGTAGATAGATTGATAGATAGAGATAGGTAGGTAGGTAGATATATAGATACAGATATGTAGGTAGGTAGATAGATAGATACAGATAGGTAGGTAGGTAGATAGATACAGATATGTAGGTTAGGTAGATAGATAGATAGAGATAGGTAGGTAGGTAGGTTGATAGATAGAGATAGGTAGATAGGTAGATTGATAGATACAGATAGGTAGGTAGGTAGATAGATAGATACAGATAGGTAGGTAGGTAGATAGATACAGATATGTAGGTTAGGTAGATAGATAGATAGAGATAGGTAGGTAGGTAGGTTGATAGATAGAGATAGGTAGATAGGTAGGTAGATAGATAGAGATAGGTAGGTAGGTAGATAGATAGATAGAGATAGGTAGGTAGGTAGATTGATAGATACAGATAGGTAGGTAGGTAGATTGATAGATAGAGATAGGTAGGTAGGAAGATAGATAGATAGAGATAGGTAGGTAGGTAGATTGATAGATAGAGATAGGTAGGTAGGTAGATTGATAGATAGAGATAGGTAGGTAGGTAGATTGATAGAGATAGGTAGGTAGGTAGGTAGATACAGAGAGGTAGGTAGATAGATAGATAGAGATAGGTAGGTAGGTAGATAGATAGAGATAGGTAGGTAGGTAGATTGATAGATAGAGATAGGTAGGTAGGTAGATTGATAGATACAGATAGGTAGGTAGGTAGATAGATAGATACAGATAGGTAGGTAGGTAGGTAGATTGATAGATAGAGATAGGTAGGTAGGTAGATATATAGATACAGATATGTAGGTAGGTAGATAGATAAATAGAGATAGGTAGGTAGGTAGATTGATAGATACAGATAGGTAGGTAGGTAGATAGATAGATACAGATAGGTAGGTAGGTAGGTAGATAGAAAGAGATAGGTAGGTAGGTAGATAGATAGATAGAGATAGATAGGTAGGTAGGTAGATATATAGATACAGATATGTAGGTAGGTAGATAGATAGATAGAGATAGGTAGATAGGTAGGTAGATTGATAGAGATAGGTAGGTAGGTAGGTAGATAGATAGAGATAGGTAGGTAGGTAGATAGATAGATAGAGATAGGTAGGTAGGTAGATTGATAAATAGAGATAGGTAGGTAGGTAGATAGATAGATAGAGATAGGTAGGTAGGTAGATAGATAAATACAGATAGGTGGGTAGGTAGATAGATAGATAGAGATAGGTAGGTAGGTAGATTGATAGATAGAGATAGGTAGATACGTTGATTGATAGATACAGATAGGTAGGTAGGTGGATATATAGATACAGATATGTAGGTAGGTAGATTGATAGATAGAGATAGGTAGGTAGGTAGATTTATAGATAGAGATAGGTAGATAGGTAGATAGATAGATACAGATAGGTAGGTAGGTAGATAGATAGATAGAGATAGGTAGGTAGGTAGATAGATAGATAGAGATAGGTAGGTAGGTAGATTGATAGATAGAGATAGGTAGGTAGGTAGATAGATAGATAGATATAGGTAGGTAGGTAGATTGATAGATAGAGATAGGTAGGTAGGTAGATTGATAGATAGAGATAGGTAGGTAGGTAGATTGATAGAGATAGGTAGGTAGGTAGGTAGATACAGAGAGGTAGGTAGATAGATAGATAGAGATAGGTAGGTAGGTAGATAGATAGAGATAGGTAGGTAGGTAGATTGATAGATAGAGATAGGTAGGTAGGTAGATTGATAGATACAGATAGGTAGGTAGGTAGATAGATAGATACAGATAGGTAGGTAGGTAGATTGATAGATAGAGATAGGTAGGTAGGTAGATATATAGATACAGATATGTAGGTAGGTAGATAGATAGATAGAGATAGGTAGGTAGGTAGATTGATAGATACAGATAGGTAGGTAGGTAGATAGATAGATACAGATAGGTAGGTAGGTAGGTAGATAGATACAGATATGTAGGTAGATAGATAGATAGATAGAGATAGGTAGGTAGGTAGATAGATAGATAGAGATAGGTAGGTAGGTAGATAGATAGATAGATAGATAGAGATAGGTAGATAGGTAGATAGATAGATACAGATAGGTAGGTAGGTAGATAGATAGATACAGATAGGTAGGTAGGTAGATAGATAGATATAGATAGGTAGGTAGATACATAGATAGAGATAGGTAGGTAGGTAGATAGATAGGTAGAGATAGGTAGGTAGGTAGATTGATAGATAGAGATAGGTAGGTAGGTAGGTAGATAGATAGAGATAGGTAGGTAGGTAGATAGATAGATAGAGATAGGTAGGTAGGTAGATTGTTAGATACAGATAGGTAGGTAGGTAGATAGATAGATAGAGATAGGTAGGTAGGTAGATAGATAGATAGAGATAGATAGGTAGGTAGGTAGATTGATAGAGACAGATAGGTAGGTAGGTAGATAGATAGATAGATAGAGATAGGTGGGTAGGTAGGTAGATATATAGAGATAGGTAGGTAGGTAGATTGATAGATACAGATAGGTAGGTAGGTAGATAGATATATACAGATAGGTAGGTAGGTAGATTGATAGATAGAGATAGGTAGGTAGGTAGATTGATAGATAGAGATAGGTAGGTAGGTAGATTGATAGAGATAGGTAGGTAGGTAGGTAGATACAGAGAGGTAGGTAGGTAGATTGATAGATAGAGATAGGTAGGTAGGTAGATATATAGATACAGATATGTAGGTAGGTAGATAGATAGATACAGATAGGTAGGTAGATAGATACAGATATGTAGGTAGGTAGATAGATAGATAGAGATAGGTAGGTAGGTAGGTTGATAGATAGAGATAGGTAGATAGGTAGGTAGATAGATAGAGATAGGTAGGTAGGTAGATAGATAGATAGAGATAGGTAGGTAGGTAGATTGATAGATAGAGATAGGTAGGTAGGTAGATTGATAGATAGAGTTAGGTAGATAGATAGATAGGTAGTTAGATAGATAGAGATAGGTAGGTAGGTAGATTGATAGAGATAGGTAGGTAGGTAGATAGATAGATAGAGATAGGTAGGTAGGTAGATAGATAGATACAGATAGGTAGGTAGGTAGATAGATAGATACAGATAGGTAGGTAGGTAGATAGATAGATAGAGATAGGTAGGTAGGTAGATTGATAGATACAGATAGGTAGGTAGGTAGATAGATAGATAGAGATAGGTAGGTAGGTAGATTGATAGAGATAGGTAGGTAGGTAGATAGATAGATAGAGACAGATAGGTAGGTAGGTAGATAGATAGATAGAGATAGGTGGGTAGGTAGATAGATATATAGAGATAGATAGGTAGGTAGATTGATAGATACAGATAGGTAGGTAGGTAGATAGATATATACAGATAGGTAGGTAGGTAGATTGATAGATAGAGATAGGTAGGTAGGTAGATTGATAGATAGAGATAGGTAGGTAGGTAGATTGATAGATACAGATAGGTAGGTAGGTAGATAGATAGATACAGATAGGTAGGTAGGTAGATTGATAGATAGAGATAGGTAGGTAGGTAGGTAGATAGATACAGATAGGTAGGTAGGTAGATAGATAGATAGAGATAGGAAGGTAGGTAGGTAGATAGATAGAGATAGGTAGGTAGGTAGATAGATACAGATAGGTAGGTAGGTAGGTAGATAGATAGAGATAGGTAGGTAGGTAGATTGATAGATAGAGATAGGTAGGTAGGTAGATTGATAGATAGAGAGAGGTAGATAGATAGATAGGTAGATAGATAGATACAGATAGATAGGTAGGTAGATATATAGATAAAGATATGTAGGTAGGTAGATAGATAGATAGAGATAGGTAGGTAGGTAGATTGATAGATACAGATAGGTAGGTAGGTATATAGATAGATACAGATAGGTAGGTAGGTAGATTGATAGATAGAGATAGGTAGGTAGGTAGATTGATAGATAGAGATAGGTAGGTAGGTAGATTGATAGAGATAGGTAGGTAGGTAGATTGATAGATAGAGATAGGTAGGTAGGTAGATTGATAGATACAGATAGGTAGGTAGGTAGATAGATAGATACAGATAGGTAGGTAGGTAGATTGATAGATAGAGATAGGTAGGTAGGTAGATATATAGATACAGATATGTAGGTAGGTAGATAGATAGATAGAGATAGGTAGGTAGGTAGATTGATAGATACAGATAGGTAGGTAGGTAGATAGATAGATACAGATAGGTAGGTAGGTAGGTAGATAGATACAGATAGGTAAGTAGGTAGATAGATAGATAGAGATAGGTAGGTAGGTAGATTGATAGATAGAGATAGGTAGGTAGGTAGGTAGATAGATAGAGATAGGTAGGTAGGTAGGTAGATAGATAGAGATATATAGGTAGGTAGGTAGATAGATACAGATAGGTAGGTAGGTAGATTGATAGATAGAGATAGGTAGGTAGGTAGATATATAGATACAGATATGTAGGTAGGTAGATAGATAGATACAGATAGGTAGGTAGGTAGGTAGATACATAGATACAGATATGTAGGTAGGTAGATAGATAGATAGAGATAGGTAGGTAGGTAGATAGATAGATACAGATAGGTAGGTAGGTAGATAGATAGATAGAGATAGGTAGGTAGGTAGGTAGGTAGATACAGATATGTAGGTAGGTAGATAGATAGATAGAGATAGGTAGGTAGGTAGATAGATAGATACAGATAGGTAGGTAGGTAGGTAGATAGATACAGATATGTAGGTAGGTAGATAGATAGATAGAGATAGGTGGGTAGGTAGATAGATATATAGAGATAGGTAGGTAGGTAGATTGATAGATACAGATAGGTAGGTAGGTAGATAGATATATACAGATAGGTAGGTAGGTAGATTGATAGATAGAGATAGGTAGGTAGGTAGATTGATAGATAGAGATAGGTAGGTAGGTAGATTGATAGAGATAGGTAGGTAGGTAGGTAGATACAGAGAGGTAGATAGATAGATAGAGATAGGTAGGTAGGTAGATAGATAGAGATAGGTAGGTAGGTAGATTGATAGATAGAGATAGGTAGGTAGGTAGATTGATAGATACAGATAGGTAGGTAGGTAGATAGATAGATACAGATAGGTAGGTAGGTAGATTGATAGATAGAGATAGGTAGGTAGGTAGATATATAGATACAGATATGTAGGTAGGTAGATAGATAGATAGAGATAGGTAGGTAGGTAGATTGATAGATACAGATAGGTAGGTAGGTAGATAGATAGATACAGATAGGTAGGTAGGTAGGTAGATAGATACAGATATGTAGGTAGGTAGATAGATAGATAGAGATAGGTAGGTAGGTAGGTTGATAGATAGAGATAGGTAGATAGGTAGGTAGATAGATAGAGATAGGTAGGTAGGTAGATAGATAGATAGAGATAGGTAGGTAGGTAGATTGATAGATACAGATAGGTAGGTAGGTAGATTGATAGATAGAGATAGGTAGGTAGGTAGATAGATACAGATAGGTAGGTAGGTAGATAGATAAAGATAGGTAGGTAGGTAGATAGATAGAGATAGATAGGTAGGTAGGTAGATTGATAGAGACAGATAGGTAGGTAGGTAGATAGATAAAGATAGGTAGGTAGGTAGATAGATAGATAGAGATAGATAGGTAGGTAGGTAGATTGATAGAGACAGATAGGTAGGTAGGTAGATAGATAGATAGAGATAGGTAGGTAGGTAGATAGATAGAGATAGGTAGGTAGGTAGATTGATAGATAGAGATAGATAGGTAGGTAGGTAGATAGATAGAGATAGGTAGGTAGGTAGATAGATACAGATAGGTAGGTAGGAAGATAGATAGATAGAGATACATAGGTAGGTAGGTAGATATATAGATACAGATATGTAGGTAGGTAGATAGATAGATAGATAGATAGATAGAGATAGGTAGGTAGGTAGATTGATAGAGATAGGTAGGTAGGTAGGTAGATAGATAGATAGAGATAGGTAGGTAGATTGATAGATAGAGATAGGTAGGTAGGTAGATAGATAGATAGAGATAGGTAGATAGGTAGATAGATAAATACAGATAGGTAGGTAGGTAGATAGATAGATACAGATAGGTAGGTAGGTAGATAGATAGATAGAGATAGGTAGGTAGGTAGCTTGATAGATACAGATAGGTAGGTAGATAGTTAGATAGAAAGAGATAGGTAGGTAGGTAGATAGATAGATAGAGATAGATAGGTAGATAGGTAGATTGATAGAGACAGATAGGTAGGTAAGTAGATAGATAGATAGAGATAGGTAGGTAGGTAGATAGATAGAGATAGGTAGGTAGGTAGATTGATAGATAGAGATAGGTAGGTAGGTAGGTAGATTGTTAGAGATAGGTAGGTAGGTAGATAGATAGATAAAGATAGGTAGGTAGGTAGATTGATAGATAGAGATAGGTAGGTAGGTAGATTGATAGATACAGATAGGTAGGTAGGTAGATAGATAGATACAGATATGTAGGTAGGTAGATAGATAGATACAGATAGGTAGGTAGGTAGGTAGATAGATAGAGATAGGAAGGTAGGTAGATTGATAGGTACAGATAGGTAGGTAGGTAGATAGATAGAGATAGGTAGGTAGGTAGATAGATAGATAGAGATAGGTAGGTAGGTAGATAGATAGAGATAGGTAGGTAGGTAGATAGATAGATAGATAGATAGATAGATAGATAGATAGATAGATAGATAGATAGATAGATAGATAGATAGATAGATAGATAGATAGAGATAGATATGTAGGTAGGTAGATTGATAGAGACAGATAGGTAGGTAGGTAGATAGATAGATAGAGATAGGTAGGTAGGTAGATAGATAGAGATAGGTAGGTAGGTAGATTGATAGATAGAGATAGGTAGGTAGGTAGGTAGATAGAGATAGGTAGGTAGGTAGATTGATAGATACAGATAGGTAGGTAGGTAGATAGATAGATAGAGATAGGTAGGTAGGTAGATAGATAGATAGATAGATAGATAGAGATAGGTAGGTAGGTAGATCGATAGATAGAGATAGATAGGTAGGTAGGTAGAAATATAGATACAGATATGTAGGTAGGTAGATAGATAGATAGAGATAGGTAGGTAGGTAGATTGATAGAGATAGGTAGGGAGTTAGGTAGATAGATAGAGATAGGTAGGTAGGTAGATAGATAGAGATAGGTAGGTAGGTAGATTGATAGATAGAGATAGGTAGGTAGGTAGGTAGGTAGATAGAGATAGGTAGGTAGGTAGATTGATAGATACAGATAGGTAGGTAGGTAGATAGATAGATAGAGATAGGTAGGTAGGTAGATAGATAGATAGATAGATAGATAGATAGATAGATAGATAGATAGAGATAGGTAGGTAGGTAGATCGATAGATAGAGATAGATAGGTAGGTAGGTAGAAATATAGATACAGATATGTAGGTAGGTAGATAGATAGATAGAGATAGGTAGGTAGGTAGATTGATAGAGATAGGTAGGGAGTTAGGTAGATAGATAGAGATAGGTAGGTAGGTAGATAGATAGAGATAGGTAGGTAGGTAGATTGATAGATAGAGATAGGTAGGTAGGTAGATAGATAGATAGAGATAGGTAGGTAGGTAGATAGATAGATACAGATAGGTGGGTAGGTATATAGATAGATAGAGATAGGTAGGTAGGTAGATTGATAGATAGAGATAGGTAGATAGGTAGATTGATACATACAGATAGGTAGGTAGATAGATAGATAGAGATAGATAGGTAGGTAGGTAGATATATAGATACAGATATGTAGGTAGGTAGATAGATAGATAGAGATAGGTAGGTAGGTAGATTGATAGAGATAGGTAGGTAGGTAGGTAGATAGATAGAGATAGGTAGGTAGGTAGATAGATAGATAGAGATAGGTAGGTAGGTAGATAGATAGATAGATAGATAGAGATAGATAGGTAGATAGGTAGATTGATAGAGACAGATAGGTAGGTAGGTAGATAGATAGATAGAGATAGGTAGGTAGGTAGGTAGATAGATAGAGATAGGTAGGTAGGTAGATTGATAGATAGAGGTAGGTAGGTAGGTAGATAGATAGAGATAGGTAGGTAGGTAGATAGATACAGATAGGTAGGTAGGAAGATAGATAGATAGAGATACATAGGTAGGTAGGTAGATATATAGATACAGATATGTAGGTAGGTAGATAGATAGATAGATAGAGATAGGTAGGTAGGTAGATTGATAGAGATAGGTAGGTAGGTAGGTAGATAGATAGATAGAGATAGGTAGGTAGGTAGATAGATAGATAGATAGAGATAGGTAGATAGGTAGATAGATAGATACAGATAGGTAGGTAGGTAGATAGATAGATACAGATAGGTAGGTAGGTAGATAGATAGATAGAGATAGGTAGGTAGGTAGATTGATAGATACAGATAGGTAGGTAGGTAGTTAGATAGAAAGAGATAGGTAGGTAGGTAGGTAGATAGATAGATAGAGATAGATAGGTAGATAGGTAGATTGATAGAGACAGATAGGTAGGTAGGTAGATAGATAGATAGAGATAGGTAGGTAGGTAGAAAGATAGAGATAGGTAGGTAGGTAGATTGATAGATAGAGATAGGTAGGTAGGTAGGTAGATAGATAGAGATAGGTAGGTAGGTAGATAGATAGATACAGAGAGGTAGGTAGGTAGATTGATAGATAGAGATAGGTAGGTAGGTAGATTGATACATACAGTTAGGTAGGTAGGTAGATAGATACAGATATGTAGGTAGGTAGATAGATAGATACAGATAGGTAGGTAGGTAGGTAGATAGATAGAGATAGGTAGGTAGGTAGGTAGATTGATAGATACAGATAGGTAGGTAGGTAGATAGATAGATAGAGATAGGTAGGTAGGTAGATAGATAGATAGAGATAGGTAGGTAGGTAGATAGATAGAGATAGGTAGGTAGGTAGGTAGATAGATAGATAGAGATAGATAGGTAGGTAGGTAGATTGATAGAGACAGATAGGTAGGTAGGTAGATAGATAGATAGAGATAGGTAGGTAGGTAGATAGATAGAGATAGGTAGGTAGATTGATAGATAGAGATAGGTAGGTAGGTAGGTAGGTAGATAGAGATAGGTAGGTAGGTAGATTGATAGATACAGATAGGTAGGTAGGTAGATAGATAGATAGAGATAGGTAGGTAGGTAGATAGATAGATAGATAGATAGATAGAGATAGGTAGGTAGGTAGATAGATAGATAGAAATAGATAGGTAGGTAGGTAGAAATATAGATACAGATATGTAGGTAGGTAGATAGATAGATAGAGATAGGTAGGTAGGTAGATTGATAGATAGAGATAGGTAGGTAGGTAGATAGATAAATACAGATAGGTGGGTAGGTATATAGATAGATAGAGATAGGTAGGTAGGTAGATTGATAGATAGAGATAGGTAGATAGGTAGATTGATACATACAGATAGGTAGGTAGATAGATAGATAGAGATAGGTAGGTAGGTAGATATATAGATACAGATATGTAGGTAGGTAGATAGATAGATAGAGATAGGTAGGTAGGTAGATTGATAGAGATAGGTAGGTAGGTAGATTGATAGATAGAGATAGGTAGATACGTAGATTGATAGATACAGATAGGTAGGTAGATAGATAGATAGAGATAGATAGGTAGGTAGGTAGATTGATAGAGACAGATAGGTAGATAGGTAGATATATAGATACAGATATGTAGGTAGGTAGATTGATAGATAGAGATAGGTAGGTAGGTAGATTTATAGATAGAGATAGGTAGATAGGTAGATAGATAGATACAGATAGGTAGGTAGGTGGATATATAGATACAGATATGTAGGTAGGTAGATAGATAGATACAGATAGGTAGGTAGGTAGATTGATAGATAGAGATAGGTAGGTAGATAGATAGATAGATACAGATAGGTAGGTAGGTAGATTGATAGATAGAGATAGGTAGGTAGGTAGATTGATAGATAGAGATAGGTAGATAGGTAGATAGGTAGATACAGATAGGTAGGTAGGTAGATACATAGATACAGATATGTAGGTAGGTAGATAGATATATAGAGATAGGTAGGTAGGTAGATTGATAGATACAGATTGGTAGGTAGGTAGATTGATAGATAGAGATAGGTAGGTAGGTAGATTGATAGATAGAGATAGGTAGGTAGGTAGATTGATAGAGATAGGTAGGTAGGTAGGTAGATACAGAGAGGTAGGTAGATAGATAGATAGAGATAGGTAGGTAGGTAGATAGAGATAGGTAGGTAGGTAGATTGATAGATAGAGATAGGTAGGTAGGTAGATTTATAGATACAGATAGGTAGGTGGGTAGATAGATAGATACAGATAGGTAGGTAGGTAGATTGATAGATAGAGATAGGTAGGTAGGTAGATATATAGATACAGATATGTAGGTAGGTAGATAGATAGATAGAGATAGGTAGGTAGGTAGATAGATAGATACAGATAGGTAGGTAGGTAGATAGATACAGATATGTAGGTAGGTAGATAGATAGATAGAGATAGGTAGGTAGGTAGGTTGATAGATAGAGATAGGTAGATAGGTAGGTAGATAGATAGAGATAGGTAGGTAGGTAGATAGATAGATAGAGATAGGTAGGTAGGTAGATTGATAGATACAGATAGGTAGGTAGGTAGATTGATAGATAGAGATAGGTAGGTAGGTAGATAGATAGATAGATAGACAGACAGACAGACAGACAGACAGATAGATAGATAGATAGATAGATAGATAGATAGATAGATAGATAGATAGATAGATAGATAGAGATAGGTAGGTAGGTAGATAGATAGATAGAGATAGATAGGTAGGTAGGTAGAAATATAGATACAGATATGTAGGTAGGTAGATAGATAGATAGAGATAGGTAGGTAGGTAGATTGATAGAGATAGGTAGGGAGTTAGGTAGATAGATAGAGATAGGTAGGTAGGTAGATAGATAGATAGAGATAGGTAGGTAGGTAGATTGATAGATAGAGATAGGTAGGTAGGTAGATAGATAGATAGAGATAGGTAGGTAGGTAGATAGATAAATACAGATAGGTGGGTAGGTATATAGATAGATAGAGATAGGTAGGTAGGTAGATTGATAGATAGAGATAGGTAGATAGGTAGATTGATACATACAGATAGGTAGGTAGATAGATAGATAGAGATAGATAGGTAGGTAGGTAGATACATAGATACAGATATGTAGGTAGGTAGATAGATAGAGATAGGTAGGTAGGTAGGTAGATACAGAGAGGTAGGTAGATAGATAGATAGAGATAGGTAGGTAGGTAGATAGATAGAGATAGGTAGGTAGGTAGATTGATAGATATAGGTAGGTAGCTATATTTATAGATACAGATAGGTAGGTAGGTAGATTGATAGATACAGATAGGTAGGTAGGTAGATAGATAGATACAGATAGGTAGGTAGGTAGATAGATACAGATATGTAGGTAGGTAGATAGATAGATAGAGATAGGTAGGTAGGTAGGTTGATAGATAGAGATAGGTAGATAGGTAGGTAGATAGATAGAGAGAGGTAGGTAGGTAGATAGATAGATAGAGATAGGTAGGTAGGTAGATTGATAGATAGAGATAGGTAGATAGGTAGATTGATACATACAGATAGGTAGGTAGATAGATAGATAGATACAGATAGGTAGGTAGGTAGATAGATAGATAGAGATAGGTAGGTAGGTAGATTGATAGATACAGATAGGTAGGTAGGTAGATAGATAGATAGAGATAGGTAGGTAGGTAGATTTATAGATACAGATAGGTAGGTGGGTAGATAGATAGATACAGATAGGTAGGTAAGTAGATTGATAGATAGAGATAGGTAGGTAGGTAGATATATAGATACAGATATGTAGGTAGGTAGATAGATAGATAGAGATAGGTAGGTAGGTAGATAGATAGATACAGATAGGTAGGTAGGTAGATAGATACAGATATGTAGGTAGGTAGATAGATAGATAGAGATAGGTAGGTAGGTAGGTTGATAGATAGAGATAGGTAGATAGGTAGGTAGATAGATAGAGATAGGTAGGTAGGTAGATAGATAGATAGAGATAGGTAGGTAGGTAGATTGATAGATACAGATAGGTAGGTAGGTAGATTGATAGATAGAGATAGGTAGGTAGTTAGATAGATAGATAGATAGACAGACAGACAGACAGACAGACAGACAGACAGACAGATAGATAGATAGATAGATAGATAGATAGATAGATAGATAGATAGATAGATAGAGATAGGTAGGTAGGTAGATAGATAGATAGAGATAGATAGGTAGGTAGGTAGAAATATAGATACAGATATGTAGGTAGGTAGATAGATAGATAGAGATAGGTAGGTAGGTAGATTGATAGAGATAGGTAGGGAGTTAGGTAGATAGATAGAGATAGGTAGGTAGGTAGATAGATAGATAGAGATAGGTAGGTAGGTAGATTGATAGATAGAGATAGGTAGGTAGGTAGGTAGATAGATAGATAGAGATAGGTAGGTAGGTAGATAGATAAATACAGATAGGTGGGTAGGTATATAGATAGATAGAGATAGGTAGGTAGGTAGATTGATAGATAGAGATAGGTAGATAGGTAGATTGATACATACAGATAGGTAGGTAGATAGATAGATAGAGATAGATAGGTAGGTAGGTAGATACATAGATACAGATATGTAGGTAGGTAGATAGATAGAGATAGGTAGGTAGGTAGGTAGATACAGACAGGTAGGTAGATAGATAGATAGAGATAGGTAGGTAGGTAGATAGATAGAGATAGGTAGGTAGGTAGATTGATAGATATAGGTAGGTAGCTATATTTATAGATACAGATAGGTAGGTAGGTAGATTGATAGATACAGATAGGTAGGTAGGTAGATAGATAGATACAGATAGGTAGGTAGGTAGATAGATACAGATATGTAGGTAGGTAGATAGATAGATAGAGATAGGTAGGTAGGTAGGTTGATAGATAGAGATAGGTAGATAGGTAGGTAGATAGATAGAGAGAGGTAGGTAGGTAGATAGATAGATAGAAATAGGTAGGTAGGTAGATTGATAGATAGAGATAGGTAGATAGGTAGATTGATACATACAGATAGGTAGGTAGATAGATAGATAGATACAGATAGGTAGGTAGGTAGATAGATAGATAGAGATAGGTAGGTAGGTAGATTGATAGATACAGATAGGTAGGTAGGTAGATAGATAGATAGAGATAGGTAGGTAGGTAGATTGATAGAGATAGGTAGGTAGGTAGATAGATAGATAGAGACAGATAGGTAGGTAGGTAGATAGATAGATAGAGATAGGTGGGTAGGTAGATAGATATATAGAGATAGATAGGTAGGTAGATTGATAGATACAGATAGGTAGGTAGGTAGATAGATATATACAGATAGGTAGGTAGGTAGATTGATAGATAGAGATAGGTAGGTAGGTAGATTGATAGATAGAGATAGGTAGGTAGGTAGATTGATAGATACAGATAGGTAGGTAGGTAGATAGATAGATACAGATAGGTAGGTAGGTAGATTGATAGATAGAGATAGGTAGGTAGGTAGGTAGATAGATACAGATAGGTAGGTAGGTAGATAGATAGATAGAGATAGGAAGGTAGGTAGGTAGATAGATAGAGATATGTAGGTAGGTAGATAGATACAGATAGGTAGGTAGGTAGGTAGATAGATAGAGATAGGTAGGTAGGTAGATTGATAGATAGAGATAGGTAGGTAGGTAGATTGATAGATAGAGAGAGGTAGATAGATAGATAGGTAGATAGATAGATACAGATAGATAGGTAGGTAGATATATAGATAAAGATATGTAGGTAGGTAGATAGATAGATAGAGATAGGTAGGTAGGTAGATTGATAGATACAGATAGGTAGGTAGGTATATAGATAGATACAGATAGGTAGGTAGGTAGATTGATAGATAGAGATAGGTAGGTAGGTAGATTGATAGATAGAGATAGGTAGGTAGGTAGATTGATAGAGATAGGTAGGTAGGTAGATTGATAGATAGAGATAGGTAGGTAGGTAGATTGATAGATACAGATAGGTAGGTAGGTAGATAGATAGATACAGATAGGTAGGTAGGTAGATTGATAGATAGAGATAGGTAGGTAGGTAGATATATAGATACAGATATGTAGGTAGGTAGATAGATAGATAGAGATAGGTAGGTAGGTAGATTGATAGATACAGATAGGTAGGTAGGTAGATAGATAGATACAGATAGGTAGGTAGGTAGGTAGATAGATACAGATAGGTAGGTAGGTAGATAGATAGATAGAGATAGGTAGGTAGGTAGATTGATAGATAGAGATAGGTAGGTAGGTAGGTAGATAGATAGAGATAGGTAGGTAGGTAGGTAGATAGATAGAGATATATAGGTAGGTAGGTAGATAGATACAGATAGGTAGGTAGGTAGATTGATAGATAGAGATAGGTAGGTAGGTAGATATATAGATACAGATATGTAGGTAGGTAGATAGATAGATACAGATAGGTAGGTAGGTAGGTAGATACATAGATACAGATATGTAGGTAGGTAGATAGATAGATAGAGATAGGTAGGTAGGTAGATAGATAGATACAGATAGGTAGGTAGGTAGATAGATAGATAGAGATAGGTAGGTAGGTAGGTAGGTAGATACAGATATGTAGGTAGGTAGATAGATAGATAGAGATAGGTAGGTAGGTAGATAGATAGATACAGATAGGTAGGTAGGTAGGTAGATAGATACAGATATGTAGGTAGGTAGATAGATAGATAGAGATAGGTGGGTAGGTAGATAGATATATAGAGATAGGTAGGTAGGTAGATTGATAGATACAGATAGGTAGGTAGGTAGATAGATATATACAGATAGGTAGGTAGGTAGATTGATAGATAGAGATAGGTAGGTAGGTAGATTGATAGATAGAGATAGGTAGGTAGGTAGATTGATAGAGATAGGTAGGTAGGTAGGTAGATACAGAGAGGTAGATAGATAGATAGAGATAGGTAGGTAGGTAGATAGATAGAGATAGGTAGGTAGGTAGATTGATAGATAGAGATAGGTAGGTAGGTAGATTGATAGATACAGATAGGTAGGTAGGTAGATAGATAGATACAGATAGGTAGGTAGGTAGATTGATAGATAGAGATAGGTAGGTAGGTAGATATATAGATACAGATATGTAGGTAGGTAGATAGATAGATAGAGATAGGTAGGTAGGTAGATTCATAGATACAGATAGGTAGGTAGGTAGATAGATAGATACAGATAGGTAGGTAGGTAGGTAGATAGATACAGATATGTAGGTAGGTAGATAGATAGATAGAGATAGGTAGGTAGGTAGGTTGATAGATAGAGATAGGTAGATAGGTAGGTAGATAGATAGAGATAGGTAGGTAGGTAGATAGATAGATAGAGATAGGTAGGTAGGTAGATTGATAGATACAGATAGGTAGGTAGGTAGATTGATAGATAGAGATAGGTAGGTAGGTAGATAGATACAGATAGGTAGGTAGGTAGATAGATAAAGATAGGTAGGTAGGTAGATAGATAGAGATAGATAGGTAGGTAGGTAGATTGATAGAGACAGATAGGTAGGTAGGTAGATAGATAAAGATAGGTAGGTAGGTAGATAGATAGATAGAGATAGATAGGTAGGTAGGTAGATTGATAGAGACAGATAGGTAGGTAGGTAGATAGATAGATAGAGATAGGTAGGTAGGTAGATAGATAGAGATAGGTAGGTAGGTAGATTGATAGATAGAGATAGATAGGTAGGTAGGTAGATAGATAGAGATAGGTAGGTAGGTAGATAGATACAGATAGGTAGGTAGGAAGATAGATAGATAGAGATACATAGGTAGGTAGGTAGATATATAGATACAGATATGTAGGTAGGTAGGTAGATAGATAGATAGATAGATAGATAGATAGAGATAGGTAGGTAGGTAGATTGATAGAGATAGGTAGGTAGGTAGGTAGATAGATAGATAGAGATAGGTAGGTAGATTGATAGATAGAGATAGGTAGGTAGGTAGATAGATAGATAGAGATAGGTAGATAGGTAGATAGATAAATACAGATAGGTAGGTAGGTAGATAGATAGATACAGATAGGTAGGTAGGTAGATAGATAGATAGAGATAGGTAGGTAGGTAGCTTGATAGATACAGATAGGTAGGTAGATAGTTAGATAGAAAGAGATAGGTAGGTAGGTAGATAGATAGATAGAGATAGATAGGTAGATAGGTAGATTGATAGAGACAGATAGGTAGGTAAGTAGATAGATAGATAGAGATAGGTAGGTAGGTAGATAGATAGAGATAGGTAGGTAGGTAGATTGATAGATAGAGATAGGTAGGTAGGTAGGTAGATTGTTAGAGATAGGTAGGTAGGTAGATAGATAGATAAAGATAGGTAGGTAGGTAGATTGATAGATAGAGATAGGTAGGTAGGTAGATTGATAGATACAGATAGGTAGGTAGGTAGATAGATAGATACAGATATGTAGGTAGGTAGATAGATAGATACAGATAGGTAGGTAGGTAGGTAGATAGATAGAGATAGGAAGGTAGGTAGATTGATAGGTACAGATAGGTAGGTAGGTAGATAGATAGAGATAGGTAGGTAGGTAGATAGATAGATAGAGATAGGTAGGTAGGTAGATAGATAGAGATAGGTAGGTAGGTAGATAGATAGATAGATAGATAGATAGATAGATAGATAGAGATAGATATGTAGGTAGGTAGATTGATAGAGACAGATAGGTAGGTAGGTAGATAGATAGATAGAGATAGGTAGGTAGGTAGATAGATAGAGATAGGTAGGTAGGTAGATTGATAGATAGAGATAGGTAGGTAGGTAGGTAGGTAGATAGAGATAGGTAGGTAGGTAGATTGATAGATACAGATAGGTAGGTAGGTAGATAGATAGATAGAGATAGGTAGGTAGGTAGATAGATAGATAGATAGATAGATAGAGATAGGTAGGTAGGTAGATCGATAGATAGAGATAGATAGGTAGGTAGGTAGAAATATAGATACAGATATGTAGGTAGGTAGATAGATAGATAGAGATAGGTAGGTAGGTAGATTGATAGAGATAGGTAGGGAGTTAGGTAGATAGATAGAGATAGGTAGGTAGGTAGATAGATAGAGATAGGTAGGTAGGTAGATTGATAGATAGAGATAGGTAGGTAGGTAGGTAGGTAGATAGAGATAGGTAGGTAGGTAGATTGATAGATACAGATAGGTAGGTAGGTAGATAGATAGATAGAGATAGGTAGGTAGGTAGATAGATAGATAGATAGATAGATAGATATAGGTAGGTAGGTAGATCGATAGATAGAGATAGATAGGTAGGTAGGTAGAAATATAGATACAGATATGTAGGTAGGTAGATAGATAGATAGAGATAGGTAGGTAGGTAGATTGATAGAGATAGGTAGGGAGTTAGGTAGATAGATAGAGATAGGTAGGTAGGTAGATAGATAGAGATAGGTAGGTAGGTAGATTGATAGATAGAGATAGGTAGGTAGGTAGATAGATAGATAGAGATAGGTAGGTAGGTAGATAGATACAGATAGGTGGATAGGTATATAGATAGATAGAGATAGGTAGGTAGGTAGATTGATAGATATAGATAGGTAGATAGGTAGATTGATACATACAGATAGGTAGGTAGATAGATAGATAGAGATAGATAGGTAGGTAGGTAGATATATAGATACAGATATGTAGGTAGGTAGATAGATAGATAGAGATAGGTAGGTAGGTAGATTGATAGAGATAGGTAGGTAGGTAGGTAGATAGATAGAGATAGGTAGGTAGGTAGATAGATAGATAGAGATAGGTAGGTAGATAGATAGATAGATACAGATAGGTATGTAGGTAGATAGATAGGTAGAGATAGGTAGGTAGGTAGATAGATAGATAGAGATAGGTAGGTAGGTAGATAGATACAGATAGGTAGGTAGGTAGATAGATAGATAAAGATAGGTAGGTAGGTAGATAGATAGATAGATAGAGATAGATAGGTAGATAGGTAGATTGATAGAGACAGATAGGTAGGTAGGTAGATAGATAGATAGAGATAGGTAGGTAGGTAGATAGATAGAGATAGGTAGGTAGGTAGATTGATAGATAGAGGTAGGTAGGTAGGTAGATAGATAGAGATAGGTAGGTAGGTAGATAGATACAGATAGGTAGGTAGGTAGATAGATAGATAGAGATACATAGGTAGGTAGGTAGATATATAGATACAGATATGTAGGTAGGTAGATAGATAGATAGATAGAGATAGGTAGGTAGGTAGATTGATAGAGATAGGTAGGTAGGTAGGTAGATAGATAGATAGAGATAGGTAGGTAGGTAGATAGATAGATAGATAGAGATAGGTAGATAGGTAGATAGATAGATACAGATAGGTAGGTAGGTAGATAGATAGATACAGATAGGTAGGTAGGTAGATAGATAGATAGAGATAGGTAGGTAGGTAGATTGATAGATACAGATAGGTAGGTAGGTAGTTAGATAGAAAGAGATAGGTAGGTAGGTAGGTAGATAGATAGATAGAGATAGATAGGTAGATAGGTAGATTGATAGAGACAGATAGGTAGGTAGGTAGATAGATAGATAGAGATAGGTAGGTAGAAAGATAGAGATAGGTAGGTAGGTAGATTGATAGATAGAGATAGGTAGGTAGGTAGGTAGATAGATAGAGATAGGTAGGTAGGTAGATAGATAGATACAGAGAGGTAGGTAGGTAGATTGATAGATAGAGATAGGTAGGTAGGTAGATTGATACATACAGTTAGGTAGGTAGGTAGATAGATACAGATATGTAGGTAGGTAGATAGATAGATACAGATAGGTAGGTAGGTAGGTAGATAGATAGAGATAGGTAGGTAGGTAGGTAGATTGATAGATACAGATAGGTAGGTAGGTAGATAGATAGATAGAGATAGGTAGGTAGGTAGATAGATAGATAGAGATAGGTAGGTAGGTAGATAGATAGAGATAGGTAGGTAGGTAGGTAGATAGATAGATAGAGATAGATAGGTAGGTAGGTAGATTGATAGAGACAGATAGGTAGGTAGGTAGATAGATAGATAGAGATAGGTAGGTAGGTAGATAGATAGAGATAGGTAGGTAGATTGATAGATAGAGATAGGTAGGTAGGTAGGTAGGTAGATAGAGATAGGTAGGTAGGTAGATTGATAGATACAGATAGGTAGGTAGGTAGATAGATAGATAGAGATAGGTAGGTAGGTAGATAGATAGATAGATAGATAGATAGATAGAGATAGGTAGGTAGGTAGATAGATAGATAGAAATAGATAGGTAGGTAGGTAGAAATATAGATACAGATATGTAGGTAGGTAGATAGATAGATAGAGATAGGTAGGTAGGTAGATTGATAGAGATAGGGAGTTAGGTAGATAGATAGAGATAGGTAGGTAGGTAGATAGATAGATAGAGATAGGTAGGTAGGTAGATTGATAGATAGAGATAGGTAGGTAGGTAGATAGATAAATACAGATAGGTGGGTAGGTATATAGATAGATAGAGATAGGTAGGTAGGTAGATTGATAGATAGAGATAGGTAGATAGGTAGATTGATACACACAGATAGGTAGGTAGATAGATAGATAGAGATAGGTAGGTAGGTAGATATATAGATACAGATATGTAGGTAGGTAGATAGATAGATAGAGATAGGTAGGTAGGTAGATTGATAGAGATAGGTAGGTAGGTAGATAGATAGAGATAGGTAGGTAGGTAGATAGATAGATAGAGATAGGTAGGTAGGTAGATTGATAGATAGAGATAGGTAGGTAGGTAGATAGATAGATAGAGATAGGTAGGTACGTAGATAGATAAATACAGATAGGTGGGTAGGTAGATAGATAGATAGATAGAGATAGGTAGGTAGGTAGATTGATAGATAGAGATAGGTAGATACGTAGATTGATAGATACAGATAGGTAGGTAGATAGATAGATAGAGATAGATAGGTAGGTAGGTAGATTGATAGAGACAGATAGGTAGATAGGTAGATATATAGATACAGATATGTAGGTAGGTAGATTGATAGATAGAGATAGGTAGGTAGGTAGATTTATAGATAGAGATAGGTAGATAGGTAGATAGATAGATACAGATAGGTAGGTAGGTGGATATATAGATACAGATATGTAGGTAGGTAGATAGATAGATACAGATAGGTAGGTAGGTAGATTGATAGATAGAGATAGGTAGGTAGATAGATAGATAGATACAGATAGGTAGGTAGGTAGATTGATAGATAGAGATAGGTAGGTAGGTAGATTGATAGATAGAGATAGGTAGATAGGTAGATAGGTAGATACAGATAGGTAGGTAGGTAGATACATAGATACAGATATGTAGGTAGGTAGATAGATATATAGAGATAGGTAGGTATGTAGATTGATAGATACAGATAGGTAGGTAGGTAGATTGATAGATAGAGATAGGTAGGTAGGTAGATTGATAGATAGAGATAGGTAGGTAGGTAGATTGATAGAGATAGGTAGGTAGGTAGGTAGATACAGAGAGGTAGGTAGATAGATAGATAGAGATAGGTAGGTAGGTAGATAGAGATAGGTAGGTAGGTAGATTGATAGATAGAGATAGGTAGGTAGGTAGATTTATAGATACAGATAGGTAGGTGGGTAGATAGATAGATACAGATAGGTAGGTAGGTAGATTGATAGATAGAGATAGGTAGGTAGGTAGATATATAGATACAGATATGTAGGTAGGTAGATAGATAGATAGAGATAGGTAGGTAGGTAGATAGATAGATACAGATAGGTAGGTAGGTAGATAGATACAGATATGTAGGTAGGTAGATAGATAGATAGAGATAGGTAGGTAGGTAGGTTGATAGATAGAGATAGGTAGATAGGTAGGTAGATAGATAGAGATAGGTAGGTAGGTAGATAGATAGATAGAGATAGGTAGGTAGGTAGATTGATAGATACAGATAGGTAGGTAGGTAGATTGATAGATAGAGATAGGTAGGTAGGTAGATAGATAGATAGATAGACAGACAGACAGACAGACAGACAGACAGATAGATAGATAGATAGATAGATAGATAGATAGATAGAGATAGGTAGGTAGGTAGATAGATAGATAGAGATAGATAGGTAGGTAGGTAGAAATATAGATACAGATATGTAGGTAGGTAGATAGATAGATAGAGATAGGTAGGTAGGTAGATTGATAGAGATAGGTAGGGAGTTAGGTAGATAGATAGAGATAGGTAGGTAGGTAGATAGATAGATAGAGATAGGTAGGTAGGTAGATTGATAGATAGAGATAGGTAGGTAGGTAGATAGATAGATAGAGATAGGTAGGTAGGTAGATAGATAAATACAGATAGGTGGGTAGGTATATAGATAGATAGAGATAGGTAGGTAGGTAGATTGATAGATAGAGATAGGTAGATAGGTAGATTGATACATACAGATAGGTAGGTAGATAGATAGATAGAGATAGATAGGTAGGTAGGTAGATACATAGATACAGATATGTAGGTAGGTAGATAGATAGAGATAGGTAGGTAGGTAGGTAGATACAGAGAGGTAGGTAGAAAAATAGATAGAGATAGGTAGGTAGGTAGATAGATAGAGATAGGTAGGTAGGTAGATTGATAGATATAGGTAGGTAGCTATATTTATAGATACAGATAGGTAGGTAGGTAGATTGATAGATACAGATAGGTAGGTAGGTAGATAGATAGATACAGATAGGTAGGTAGGTAGATAGATACAGATATGTAGGTAGGTAGATAGATAGATAGAGATAGGTAGGTAGGTAGATTGATAGATACAGATAGGTAGGTAGGTAGATTGATAGATAGAGATAGGTAGGTAGGTAGATAGATACAGATAGGTAGGTAGGTAGATAGATAAAGATAGGTAGGTAGGTAGATAGATAGAGATAGATAGGTAGGTAGGTAGATTGATAGAGACAGATAGGTAGGTAGGTAGATAGATAAAGATAGGTAGGTAGGTAGATAGATAGATAGAGATAGATAGGTAGGTAGGTAGATTGATAGAGACAGATAGGTAGGTAGGTAGATAGATAGATAGAGATAGGTAGGTAGGTAGATAGATAGAGATAGGTAGGTAGGTAGATTGATAGATAGAGATAGATAGGTAGGTAGGTAGATAGATAGAGATAGGTAGGTAGGTAGATAGATACAGATAGGTAGGTAGGAAGATAGATAGATAGAGATACATAGGTAGGTAGGTAGATATATAGATACAGATATGTAGGTAGGTAGATAGATAGATAGATAGATAGAGATAGGTAGGTAGGTAGATTGATAGAGATAGGTAGGTAGGTAGGTAGATAGATAGATAGAGATAGGTAGGTAGATTGATAGATAGAGATAGGTAGGTAGGTAGATAGATAGATAGAGATAGGTAGATAGGTAGATAGATAAATACAGATAGGTAGGTAGGTAGATAGATAGATACAGATAGGTAGGTAGGTAGATAGATAGATAGAGATAGGTAGGTAGGTAGCTTGATAGATACAGATAGGTAGGTAGATAGTTAGATAGAAAGAGATAGATAGGTAGGTAGATAGATAGATAGAGATAGATAGGTAGATAGGTAGATTGATAGAGACAGATAGGTAGGTAAGTAGATAGATAGATAGAGATAGGTAGGTAGGTAGATAGATAGAGATAGGTAGGTAGGTAGATTGATAGATAGAGATAGGTAGGTAGGTAGGTAGATTGTTAGAGATAGGTAGGTAGGTAGATAGATAGATAAAGATAGGTAGGTAGGTAGATTGATAGATAGAGATAGGTAGGTAGGTAGATTGATAGATACAGATAGGTAGGTAGGTAGATAGATAGATACAGATATGTAGGTAGGTAGATAGATAGATACAGATAGGTAGGTAGGTAGGTAGATAGATAGAGATAGGAAGGTAGGTAGATTGATAGGTACAGATAGGTAGGTAGGTAGATAGATAGAGATAGGTAGGTAGGTAGATAGATAGATAGAGATAGGTAGGTAGGTAGATAGATAGAGATAGGTAGGTAGGTAGATAGATAGATAGATAGATAGATAGATAGATAGATAGATAGAGATAGATATGTAGGTAGGTAGATTGATAGAGACAGATAGGTAGGTAGGTAGATAGATAGATAGAGATAGGTAGGTAGGTAGATAGATAGAGATAGGTAGGTAGGTAGATTGATAGATAGAGATAGGTAGGTAGGTAGGTAGGTAGATAGAGATAGGTAGGTAGGTAGATTGATAGATACAGATAGGTAGGTAGGTAGATAGATAGATAGAGATAGGTAGGTAGGTAGATAGATAGATAGATAGATAGATAGATAGATAGATAGATAGATAGATAGATAGATAGATAGATAGATAGATAGATAGATAGAGATAGGTAGGTAGGTAGATCGATAGATAGAGATAGATAGGTAGGTAGGTAGAAATATAGATACAGATATGTAGGTAGGTAGATAGATAGATAGAGATAGGTAGGTAGGTAGATTGATAGAGATAGGTAGGGAGTTAGGTAGATAGATATAGATAGGTAGGTAGGTAGATAGATAGAGATAGGTAGGTAGGTAGATTGATAGATAGAGATAGGTAGGTAGGTAGGTAGGTAGATAGAGATAGGTAGGTAGGTAGATTGATAGATACAGATAGGTAGGTAGGTAGATAGATAGATAGAGATAGGTAGGTAGGTAGATAGATAGATAGATAGATAGATAGATAGAGATAGGTAGGTAGGTAGATCGATAGATAGAGATAGATAGGTAGGTAGGTAGAAATATAGATACAGATATGTAGGTAGGTAGATAGATAGATAGAGATAGGTAGGTAGGTAGATTGATAGAGATAGGTAGGGAGTTAGGTAGATAGATAGAGATAGGTAGGTAGGTAGATAGATAGAGATAGGTAGGTAGGTAGATTGATAGATAGAGATAGGTAGGTAGGTAGATAGATAGATAGAGATAGGTAGGTAGGTAGATAGATAGATACAGATAGGTGGGTAGGTATATAGATAGATAGAGATAGGTAGGTAGGTAGATTGATAGATAGAGATAGGTAGATAGGTAGATTGATACATACAGATAGGTAGGTAGATAGATAGATAGAGATAGATAGGTAGGTAGGTAGATATATAGATACAGATATGTAGGTAGGTAGATAGATAGATAGAGATAGGTAGGTAGGTAGATTGATAGAGATAGGTAGGTAGGTAGGTAGATAGATAGAGATAGGTAGGTAGGTAGATAGATAGAGATAGGTAGGTAGGTAGATTGATAGATAGAGATAGGTAGGTAGGTAGATAGATAGATAGAGATAGGTAGGTAGGTAGATAGATAGATACAGATAGGTGGGTAGGTATATAGATAGATAGAGATAGGTAGGTAGGTAGATTGATAGATAGAGATAGGTAGATAGGTAGATTGATACATACAGATAGGTAGGTAGATAGATAGATAGAGATAGATAGGTAGGTAGGTAGATATATAGATACAGATATGTAGGTAGGTAGATAGATAGATAGAGATAGGTAGGTAGGTAGATTGATAGAGATAGGTAGGTAGGTAGGTAGATAGATAGAGATAGGTAGGTAGGTAGATAGATAGATAGAGATAGGTAGGTAGATAGATAGATAGATACAGATAGGTATGTAGGTAGATAGATAGGTAGAGATAGGTAGGTAGGTAGATAGATAGATAGAGATAGGTAGGTAGGTAGATAGATACAGATAGGTAGGTAGGTAGATAGATAGATAAAGATAGGTAGGTAGGTAGATAGATAGATAGATAGAGATAGATAGGTAGATAGGTAGATTGATAGAGACAGATAGGTAGGTAGGTAGATAGATAGATAGAGATAGGTAGGTAGGTAGATAGATAGAGATAGGTAGGTAGGTAGATTGATAGATAGAGGTAGGTAGGTAGGTAGATAGATAGAGATAGGTAGGTAGGTAGATAGATACAGATAGGTAGGTAGGTAGATAGATAGATAGAGATACATAGGTAGGTAGGTAGATATATAGATACAGATATGTAGGTAGGTAGATAGATAGATAGATAGATAGAGATAGGTAGGTAGGTAGATTGATAGAGATAGGTAGGTAGGTAGGTAGATAGATAGATAGAGATAGGTAGGTAGGTAGATAGATAGATAGATAGAGATAGGTAGATAGGTAGATAGATAGATACAGATAGGTAGGTAGGTAGATAGATAGATACAGATAGGTAGGTAGGTAGATAGATAGATAGAGATAGGTAGGTAGGTAGATTGATAGATACAGATAGGTAGGTAGGTAGTTAGATAGAAAGAGATAGGTAGGTAGGTAGGTAGGTAGATAGATAGATAGAGATAGATAGGTAGATAGGTAGATTGATAGAGACAGATAGGTAGGTAGGTAGATAGATAGATAGAGATAGGTAGGTAGGTAGAAAGATAGAGATAGGTAGGTAGGTAGATTGATAGATAGAGATAGGTAGGTAGGTAGGTAGATAGATAGAGATAGGTAGGTAGGTAGATAGATAGATACAGAGAGGTAGGTAGGTAGATTGATAGATAGAGATAGGTAGGTAGGTAGATTGATACATACAGTTAGGTAGGTAGGTAGATAGATACAGATATGTAGGTAGGTAGATAGATAGATACAGATAGGTAGGTAGGTAGGTAGATAGATAGAGATAGGTAGGTAGGTAGGTAGATTGATAGATACAGATAGGTAGGTAGGTAGATAGATAGATAGAGATAGGTAGGTAGGTAGATAGATAGATAGAGATAGGTAGGTAGGTAGATAGATAGAGATAGGTAGGTAGGTAGGTAGATAGATAGATAGAGATAGATAGGTAGGTAGGTAGATTGATAGAGACAGATAGGTAGGTAGGTAGATAGATAGATAGAGATAGGTAGGTAGTTAGATAGATAGAGATAGGTAGGTAGATTGATAGATAGAGATAGGTAGGTAGGTAGGTAGGTAGATAGAGATAGGTAGGTAGGTAGATTGATAGATACAGATAGGTAGGTAGGTAGATAGATAGATAGAGATAGGTAGGTAGGTAGATAGATAGATAGATAGATAGATAGATAGATAGAGATAGGTAGGTAGGTAGATAGATAGATAGAAATAGATAGGTAGGTAGGTAGAAATATAGATACAGATATGTAGGTAGGTAGATAGATAGATAGAGATAGGTAGGTAGGTAGATTGATAGAGATAGGGAGTTAGGTAGATAGATAGAGATAGGTAGGTAGGTAGATAGATAGATAGAGATAGGTAGGTAGGTAGATTGATAGATAGAGATAGGTAGGTAGGTAGATAGATAAATACAGATAGGTGGGTAGGTATATAGATAGATAGAGATAGGTAGGTAGGTAGATTGATAGATAGAGATAGGTAGATAGGTAGATTGATACACACAGATAGGTAGGTAGATAGATAGATAGAGATAGGTAGGTAGGTAGATATATAGATACAGATATGTAGGGAGGTAGATAGATAGATAGAGATAGGTAGGTAGGTAGATTGATAGAGATAGGTAGGTAGGTAGATAGATAGAGATAGGTAGGTAGGTAGATAGATAGATAGAGATAGGTAGGTAGGTAGATTGATAGATAGAGATAGGTAGGTAGGTAGATAGATAGATAGAGATAGGTAGGTACGTAGATAGATAAATACAGATAGGTGGGTAGGTAGATAGATAGATAGAGATAGGTAGGTAGGTAGATTGATAGATAGAGATAGGTAGATACGTAGATTGATAGATACAGATAGGTAGGTAGATAGATAGATAGAGATAGATAGGTAGGTAGGTAGATTGATAGAGACAGATAGGTAGATAGGTAGATATATAGATACAGATATGTAGGTAGGTAGATTGATAGATAGAGATAGGTAGGTAGGTAGATTTATAGATAGAGATAGGTAGATAGGTAGATAGATAGATACAGATAGGTAGGTAGGTGGATATATAGATACAGATATGTAGGTAGGTAGATAGATAGATACAGATAGGTAGGTAGGTAGATTGATAGATAGAGATAGGTAGGTAGATAGATAGATAGATACAGATAGGTAGGTAGGTAGATTGATAGATAGAGATAGGTAGGTAGGTAGATTGATAGATAGAGATAGGTAGATAGGTAGATAGGTAGATACAGATAGGTAGGTAGGTAGATACATAGATACAGATATGTAGGTAGGTAGATAGATATATAGAGATAGGTAGGTAGGTAGATTGATAGATACAGATAGGTAGGTAGGTAGATTGATAGATAGAGATAGGTAGGTAGGTAGATTGATAGATAGAGATAGGTAGGTAGGTAGATTGATAGAGATAGGTAGGTAGGTAGGTAGATACAGAGAGGTAGGTAGATAGATAGATAGAGATAGGTAGGTAGGTAGATAGAGATAGGTAGGTAGGTAGATTGATAGATAGAGATAGGTAGGTAGGTAGATTTATAGATACAGATAGGTAGGTGGGTAGATAGATAGATACAGATAGGTAGGTAGGTAGATTGATAGATAGAGATAGGTAGGTAGGTAGATATATAGATACAGATATGTAGGTAGGTAGATAGATAGATAGAGATAGGTAGGTAGGTAGATAGATAGATACAGATAGGTAGGTAGGTAGATAGATACAGATATGTAGGTAGGTAGATAGATAGATAGAGATAGGTAGGTAGGTAGGTTGATAGATAGAGATAGGTAGATAGGTAGGTAGATAGATAGAGATAGGTAGGTAGGTAGATAGATAGATAGAGATAGGTAGGTAGGTAGATTGATAGATACAGATAGGTAGGTAGGTAGATTGATAGATAGAGATAGGTAGGTAGGTAGATAGATAGATAGATAGACAGACAGATAGATAGATAGATAGATAGATAGATAGATAGATAGATAGATAGATATATAGATAGAGATAGGTAGGTAGGTAGATAGATAGATAGAGATAGATAGGTAGGTAGGTAGAAATATAGATACAGATATGTAGGTAGGTAGATAGATAGATAGAGATAGGTAGGTAGGTAGATTGATAGAGATAGGTAGGGAGTTAGGTAGATAGATAGAGATAGGTAGGTAGGTAGATAGATAGATAGAGATAGGTAGGTAGGTAGATTGATAGATAGAGATAGGTAGGTAGGTAGATAGATAGATAGAGATAGGTAGGTAGGTAGATAGATAAATACAGATAGGTGGGTAGGTATATAGATAGATAGAGATAGGTAGGTAGGTAGATTGATAGATAGAGATAGGTAGATAGGTAGATTGATACATACAGATAGGTAGGTAGATAGATAGATAGAGATAGATAGGTAGGTAGGTAGATACATAGATACAGATATGTAGGTAGGTAGATAGATAGAGATAGGTAGGTAGGTAGGTAGATACAGAGAGGTAGGTAGATAGATAGATAGAGATAGGTAGGTAGGTAGATAGATAGAGATAGGTAGGTAGGTAGATTGATAGATATAGGTAGGTAGCTATATTTATAGATACAGATAGGTAGGTAGGTAGATTGATAGATACAGATAGGTAGGTAGGTAGATAGATAGATACAGATAGGTAGGTAGGTAGATAGATACAGATATGTAGGTAGGTAGATAGATAGATAGAGATAGGTAGGTAGGTAGGTTGATAGATAGAGATAGGTAGATAGGTAGGTAGATAGATAGAGAGAGGTAGGTAGGTAGATAGATAGATAGAGATAGGTAGGTAGGTAGATTGATAGATAGAGATAGGTAGATAGGTAGATTGATACATACAGATAGGTAGGTAGATAGATAGATAGAGATAGATAGGTAGGTAGGTAGATATATAGATACAGATATGTAGGTATGTAGATAGATAGATAGATAGAGATAGGTAGGTAGGTAGAATGATAGAGATAGGTAGGTAGGTAGGTAGATAGATAGAGATAGGTAGGTAGGTAGATAGATAGATAGATAGAGATAGGTAGGTAGGTAGATTGATAGATAGAGATAGGTAGGTAGGTAGATAGATAGATAGAGATAGGTAGGTACGTAGATAGATAAATACAGATAGGTGGGTAGGTAGATAGATAGATAGAGATAGGTAGGTAGGTACATTGATAGATAGAGATAGGTAGATACGTAGATTGATAGATACAGATAGGTAGGTAGATAGATAGATAGAGATAGATAGGTAGGTAGGTAGATTGATAGACAGATAGGTAGATAGGTAGATATATAGATACAGATATGTAGGTAGGTAGATTGATAGATAGAGATAGGTAGGTAGGTAGATTTATAGATAGAGATAGGTAGATAGGTAGATAGATAGATACAGATAGGTAGGTAGGTGGATATATAGATACAGATATGTAGGTAGGTAGATAGATAGATAGAGATAGGTAGGTAGGTAGATTGATAGATAGAGATAGGTAGGTAGGTAGATAGATAGATACAGATAGGTAGGTAGGTAGATTGATAGATAGAGATAGGTAGGTAGGTAGATTGATAGATAGAGATAGGTAGATAGGTAGATAGATAGATACAGATAGGTAGGTAGGTAGATACATAGATACAGATATGTAGGTAGGTAGATAGATATATAGAGATAGGTAGGTAGGTAGATTGATAGAGATAGGTAGGTAGGTAGGTAGATACAGAGAGGTAGGTAGATAGATAGATAGAGATAGGTAGGTAGGTAGATAGATAGAGATAGGTAGGTAGGTAGATTGATAGATAGAGATAGGTAGGTAGGTAGATTGATAGATACAGATAGGTAGGTAGGTAGATTGATAGATAGAGATAGGTAGGTAGGTAGGTAGATAGATAGATAGATAGATAGATAGATAGATAGATAGATAGATAGATAGATAGATAGAGATAGGTAGGTAGGTAGATAGATAGATAGAGATAGATAGGTAGGTAGGTAGAAATATAGATACAGATATGTAGGTAGGTAGATAGATAGATAGAGATAGGTAGGTAGGTAGATTGATAGAGATAGGTAGGGAGTTAGGTAGATAGATAGAGATAGGTAGGTAGGTAGATAGATAGATAGAGATAGGTAGGTAGGTAGATTGATAGATAGAGATAGGTAGGTAGGTAGATAGATAGAGATAGGTAGGTAGGTAGATAGATAAATACAGATAGGTGGGTAGGTATATAGATAGATAGAGATAGGTAGGTAGGTAGATTGATAGATAGAGATAGGTAGATAGGTAGATTGATACATACAGGTAGGTAGGTAGATAGATAGATAGAGATAGATAGGTAGGTAGGTAGATATATAGATACAGATATGTAGGTAGGTAGATAGATAGATAGATAGATAGAGATAGGTAGGTAGGTAGATTGATAGAGATTGGTAGGTAGGTAGATAGATAGAGATAGGTAGGTAGGTAGATAGATAGATAGAGATAGGTAGGTAGGTAGATTGATAGATAGAGATAGGTAGGTAGGTAGATAGATAGATAGAGATAGGTAGGTACGTAGATAGATAAATACAGATAGGTGGGTAGGTAGATAGATAGATAGAGATAGGTAGGTAGGTAGATTGATAGATAGAGATAGGTAGATACGTAGATTGATAGATACAGATAGGTAGGTAGATAGATAGATAGAGATAGATAGGTAGGTAGGTAGATTGATAGAGACAGATAGGTAGATAGGTAGATATGTAGATACAGATATGTAGGTAGGTAGATTGATAGATAGAGATAGGTAGGTATGTAGATTTATAGATAGAGATAGGTAGATAGGTAGATAGATAGATACAGATAGGTAGGTAGGTGGATATATAGATACAGATATGTAGGTAGGTAGATAGATAGATAGAGATAGGTAGGTAGGTAGATTGATAGATAGAGATAGGTAGGTAGGTAGATAGATAGATACAGATAGGTAGGTAGGTAGATTGATAGATAGAGATAGGTAGGTAGGTAGATTGATAGATAGAGATAGGTAGATAGGTAGATAGATAGATACAGATAGGTAGGTAGGTAGATACATAGATACAGATATGTAGGTAGGTAGATAGATATATAGAGATAGGTAGGTAGGTAGATTGATAGAGATAGGTAGGTAGGTAGGTAGATACAGAGAGGTAGGTAGATAGATAGATAGAGATAGGTAGGTAGGTAGATAGATAGAGATAGGTAGGTAGGTAGATTGATAGATAGAGATAGGTAGGTAGGTAGATTGATAGATACAGATAGGTAGGTAGGTAGATTGATAGATAGAGATAGGTAGGTAGGTAGATAGATAGATAGATAGATAGATAGATAGATAGATAGATAGATAGATAGATAGATAGATAGATAGATAGAGATAGGTAGGTAGGTAGATAGATAGATAGAGATAGATAGGTAGGTAGGTAGAAATATAGATACAGATATGTAGGTAGGTAGATAGATAGATAGAGATAGGTAGGTAGGTAGATTGATAGAGATAGGTAGGGAGTTAGGTAGATAGATAGAGATAGGTAGGTAGGTAGATAGATAGATAGAGATAGGTAGGTAGGTAGATTGATAGATAGAGATAGGTAGGTAGGTAGATAGATAGATAGGGATAGGTAGGTAGGTAGATAGATAAATACAGATAGGTGGGTAGGTATATAGATAGATAGAGATAGGTAGGTAGGTAGATTGATAGATAGAGATAGGTAGATAGGTAGATTGATACATACAGATAGGTAGGTAGATAGATAGATAGAGATAGATAGGTAGGTAGGTAGATATATAGATACAGATATGTAGGTAGGTAGATAGATAGATAGATAGAGATAGGTAGGTAGGTAGATTGATAGAGATAGGTAGGTAGGTAGGTAGATAGATAGAGATAGGTAGGTAGGTAGATAGATAGATAGAGATAGGTAGGTAGGTAGATTGATAGATAGAGATAGGTAGGTAGGTAGATAGATAGATAGAGATAGGTAGGTAGGTAGATTGATAGATAGAGATAGGTAGGTAGGTAGATAGATAGATAGAGATAGGTAGGTAGGTAGATAGATAAATACAGATAGGTGGGTAGGTATATAGATAGATAGAGATAGGTAGGTAGGTAGATTGATAGATAGAGATAGGTAGATAGGTAGATTGATACATACAGGTAGGTAGGTAGATAGATAGATAGAGATAGATAGGTAGGTAGGTAGATATATAGATACAGATATGTAGGTAGGTAGATAGATAGATAGATAGATAGAGATAGGTAGGTAGGTAGATTGATAGAGATAGGTAGGTAGGTAGATAGATAGAGATAGGTAGGTAGGTAGATAGATAGATAGAGATAGGTAGGTAGGTAGATTGATAGATAGAGATAGGTAGGTAGGTAGATAGATAGATAGAGATAGGTAGGTACGTAGATAGATAAATACAGATAGGTGGGTAGGTAGATAGATAGATAGAGATAGGTAGGTAGGTAGATTGATAGATAGAGATAGGTAGATACGTAGATTGATAGATACAGATAGGTAGGTAGATAGATAGATAGAGATAGATAGGTAGGTAGGTAGATTGATAGAGACAGATAGGTAGATAGGTAGATATGTAGATACAGATATGTAGGTAGGTAGATTGATAGATAGAGATAGGTAGGTAGGTAGATTTATAGATAGAGATAGGTAGATAGGTAGATAGATAGATACAGATAGGTAGGTAGGTGGATATATAGATACAGATATGTAGGTAGGTAGATAGATAGATAGAGATAGGTAGGTAGGTAGATTGATAGATAGAGATAGGTAGGTAGGTAGATAGATAGATACAGATAGGTAGGTAGGTAGATTGATAGATAGAGATAGGTAGGTAGGTAGATTGATAGATAGAGATAGGTAGATAGGTAGATAGATAGATACAGATAGGTAGGTAGGTAGATACATAGATACAGATATGTAGGTAGGTAGATAGATATATAGAGATAGGTAGGTAGGTAGATTGATAGAGATAGGTAGGTAGGTAGGTAGATACAGAGAGGTAGGTAGATAGATAGATAGAGATAGGTAGGTAGGTAGATAGATAGAGATAGGTAGGTAGGTAGATTGATAGATAGAGATAGGTAGGTAGGTAGATTGATAGATACAGATAGGTAGGTAGGTAGATTGATAGATAGAGATAGGTAGGTAGATAGATAGATAGATAGATAGATAGATAGATAGATAGATAGATAGATAGATAGATAGATAGATAGATAGATAGATAGATAGAGATAGGTAGGTAGGTAGATAGATAGATAGAGATAGATAGGTAGGTAGGTAGAAATATAGATACAGATATGTAGGTAGGTAGATAGATAGATAGAGATAGGTAGGTAGGTAGATTGATAGAGATAGGTAGGGAGTTAGGTAGATAGATAGAGATAGGTAGGTAGGTAGATAGATAGATAGAGATAGGTAGGTAGGTAGATTGATAGATAGAGATAGGTAGGTAGGTAGATAGATAGATAGGGATAGGTAGGTAGGTAGATAGATAAATACAGATAGGTGGGTAGGTATATAGATAGATAGAGATAGGTAGGTAGGTAGATTGATAGATAGAGATAGGTAGATAGGTAGATTGATACATACAGATAGGTAGGTAGATAGATAGATAGAGATAGATAGGTAGGTAGGTAGATATATAGATACAGATATGTAGGTAGGTAGATAGATAGATAGATAGAGATAGGTAGGTAGGTAGATTGATAGAGATAGGTAGGTAGGTAGGTAGATAGATAGAGATAGGTAGGTAGGTAGATAGATAGATAGAGATAGGTAGGTAGGTAGATTGATAGATAGAGATAGGTAGGTAGGTAGATAGATAGATAGAGATAGGTAGGTACGTAGATAGATAAATACAGATAGGTGGGTAGGTAGATAGATAGATAGAGATAGGTAGGTAGGTAGATTGATAGATAGAGATAGGTAGATACGTAGATTGATAGATACAGATAGGTAGGTAGATAGATAGATAGAGATAGATAGGTAGGTAGGTAGATTGATAGAGACAGATAGGTAGATAGGTAGATATGTAGATACAGATATGTAGGTAGGTAGATTGATAGATAGAGATAGGTAGGTAGGTAGATTTATAGATAGAGATAGGTAGATAGGTAGATAGATAGATACAGATAGGTAGGTAGGTGGATATATAGATACAGATATGTAGGTAGGTAGATAGATAGATAGAGATAGGTAGGTAGGTAGATTGATAGATAGAGATAGGTAGGTAGGTAGATAGATAGATACAGATAGGTAGGTAGGTAGATTGATAGATAGAGATAGGTAGGTAGGTAGATTGATAGATAGAGATAGGTAGATAGGTAGATAGATAGATACAGATAGGTAGGTAGGTAGATACATAGATACAGATATGTAGGTAGGTAGATAGATATATAGAGATAGGTAGGTAGGTAGATTGATATAGATAGGTAGGTAGGTAGGTAGATACAGAGAGGTAGGTAGATAGATAGATAGAGATAGGTAGGTAGGTAGATAGATAGAGATAGGTAGGTAGGTAGATTGATAGATAGAGATAGGTAGGTAGGTAGATTGATAGATAGAGATAGGTAGATAGGTAGATAGATAGATACAGATAGGTAGGTAGGTAGATACATAGATACAGATATGTAGGTAGGTAGATAGATATATAGAGATAGGTAGGTAGGTAGATTGATAGAGATAGGTAGGTAGGTAGGTAGATACAGAGAGGTAGGTAGATAGATAGATAGAGATAGGTAGGTAGGTAGATAGATAGAGATAGGTAGGTAGGTAGATTGATAGATAGAGATAGGTAGGTAGGTAGATTTATAGATACAGATAGGTAGGTAGGTAGATTGATAGATACAGATAGGTAGGTAGGTAGATAGATAGATACAGATAGGTAGGTAGGTAAATAGATACAGATATGTAGGTAGGTAGATAGATAGATAGAGATAGGTAGGTAGGTAGGTTGATAGATAGAGATAGGTAGATAGGTAGGTAGATAGATAGAGATAGGTAGGTAGGTAGATAGATAGATAGAGATAGGTAGGTAGGTAGATTTATAGATACAGATAGGTAGGTAGGTAGATTGATAGATAGAGATAGGTAGGTAGGTAGATAGATAGATAGAGATAGGTAGGTAGGTAGATTGATAGATAGAGATAGGTAGGTAGGTAGATTGATAGATAGAGATACGTAGGTAGGTAGATTGATAGAGATAGGTAGGTAGGTAGGTAGATACAGAGAGGTAGGTAGATAGATAGATAGAGATAGGTAGGTAGGTAGATAGATAGAGATAGGTAGGTATGTAGATTGATAGATAGAGATAGGTAGGTAGGTAGATTAATAGATACAGATAGGTAGGTAGGTAGATAAATAGATACAGATAGGTAGGTAGGTAGATAGATAGATAGAGATAGGTAGGTAGGTAGATTGATAGATAGAGTTAGGTAGGTAGGTAGATAGATAGAGATAGGTAGGTAGGTAGATTGATAGATAGAGATAGGTAGGTAGGTAGATTGATAGATAGAGATAGGTAGGTAGGTAGATTGATAGAGATAGGTAGGTAGGTAGGTAGATAGATAGATAGAGATAGGTGGGTAGGTAGATAGATATATAGAGATAGGTAGGTAGGGAGATTGATAGATACAGATAGGTAGGTAGGTAGATAGATATATACAGATAGGTAGGTAGGTAGATTGATAGATAGAGATAGGTAGGTAGGTAGATTGATAGATAGAGATAGTTAGGTAGGTAGATTGATAGATACAGATAGGTAGGTAGGTAGATTGATAGATAGAGATAGGTAGGTAGGTAGATATATAGATACAGATATGTAGGTAGGTAGATAGATAGATAGAGATAGGTAGGTAGGTAGATTGATAGATAGAGATAGGTAGTTAGGTAGATAGATAGATAGAGATAGGTAGGTAGGTAGATTGATAGATAGAGATAGGTAGGTAGGTAGATTGATAGATAGAGATAGGTAGGTAGGTAGATTGATATAGATAGGTAGGTAGGTAGGTAGATACAGAGAGGTAGGTAGATAGATAGATAGAGATAGGTAGGTACGTAGATTGATAGATAGAGATAGGTAGGTAGGTAGATATATAGATACAGATATGTAGGTAGGTAGATAGATAGATAGAGATAGGTAGGTAGGTAGATTGATAGATAGAGATAGGTAGTTAGGTAGATAGATAGATACAGATAGGTAGGTAGGTAGGTAGATAGATACAGATATGTAGGTAGGTAGATAGATAGATAGAGATAGGTAGGTAGGTAGGTAGATAGATAGAGATAGGTAGGTAGGTAGATAGATACAGATAGGTAGGTAGGTAGGTATATAGATAGAGATAGGTAGGTAGGTAGATTGATAGATAGAGATAGGTAGGTAGGTAGATTGATAGATAGAGATAGGTAGATAGATAGATAGGTAGATAGATAGATACAGATAGATAGGTAGGTAGATATATAGATACAGATATGTATGTAGGTAGATAGATAGAGATAGGTAGGTAGGTAGATTGATAGATACAGATAGGTAGGTAGGTATATAGATAGATACAGATAGGTAGGTAGGTAGATTGATAGATAGAGATAGGTAGGTAGGTAAATTGATAGATAGAGATAGGTAGGTAGGTAGATTGATAGAGATAGGTAGGTAGGTAAGTAGATAGATAGAGATAGGTAGGTAGGTAGATTGATAGATAGAAATAGTAGGTAGGTAGGTAGATAGATACAGATAGGTAGGTAGGTAGATTGATAGATAGAGATAGGTAGGTAGGTAGATTTATAGATAGAGATAGGTAGATAGGTAGATAGATAGATACAGATAGGTAGGTAGGTGGATATATAGATACAGATATGTAGGTAGGTAGATAGATAGATAGAGATAGGTAGGTAGGTAGATTGATAGATAGAGATAGGTAGGTAGGTAGATAGATAGATACAGATAGGTAGGTAGGTAGATTGATAGATAGAGATAGGTAGGTAGGTAGATTGATAGATAGAGATAGGTAGATAGGTAGATAGATAGATACAGATAGGTAGGTAGGTAGATACATAGATACATATATGTAGGTAGGTAGATAGATATATAGAGATAGGTAGGTAGGTAGATTGATAGAGATAGGTAGGTAGGTAGGTAGATACAGAGAGGTAGGTAGATAGATAGATAGAGATAGGTAGGTAGGTAGATAGATAGAGATAGGTAGGTAGGTAGATTGATAGATAGAGATAGGTAGGTAGGTAGATTTATAGATACAGATAGGTAGGTAGGTAGATTGATAGATACAGATAGGTAGGTAGGTAGATAGATAGATACAGATAGGTAGGTTGGTAGATAGATACAGATATGTAGGTAGGTAGATAGATAGATAGAGATAGGTAGGTAGGTAGGTTGATAGATAGAGATAGGTAGATAGGTAGGTAGATAGATAGAGATAGGTAGGTAGGTAGATAGATAGATAGAGATAGGTAGGTAGGTAGATTTATAGATACAGATAGGTAGGTAGGTAGATTGATAGATAGAGATAGGTAGGTAGGTAGATAGATAGATAGAGATAGGTAGGTAGGTAGATTGATAGAGACAGATAGGTAGGTAGGTAGATTGATAGATAGAGATAGGTAGGTAGGTAGATTGATAGAGATAGGTAGGTAGGTAGGTAGATACAGAGAGGTAGGTAGATAGATAGATAGAGATAGGTAGGTAGGTAGATAGATAGAGATAGGTAGGTAGGTAGATTGATAGATAGAGATAGGTAGGTAGGTAGATTAATAGATACAGATAGGTAGGTAGGTAGATAGATAGATACAGATAGGTAGGTAGGTAGATTGATAGATAGAGATAGGTAGGTAGGTAGATATATAGATACAGATATGTAGGTCTGTAGATAGATAAATAGAGATAGGTAGGTAGGTAGATTGATAGATACAGATAGGTAGGTAGGTAGATAGATAGATACAGATAGGTAGGTAGGTAGGTAGATAGATACAGATATGTAGGTAGGTAGATAGATAGATAGAGATAGGTAGGTAGGTAGATAGATAGATAGAGATAGGTAGGTAGGTAGATTGATAGATAGAGTTAGGTAGGTAGGTAGATAGATAGATAGAGATAGGTAGGTAGGTAGATTGATAGATAGAGATAGGTAGGTAGGTAGATTGATAGAGATAGGTAGGTAGGTAGGTAGATAGATAGATAGAGATAGGTGGGTAGGTAGATAGATATATAGAGATAGGTAGGTAGGGAGATTGATAGATACAGATAGGTAGGTAGGTAGATAGATATATACAGATAGGTAGGTAGGTAGATTGATAGATAGAGATAGGTAGGTAGGTAGATTGATAGATAGAGATAGTTAGGTAGGTAGATTGATAGATACAGATAGGTAGGTAGGTAGATTGATAGATAGAGATAGGTAGGTAGGTAGATATATAGATACAGATATGTAGGTAGGTAGATAGATAGATAGAGATAGGTAGGTAGGTAGATTGATAGATAGAGATAGGTAGTTAGGTAGATAGATAGATAGAGATAGGTAGGTAGGTAGATTGATAGATAGAGATAGGTAGGTAGGTAGATTGATAGATAGAGATAGGTAGGTAGGTAGATTGATAGAGATAGGTAGGTAGGTAGGTAGATACAGAGAGGTAGGTAGATAGATAGATAGAGATAGGTAGGTAGGTAGATTGATAGATAGAGATAGGTAGGTAGGTAGATATATAGATACAGATATGTAGGTAGGTAGATAGATAGATAGAGATAGGTAGGTAGGTAGATTGATAGATAGAGATAGGTAGGTAGGTAGATAGATAGATACAGATAGGTAGGTAGGTAGGTAGATAGATACAGATATGTAGGTAGGTAGATAGATAGATAGAGATAGGTAGGTAGGTAGGTAGATAGATAGAGATAGGTAGGTAGGTAGATAGATACAGATAGGTAGGTAGGTAGGTATATAGATAGAGATAGGTAGGTAGGTAGATTGATAGATAGAGATAGGTAGGTAGGTAGATTGATAGATAGAGATAGGTATATAGATAGATAGGTAGATAGATAGATACAGATAGATAGGTAGGTAGATATATAGATACAGATATGTATGTAGGTAGATAGATAGATAGAGATAGGTAGGTAGGTAGATTGATAGATACAGATAGGTAGGTAGGTATATAGATAGATACAGATAGGTAGGTAGGTAGATTGATAGATAGAGATAGGTAGGTAGGTAGATTGATAGATAGAGATAGGTAGGTAGGTAGATTGATAGAGATAGGTAGGTAGGTAAGTAGATAGATAGAGATAGGTAGGTAGGTAGATTGATAGATAGAAATAGTAGGTAGGTAGATAGATAGATACAGATAGGTAGGTAGGTAGATTGATAGATAGAGATAGGTAGGTAGGTAGATATATAGATACAGATATGTAGGTAGGTAGATAGATAGATAGAGATAGGTAGGTAGGTAGATTGATAGATACAGATAGGTAGGTAGGTAGATAGATAGATACAGATAGGTAGGTAGGTAGGTAGATAGATACAGATAGGTAGGTAGGTAGATAGATAGATAGAGATAGGTAGGTAGGTAGATTGATAGATAGAGATAGGTAGGTAGGTAGGTAGATAGATAGAGATAGGTAGGTAGGTAGGTAGATAGATAGAGATAGGTAGGTAGGTAGGTAGATAGATACAGATAGGTAGGTAGGTAGATTGATAGATAGAGATAGGTAGGTAGGTAGATATATAGATACAGATATGTAGGTAGGTAGATAGATAGATACAGATAGGTAGGTAGGTAGGTAGATACATAGATACAGATATGTAGGTAGGTAGATAGATAGATAGAGATAGGTAGGTAGGTAGATAGATAGATACAGATAGGTAGGTAGGTAGATAGATAGATAGAGATAGGTAGGTAGGTAGGTAGATACAGATATGTAGGTAGGTAGATAGATAGATAGAGATAGGTAGGTAGGTAGATAGATAGATACAGATAGGTAGGTAGGTAGGTAGGTAGATAGATACAGATATGTAGGTAGGTAGATAGATAGATAGAGGTAGGTGGGTAGGTAGATAGATATATAGAGATAGGTAGGTAGGTAGATTGATAGATACAGATAGGTAGGTAGGTAGATAGATATATACAGATAGGTAGGTAGGTAGATTGATAGATAGAGATAGGTAGGTAGGTAGATTGATAGATAGAGATAGGTAGGTAGGTAGATTGATAGAGATAGGTAGGTAGGTAGGTAGATACAGAGAGGTAGGTAGATAGATAGATAGAGATAGGTAGGTAGGTAGATAGATAGAGATAGGTAGGTAGGTAGATTGATAGATAGAGATAGGTAGGTAGGTAGATTGATAGATACAGATAGGTAGGTAGGTAGATAGATAGATACAGATAGGTAGGTAGGTAGATTGATTGATAGATAGAGATAGGTAGGTAGGTAGATATATAGATACAGATATGTAGGTAGGTAGATAGATAGATAGAGATAGGTAGGTAGGTAGATTGATAGATACAGATAGGTAGGTAGGTAGATAGATACAGATAGGTAGGTAGGTAGATAGATACAGATATGTAGGTAGGTAGATAGATAGATAGAGATAGGTAGGTAGGTAGGTTGATAGATAGAGATAGGTAGATAGGTAGGTAGATAGATAGAGATAGGTAGGTAGGTAGATAGATAGATAGAGATAGGTAGGTAGGTAGATTGATAGATACAGATAGGTAGGTAGGTAGATTGATAGATAGAGATAGGTATGTAGGTAGATAGATAGATAGAGATAGGTAGGCAGGTAGATTGATAGATAGAGATAGGTAGGTAGGTAGATTGATAGAGATAGGTAGGTAGGTAGGTAGATACAGAGAGGTAGGTAGATAGATAGATAGAGATAGGTAGGTAGGTAGATTGATAGATAGAGATAGGTAGGTAGGTAGATTGATAGATACAGATAGGTAGGTAGGTAGATAGATAGATACAGATAGGTAGGTAGGTAGATTGATAGATAGAGATAGGTAGGTAGGTAGATATATAGATACAGATATGTAGGTACGTAGATAGATAGATAGAGATAGGTAGGTAGGTAGATTGATAGATACAGATAGGTAGGTAGGTAGATAGATAGATACAGATAGGTAGGTAGGTAGGTAGATAGATACAGATATGTAGGTAGGTAGATAGATAGATAGAGATAGGTAGGTAGGTAGGTTGATAGATAGAGGTAGGTAGATAGGTAGGTAGATAGATAGAGATAGGTAGGTAGGTAGATAGATAGATAGAGATAGGTAGGTAGGTAGATTGATAGATAGAGATAGGTAGGTAGGTAGATTGATAGATAGAGATAGGTAGATAGATAGATAGGTAGATAGATAGATAGATAGAGATAGGTTGGTAGGTAGATTGATAGAGATAGGTAGGTAGGTAGATAGATAGATAGAGATAGGTAAGTAGGTAGATAGATAGATACAGATAGGTAGGTAGGTAGATAGATAGATACAGATAGGTAGGTAGATAGATAGATAGAGATAGGTAGGTAGGTAGATTGATAGATACAGATAGGTAGGTAGGTAGATAGATAGATAGATAGATAGAGATAGGTAGGTAGGTAGATAGATAGATAGAGATAGATAGGTAGGTAGGTAGATTGATAGAGACAGATAGGTAGGTAGGTAGATAGATAGATAGAGATAGGTGGGTAAGTAGATAGATATATAGAGATAGGTAGGTAGGTAGATTGATAGATACAGATAGGTAGGTAGGTAGATAGATATATACAGATAGGTAGGTAGGTAGATTGTTAGATAGAGATAGGTAGGTAGGTAGATAGATAGATAGAGATAGGTAAGTAGGTAGATAGATAGATACAGATAGGTAGGTAGATAGATAGATACAGATAGGTAGGTAGGTAGATAGATAGATAGAGATAGGTAGGTAGGTAGATTGATAGATACAGATAGGTAGGTAGGTAGATAGATAGATAGATAGATAGATAGAGATAGGTAGGTAGGTAGATAGATAGATAGAGATAGATAGGTAGGTAGGTAGATTGATAGAGACAGATAGGTAGGTAGGTAGATAGATAGATAGAGATAGGTGGGTAAGTAGATAGATATATAGAGATAGGTAGGTAGGTAGATTGATAGATACAGATAGGTAGGTAGGTAGATAGATATATACAGATAGGTAGGTAGGTAGATTGATAGATAGAGATAGGTAGGTAGGTAGATTGATAGATAGAGATAGGTAGGTAGGTAGATTGATAGATACAGATAGGTAGGTAGGTAGATAGATATATACAGATAGGTAGGTAGGTAGATTGATAGATAGAGATAGGTAGGTAGGTAGATAGATAGATACAGATAGGTAGGTAGATAGATAGATAGATAGAGATAGGTAGGTAGGTAGGTAGATAGATAGAGATATGTAGGTAGGTAGATAGATACAGATAGGTAGGTAGGTAGGTAGATAGATAGAGATAGGTAGGTAGGTAGATTGATAGATAGAGATAGGTAGGTAGGTAGATTGATAGATAGAGATAGATAGGTAGATAGATAGATAGGTAGATAGATAGATACAGATAGATAGGTAGGTAGATATATAGATACAGATATGTAGGTAGGTAGATAGATAGATAGATATAGGTAGGTAGGTAGATTGATAGATACAGATAGGTAGGTAGGTATATAGATAGATACAGATAGGTAGGTAGGTAGATTGATAGATAGAGATAGGTAGGTAGGTAGATTGATAGATAGAGATAGGTAGGTAGGTAGATTGATAGAGATAGGTAGGTAGGTAGGTAGATAGATAGAGATAGGTAGGTAGGTAGATTGATAGATAGAGATAGTAGGTAGGTAGATATATAGATACAGATATGTAGGTAGGTAGATAGATAGATAGAGATAGGTAGGTAGGTAGATTGATAGATACAGATAGGTAGGTAGGTAGATAGATAGATACAGATAGGTAGGTAGGTAGGTAGATAGATACAGATAGGTAGGTAGGTAGATAGATAGATAGAGATAGGTAGGTAGGTAGATTGATAGATAGAGATAGGTAGGTAGGTAGGTAGGTAGATAGAGATAGGTAGGTAGGTAGATAGATAGAGATAGGTAGGTAGGTAGGTAGATAGATACACATAGGTAGGTAGGTAGATTGATAGATAGAGATAGGTAGGTAGGTAGATATATAGATACAGATATGTAGGTAGGTAGATAGATAGATACAGATAGGTAGGTAGGTAGGTAGATACATAGATACAGATATGTAGGTAGGTAGATAGATAGATAGAGATAGGTAGGTAGGTAGATAGATATAGATAGTTAGGTAGGTAGATAGATAGAGATAGGTAGGTAGGTAGGTAGGTAGATACAGATATGTAGGTAGGTAGATAGATAGATAGAGATAGGTAGGTAGGTAGATAGATAGATACAGATAGGTAGGTAGGTAGGTAGATAGATACAGATATGTAGGTAGGTAGATAGATAGATAGAGATATGTGGGTAGGTAGATAGATATATAGAGATAGGTAGGTAGGTAGATTGATAGATACAGATAGGTAGGTAGGTAGATAGATATATACAGATAGGTAGGTAGGTAGATTGATAGATAGAGATAGGTAGGTAGGTAGATTGATAGATAGAGATAGGTAGGTAGGTAGATTGATAGAGATAGGTAGGTAGGTAGGTAGATACAGAGAGGTAGGTAGATAGATAGATAGATAGAGATAGGTAGGTAGGTAGATAGATAGAGATAGGTAGGTAGGTAGATTGATAGATAGAGATAGGTAGGTAGGTAGATTGATAGATACAGATAGGTAGGTAGGTAGATAGATAGATACAGATAGGTAGGTAGGTAGATTGATAGATAGAGATAGGTAGGTAGGTAGATATATAGATACAGATATGTAGGTAGGTAGATAGATAGATAGAGATAGGTAGGTAGGTAGATTGATAGATACAGATAGGTAGGTAGGTAGATAGATACAGATAGGTAGGTAGGTAGATAGATACAGATATGTAGGTAGGTAGATAGATAGATAGAGATAGGTAGGTAGGTAGGTTGATAGATAGAGATAGGTAGATAGGTAGGTAGATAGATAGAGATAGGTAGGTAGGTAGATAGATAGAGATAGGTAGGTAGGTAGATTGATAGATACAGATAGGTAGGTAGGTAGATTGATAGATAGAGATAGGTATGTAGGTAGATAGATAGATAGAGATAGGTAGGCAGGTAGATTGATAGATAGAGATAGGTAGGTAGGTAGATTGATAGAGATAGGTAGGTAGGTAGGTAGATACAGAGAGGTAGGTAGATAGATAGATAGAGATAGGTAGGTAGGTAGATTGATAGATAGAGATAGGTAGGTAGGTAGATTGATAGATACAGATAGGTAGGTAGGTAGATAGATAGATACAGATAGGTAGGTAGGTAGATTGATAGATAGAGATAGGTAGGTAGGTAGATATATAGATACAGATATGTAGGTACGTAGATAGATAGATAGATAGAGATAGGTAGGTAGGTAGATTGATAGATACAGATAGGTAGGTAGGTAGATAGATAGATACAGATAAGTAGGTAGGTAGGTAGATAGATACAGATATGTAGGTAGGTAGATAGATAGATAGAGATAGGTAGGTAGGTAGGTTGATAGATAGAGGTAGGTAGATAGGTAGGTAGATAGATAGAGATAGGTAGGTAGGTAGATAGATAGATAGAGATAGGTAGGTAGGTAGATTGATAGATAGAGATAGGTAGGTAGGTAGATTGATAGATAGAGATAGGTAGATAGATAGATAGGTAGATAGATAGATAGATAGAGATAGGTTGGTAGGTAGATTGATAGAGATAGGTAGGTAGGTAGATAGATAGATAGAGATAGGTAAGTAGGTAGATAGATAGATACAGATAGGTAGGTAGGTAGATAGATAGATACAGATAGGTAGGTAGGTAGATAGATAGATAGAGATAGGTAGGTAGGTAGATTGATAGATACAGATAGGTAGGTAGGTAGGTAGATAGATAGATAGATAGAGATAGGTAGGTAGGTAGATAGATAGATAGATAGAGATAGATAGGTAGGTAGGTAGATTGATAGAGACAGATAGGTAGGTAGGTAGATAGATAGATAGAGATAGGTGGGTAAGTAGATAGATATATAGAGATAGGTAGGTAGGTAGATTGATAGATACAGATAGGTAGGTAGGTAGATAGATATATACAGATAGGTAGGTAGGTAGATTGTTAGATAGAGATAGGTAGGTAGGTAGATAGATAGATAGAGATAGGTAAGTAGGTAGATAGATAGATACAGATAGGTAGGTAGATAGATAGATACAGATAGGTAGGTAGGTAGATAGATAGATAGAGATAGGTAGGTAGGTAGATTGATAGATACAGATAGGTAGGTAGGTAGATAGATAGATAGATAGATAGATAGAGATAGGTAGGTAGGTAGATAGATAGATAGAGATAGATAGGTAGGTAGGTAGATTGATAGAGACAGATAGGTAGGTAGGTAGATAGATAGATAGAGATAGGTGGGTAAGTAGATAGATATATAGAGATAGGTAGGTAGGTAGATTGATAGATACAGATAGGTAGGTAGGTAGATAGATATATACAGATAGGTAGGTAGGTAGATTGATAGATAGAGATAGGTAGGTAGGTAGATTGATAGATAGAGATAGGTAGGTAGGTAGATTGATAGATACAGATAGGTAGGTAGGTAGATAGATATATACAGATAGGTAGGTAGGTAGATTGATAGATAGAGATAGGTAGGTAGGTAGATAGATAGATACAGATAGGTAGGTAGATAGATAGATAGATAGAGATAGGTAGGTAGGTAGGTAGATAGATAGAGATATGTAGGTAGGTAGATAGATACAGATAGGTAGGTAGGTAGGTAGATAGATAGAGATAGGTAGGTAGGTAGATTGATAGATAGAGATAGGTAGGTAGGTAGATTGATAGATAGAGATAGATAGGTAGATAGATAGATAGGTAGATAGATAGATACAGATAGATAGGTAGGTAGATATATAGATACAGATATGTAGGTAGGTAGATAGATAGATAGAGATAGGTAGGTAGGTAGATTGATAGATACAGATAGGTAGGTAGGTATATAGATAGATACAGATAGGTAGGTAGGTAGATTGATAGATAGAGATAGGTAGGTAGGTAGATTGATAGATAGAGATAGGTAGGTAGGTAGATTGATAGAGATAGGTAGGTAGGTAGGTAGATAGATAGAGATAGGTAGGTAGGTAGATTGATAGATAGAGATTGTAGGTAGGTAGATAGATAGATACAGATAGGTAGGTAGGTAGATTGATAGAGATAGGTAGGAAGGTAGATATATAGATACAGATATGTAGGTAGGTAGATAGATAGATAGAGATAGGTAGGTAGGTAGATTGATAGATACAGATAGGTAGGTAGGTAGATAGATAGATACAGATAGGTAGGTAGGTAGGTAGATAGATACAGATAGGTAGGTAGGTAGATAGATAGATAGAGATAGGTAGGTAGGTAGATTGATAGATAGAGATAGGTAGGTAGGTAGGTAGATAGATAGAGATAGGTAGGTAGGTAGATAGATAGAGATAGGTAGGTAGGTAGGTAGATAGATACACATAGGTAGGTAGGTAGATTGATAGATAGAGATAGGTAGGTAGGTAGATATATAGATACAGATATGTAGGTAGGTAGATAGATAGATACAGATAGGTAGGTAGGTAGGTAGATACATAGATACAGATATGTAGGTAGGTAGATAGATAGATAGAGATAGGTAGGTAGGTAGATAGATATAGATAGTTAGGTAGGTAGATAGATAGAGATAGGTAGGTAGGTAGGTAGGTAGATACAGATATGTAGGTAGGTAGATAGATAGATAGAGATAGGTAGGTAGGTAGATAGATAGATACAGATAGGTAGGTAGGTAGGTAGATAGATACAGATATGTAGGTAGGTAGATAGATAGATAGAGATATGTGGGTAGGTAGATAGATATATAGAGATAGGTAGGTAGGTAGATTGATAGATACAGATAGGTAGGTAGGTAGATAGATATATACAGATAGGTAGGTAGGTAGATTGATAGATAGAGATAGGTAGGTAGGTAGATTGATAGATAGAGATAGGTAGGTAGGTAGATTGATAGAGATAGGTAGGTAGGTAGGTAGATACAGAGAGGTAGGTAGATAGATAGATAGAGATAGGTAGGTAGGTAGATAGATAGAGATAGGTAGGTAGGTAGATTGATAGATAGAGATAGGTAAGTAGGTAGATTGATAGATACAGATAGGTAGGTAGGTAGATAGATAGATACAGACAGGTAGGTAGGTAGATTGATAGATAGAGATAGGTAGGTAGGTAGATATATAGATACAGATATGTAGGTAGGTAGATAGATAGATAGAGATAGGTAGGTAGGTAGATTGATAGATACAGATAGGTAGGTAGGTAGATAGATAGATACAGATAGGTAGGTAGGTAGGTAGATAGATACAGATATGTAGGTAGGTATATAGATAGATAGAGATAGGTAGGTAGGTAGGTTGATAGATAGAGATAGGTAGATAGGTAGGTAGATAGATAGAGATAGGTAGGTAGGTAGATTGATAGATACAGATAGGTAGGTAGGTAGATTGATAGATAGAGATAGGTAGGTAGGTAGATAGATAGATAGAGATAGGTAGGTAGGTAGATTGATAGATAGAGATAGGTAGGTAGGTAGATTGATAGATAGAGATAGGTAGGTAGGTAGATTGATAGAGATAGGTAGGTAGGTAGGTAGATACAGAGAGGTAGGTAGATAGATAGATAGAGATAGGTAGGTAGGTAGATAGATAGAGATAGGTAGGTAGGTAGATTGATAGATAGAGATAGGTAGGTAAGTAGATTGATAGATACAGATAGGTAGGTAGGTAGATAGATAGATACAGATAGGTAGGTAGGTAGATTGATAGATAGAGATAGGTAGGTAGGTAGATATATAGATACAGATATGTAGGTAGGTAGATAGATAGATAGATAGATAGAGATAGGTAGGTAGGTAGATTGACAGATACAGATAGGTAGGTAGGTAGATAGATAGATACAGATAGGTAGCTAGGTAGGTAGATAGATACAGATATGTAGGTAGGTAGATAGATAGATAGAGATAGGTAGGTAGGTAGGTTGATAGATAGAGATAGGTAGATAGGTAGGTAGATAGATAGAGATATGTAGGTAGGTAGATAGATAGATAGAGATAGGTAGGTAGGTAGATTGATAGATAGAGATAGGTAGGTAGGTAGATTGATAGATAGAGATAGGTAGATAGATAGATAGGTAGATAGATAGATAGAGATAGGTAGGTAGGTAGATTGATAGAGATAGGTAGGTAGGTAGATAGATAGATAGAGATAGGTAGGTAGGTAGATAGATAGATACAGATAGGTAGGTAGGTAGATAGATAGATACAGATAGGTAGGTAGGTAGATAGATAGATAGATAGAGATAGGTAGGTAGGTAGATTGATAGATACAGATAGGTAGGTAGGTAGATAGATAGATAGAGAAAGGTAGGTAGGTAGATTGATAGATAGAGATAGGTAGGTAGGTAGATATATAGATACAGATATGTAGGTAGGTAGATAGATAGATAGATAGATAGAGATAGGTAGGTAGGTAGATTGACAGATACAGATAGGTAGGTAGGTAGATAGATAGATACAGATAGGTAGCTAGGTAGGTAGATAGATACAGATATGTAGGTAGGTAGATAGATAGATAGAGATAGGTAGGTAGGTAGGTTGATAGATAGAGATAGGTAGATAGGTAGATAGATAGATAGATAGAGATATGTAGGTAGGTAGATAGATAGATAGAGATAGGTAGGTAGGTAGATTGATAGATAGAGATAGGTAGGTAGGTAGATTGATAGATAGAGATAGGTAGATAGATAGATAGGTAGATAGATAGATAGAGATAGGTAGGTAGGTAGATTGATAGAGATAGGTAGGTAGGTAGATAGATAGATAGAGATAGGTAGGTAGGTAGATAGATAGATACAGATAGGTAGGTAGGTAGATAGATAGATACAGATAGGTAGGTAGGTAGATAGATAGATAGATAGAGATAGGTAGGTAGGTAGATTGATAGATACAGATAGGTAGGTAGGTAGATAGATAGATAGAGAAAGGTAGGTAGGTCGATAGATAGATAGAGATAGATAGGTAGGTAGGTAGATTGATAGAGACAGATAGGTAGGTAGGTAGATAGATAGATAGAGATAGGTGGGTAGGTAGATAGATATATAGAGATAGGTAGGTAGGTAGATTGATAGATACAGATAGGTAGGTAGGTAGATAGATATATACAGATAGGTAGGTAGGTAGATTGATAGATAGAGATAGGTAGGTAGGTAGATTGATAGATAGAGATAGGTAGGTAGGTAGATTGATAGATACAGATAGGTAGGTAGGTAGATAGATAGATACAGATAGGTAGGTAGGTAGATTGATAGATAGAGATAGGTAGGTAGGTAGATATATAGATACAGATATGTAGGTAGGTAGATAGATAGATAGAGATAGGTAGGTAGGTAGATTGATAGATACAGATAGGTAGGTAGGTAGATAGATAGATACAGATATGTAGGTAGGTAGATAGATAGATAGAGATAGGTTGGTAGGTAGGTAGATAGATAGATATAGGTAGGTAGGTAGATAGATACAGATAGGTAGGTAGGTAGGTAGATAGATAGAGATAGGTAGGTAGGTAGATTGATAGATAGAGATAGGTAGGTAGGTAGATTGATAGATAGAGATAGGTAGATAGATAGATAGGTAGATAGATAGATACAGATAGATAGGTAGGTAGATATATAGATACAGATATGTAGGTAGGTAGATAGATAGATAGATAGAGATAGGTAGGTAGGTAGATTGATAGATACAGATAGGTAGGTAGGTATATAGATAGATACAGATAGGTAGGTAGGTAGATTGATAGATAGAGATAGGTAGGTAGGTAGATTGATAGAGATAGGTAGGTAGGTAGGTAGATAGATAGAGATAGGTAGGTAGGTAGATTGATAGATAGAGATAGTAGGTAAGTAGATAGATAGATACAGATAGGTAGGTAGGTAGATTGATAGATAGAGATAGGTAGGTAGGTAGATATATAGATACAGATATGTAGGTAGGTAGATAGATAGATAGAGATAGGTAGGTAGGTAGATTGATAGATACATATAGGTAGGTAGGTAGATAGATAGATACAGATAGGTAGGTAGGAAGGTAGATAGATACAGATAGGTAGGTAGGTAGATAGATAGATAGAGATAGGTAGGTAGGTAGATTGATAGATAGAGATAGGTAGGTAGGTAGGTAGATAGATAGAGATAGGTAGGTAGGTAGGTAGATAGATAGAGATAGGTAGATAGGTAGGTAGATAGATACAGATAGGTAGGTAGGTAGATTGAGAGATAGAGATAGGTAGGTAGGTAGATATATAGATACAGATATGTAGGTAGGTAGATAGATAGATAGAGATAGGTAGGTAGGTAGGTAGATACAGATATGTAGGTAGGTAGATAGATAGATAGAGATAGGTAGGTAGGTAGATAGATAGATACAGATAGGTAGGTAGGTAGGTAGATAGATACAGATATGTAGGTAGGTAGATAGATAGATAGAGATAGGTGGGTAGGTAGATAGATATATAGAGATAGGTAGGTAGGTAGATTGATAGATACAGATAGGTAGGTAGGTAGATAGATATATACAGATAGGTAGGTAGGTAGATTTAAAGATAGAGATAGGTAGGTAGGTAGATTGATAGATAGAGATAGGTAGGTAGGTAGATTGATAGAGATAGGTAGGTAGGTAGTTAGATAGATAGAGATAGGTAGGTAGGTAGATAGATAGAGATAGGTAGGTAGGTAGATTGATAGATAGAGATAGGTAGGTAGGTAGATTGATAGATACAGATAGGTAGGTAGGTAGATAGATAGATACAGATAGGTATGTAGGTAGATTGATAGATAGAGATAGGTAGGTAGGTAGATATATAGATACAGATATGTAGGTAGGTAGATAGATAGATAGAGATAGGTAGGTAGGTAGATTGATAGATACAGATAGGTAGGTAGGTAGATAGATAGATACAGATAGGTAGGTAGGTAGGTAGATAGATACAGATATGTAGGTAGGTAGATAGATAGATAGAGATAGGTAGGTAGGTAGGTTGATAGATAGAGATAGGTAGATAGGTAGGTAGATAGATAGAGATAGGTAGGTAGGTAGATAGATAGATAGAGATAGGTAGGTAGGTAGATTGATAGATACAGATAGGTAGGTAGGTAGATTGATAGATAGAGATAGGTAGGTAGGTGGATAGATAGATAGAGATAGGTAGGTAGGTAGATTGATAGATAGAGATAGGTAGGTAGGTAGATTGATAGATAGAGATAGGTAGGTAGGTAGATTGATAGAGATAGGTAGGTAGGTAGGTAGATACAGAGAGGTAGGTAGATAGATAGATAGAGATAGGTAGGTAGGTAGATAGATAGAGATAGGTAGGTAGGTAGATTGATAGATAGAGATAGGTAGGTAGGTAGAATGATAGATACAGATAGGTAGGTAGGTAGATAGATAGATACAGATAGGTAGGTAGGTAGATTGATAGATAGAGATAGGTAGGTAGGTAGATATATAGATACAGATATGTAGGTAGGTAGATAGATAGATACAGATAGGTAGGTAGGTAGGTAGATACATAGATACAGATATGTAGGTAGGTAGATAGATAGATAGAGATAGGTAGGTAGGTAGATAGATAGATACAGATAGGTAGGTAGGTAGATAGATAGATAGAGATAGGTAGGTAGGTAGGTAGGTAGATACAGATATGTAGGTAGGTAGATAGATAGATAGAGATAGGTAGGTAGGTAGATAGATAGATACAGATAGGTAGGTAGGTAGGTAGATAGATACAGATATGTAGGTAGGTAGATAGATAGATAGAGATAGGTGGGTAGGTAGATAGATATATAGAGATAGGTAGGTAGGTAGATTGATAGATACAGATAGGTAGGTAGGTAGATAGATATATACAGATAGGTAGGTAGGTAGATTGATAGATAGAGATAGGTAGGTAGGTAGATTGATAGATAGTGATAGGTAGGTAGGTAGATTGATAGAGATAGGTAGGTAGGTAGATAGATAGATAGATATAGGTAGGTAGGTAGATAGATAGAGATAGGTAGGTAGGTAGATTGATAGATAGAGATAGGTAGGTAGGTAGATTGATAGATACAGATAGGTAGGTAGGTAGATAGATAGATACAGATAGGTAGGTAGGTAGATTGATAGATAGAGATAGGTAGGTAGGTAGATATATAGATACAGATATGTAGGTAGGTAGATAGATAGATAGAGATAGGTAGGTAGGTAGGTTGATAGATAGAGATAGGTAGATAGGTAGGTAGATAGATAGAGATAGGTAGGTAGGTAGATAGATAGATAGAGATAGGTAGGTAGGTAGATTGATAGATACAGATAGGTAGGTAGGTAGATTGATAGATAGAGATAGGTAGGTAGGTAGATAGATAGATAGAGATAGGTAGGTAGGTAGATTGATAGATAGAGATAGGTAGGTAGGTAGATTGATAGATAGAGATAGGTAGGTAGGTAGATTGATAGAGATAGGTAGGTAGGTAGGTAGATACAGAGAGGTAGGTAGATAGATAGATAGAGATAGGTAGGTAGGTAGATAGATAGAGATAGGTAGGTAGGTAGATTGATAGATAGAGATAGGTAGGTAGGTAGATTGATAGATACAGATAGGTAGGTAGGTAGATAGATAGATACAGATAGGTAGGTAGGTAGATTGATAGATAGAGATAGGTAGGTAGGTAGATTGATAGATACAGATAGGTAGGTAGGTAGATAGATAGATACAGATAGGTAGGTAGGTAGGTAGATAGATACAGATATGTAGGTAGGTAGATAGATAGATAGAGATAGGTAGGTAGGTTGATAGATAGAGATAGGTAGGTAGGTAGATTGATAGATAGAGATAGGTAGATAGATAGATAGGTAGATAGATAGATAGAGATAGGTAGGTAGGTAGATTGATAGAGATAGGTAGGTAGGTAGATAGATAGATAGAGATAGGTAGGTGGGTAGATTGATAGATAGAGATAGGTAGGTAGGTAGATTGATAGATAGAGATAGGTAGGTAGGTAGATTGATAGAGATAGGTAGGTAGGTAGGTAGATACAGAGAGGTAGGTAGATAGATAGATAGAGATAGGTAGGTAGGTAGATAGATAGAGATAGGTAGGTAGGTAGATTGATAGATAGAGATAGGTAGGTAGGTAGATTGATAGATAGAGATAGGTAGGTAGGTAGATATATAGATACAGATATGTAGGTAGGTAGATAGATAGATACAGATAGGTAGGTAGGTAGGTAGATACATAGATACAGATATGTAGGTAGGTAGATAGATAGATAGAGATAGGTAGGTAGGTAGATAGATAGATACAGATAGGTAGGTAGGTAGATAGATAGATAGAGATAGGTAGGTAGGTAGGTAGGTAGATACAGATATGTAGGTAGGTAGATAGATAGATAGAGATAGGTAGGTAGGTAGATAGATAGATACAGATAGGTAGGTAGGTAGGTAGATAGATACAGATATGTAGATAGGTAGATAGATAGATAGAGATAGGTGGGTAGGTAGATAGATATATAGAGATAGGTAGGTAGGTAGATTGATAGATACAGATAGGTAGGTAGGTAGATAGATATATACAGATAGGTAGGTAGGTAGATTGATAGATAGAGATAGGTAGGTAGGTTGATTGATAAATAGAGATAGGTAGGTAGGTAGATTGATAGAGATAGGTAGGTAGGTAGATAGAGATAGGTAGGTAGGTAGATAGATAGATAGAGATAGGTAGGTAGGTAGATTGATAGATAGAGATAGGTAGGTAGGTAGATTGATAGAGATAGGTAGGTAGGTAGGTAGATACAGAGAGGTAGGTAGATAGATAGATAGAGATAGGTAGGTAGGTAGATAGATAGAGATAGGTAGGTAGGTAGATTGATAGATAGAGATAGGTAGGTAGGTAGATTGATAGATACAGATAGGTAGGTAGGTAGATAGATAGATACAGATAGGTAGGTAGGTAGATTGATAGATAGAGATAGGTAGGTAGGTAGATTGATAGATACAGATAGGTAGGTAGGTAGATAGATAGATACAGATAGGTAGGTAGGTAGGTAGATAGATACAGATATGTAGGTAGGTAGATAGATAGATAGAGATAGGTAGGTAGGTAGGTTGATAGATAGAGATAGGTAGGTAGGTAGATTGATAGATAGAGATAGGTAGATAGATAGATAGGTAGATAGATAGATAGAGATAGGTAGGTAGGTAGATTGATAGAGATAGGTAGGTAGGTAGATAGATAGATAGAGATAGGTAGGTAGGTAGATTGATAGATAGAGATAGGTAGGTAGGTAGATTGATAGATAGAGATAGGTAGGTAGGTAGATTGATAGAGATAGGTAGGTAGGTAGGTAGATACAGAGAGGTAGGTAGGTAGATTGATAGATAGAGATAGGTAGGTAGGTAGATTGATAGATAGAGATAGGTAGGTAGGTAGGTAGGTAGATACAGATAGGTAGGTAGGTAGATAGATAGATAGAGATAGGTAGGTAGGTAGGTAGGTAGATACAGATATGTAGGTAGGTAGATAGATAGATAGAGATAGGTAGGTAGGTAGATAGATAGATACAGATAGGTAGGTAGGTAGGTAGATAGATACAGATATGTAGGAAGGTAGATAGATAGATAGAGATAGGTGGGTAGGTAGATAGATATATAGAGATAGGTAGGTAGGTAGATTGATAGATACAGATAGGTAGGTAGGTAGATAGATATATACAGATAGGTAGGTAGGTAGATTGATAGATAGAGATAGGTAGGTAGGTAGATTGATAGATAGAGATAGGTAGGTAGGTAGATTGATAGAGATAGGTAGGTAGGTAGATAGATAGATAGATATAGGTAGGTAGGTAGGTAGATAGAGATAGGTAGGTAGGTAGATTGATAGATAGAGATAGGTAGGTAGGTAGATTGATAGATACAGATAGGTAGGTAGGTAGATAGATAGATACAGATAGGTAGGTAGGTAGATTGATAGATAGAGATAGGTAGGTAGGTAGATATATAGATACAGATATGTAGGTAGGTAGATAGATAGATAGAGATAGGTAGGTAGGTAGATTGATAGATACAGATAGGTAGGTAGGTAGATAGATAGATACAGATAGGTAGGTAGGTAGATAGATACAGATAGGTAGGTAGGTAGATTGATAGATAGAGATAGGTAGGTAGGTAGATTGATAGATACAGATAGGTAGGTAGGTAGATAGATAGATACAGATAGGTAGGTAGGTAGGTAGATAGATACAGATATGTAGGTAGGTAGATAGATAGATACAGATAGGTAGGTAGGTAGATAGATAGATACAGATAGGTAGGTAGGTAGATAGATACAGATAGGTAGGTAGGTAGGTTGATAGATAGAGATAGGTAGGTAGGTAGATTGATAGATAGAGATAGGTAGATAGATAGATAGGTAGATAGATAGATAGAGATAGGTAGGTAGGTAGATTGATAGAGATAGGTAGGTAGGTAGATAGATAGATAGAGATAGGTAGGTAGGTAGATAGATAGATACAGATAGGTAGGTAGGTAGATAGATAGATACAGATAGGTAGGTAGGTAGATAGATAGATAGAGATAGGTAGGTAGGTAGATTGATAGATACAGATAGGTAGGTAGGTAGATAGATAGATAGAGATAGGTAGGTAGGTAGATAGATAGAGATAGATAGGTAGGTAGGTAGATTGATAGAGACAGATAGGTAGGTAGGTAGATAGATAGATAGAGATAGGTGGGTAGGTAGATAGATATATAGAGATAGGTAGGTAGGTAGATTGATAGATACAGATAGGTAGGTAGGTAGATAGATATATACAGATAGGTAGGTAGGTAGATTGATAGATAGAGATATGTAGGTAGGTAGATTGATAGATAGAGATAGGTAGGTAGGTAGATTGATAGATACAGATAGGAAGGTAGGTAGGTAGATAGATAGATACAGATAGGTAGGTAGGTAGATTGATAGATAGAGATAGGTAGGTAGGTAGATATATAGATACAGATATGTAGGTAGGTAGATAGATAGATAGAGATAGGTAGGTAGGTAGATTGATAGATACAGATAGGTAGGTAGGTAGATAGATACAGATAGGTAGGTAGGTAGGTAGATAGATACAGATATGTAGGTAGGTAGATTGATAGATAGAGATATGTAGGTAGGTAGATTGATAGATAGAGACAGGTAGGTAGGTAGATTGATAGATACAGATAGGTAGGTAGGTAGATTGATAGAGACAGATAGGTAGGTAGGTAGATAGATAGATAGAGATAGGTGGGTAGGTAGATAGATAGATAGAGATAGGTAGGTAGGTAGATAGATAGAGATAGATAGGTAGGTAGGTAGATTGATAGAGACAGATAGGTAGGTAGGTAGATAGATACAGATAGGTAGGTAGGTAGGTAGATAGATACAGATATGTAGGTAGGTAGATTGATAGATAGAGATATGTAGGTAGGTAGATTGATAGATAGAGATAGGTAGGTAGATAGATAGATAGATAGAGATAGGTAGGTAGGTAGATTGATAGATACAGATAGGTAGGTAGGTATATAGATAGATACAGATAGGTAGGTAGGTAGATTTATAGATAGAGATAGGTAGGTAGGTAGATTGATAGATAGAGATAGGTAGGTAGGTAGATTGATAGAGATAGGTAGGTAGGTAGGTAGATAGATAGAGATAGGTAGGTAGGTAGATTGATAGATACAGATAGTAGGTAGGTAGATAGATAGATACAGATAGGTAGGTAGGTAGATTGATAGATAAAGATAGGTAGGTAGGTAGATATATAGATATAGATATGTAGGTAGGTAGATAGATAGATAGAGATAGGTAGGTAGGTAGATTGATAGATACAGATAGGTAGGTAGGTAGATAGGTAGATACAGATAGGTAGGTAGGTAGATAGATACAGATAGGTAGGTAGGTAGATAGATAGATAGAGATAGGTAGGTAGGTAGATTGATAGATAGAGATAGGTAGGTAGGTAGGTAGATAGATAGAGATAGGTAGGTAGGTAGGTAGATAGATAGAGATAGGTAGGTAGGTAGGTAGATAGATACAGATAGGTAGGTAGGTAGATTGATAGATAGAGATAGGTAGGTAGGTAGATATATAGATACAGATATGTAGGTAGGTAGATAGATAGATACAGATAGGTAGGTAGGTAGGTAGATACATAGATACAGATATGTAGGTAGGTAGATAGATAGATAGAGATAGGTAGGTAGGTAGATAGATAGAGATAGGTAGGTAGGTAGGTAGGTAGATACAGATATGTAGGTAGGTAGATAGATAGATAGAGATAGGTAGGTAGGTAGATAGATAGATAGAGATAGGTAGGTAGGTAGATAGATACAGATAGGTAGGTAGATATATAGATACAGATATGTAGGTAGGTAGATAGATAGATAGAGATAGGTAGGTAGGTAGATAGATAGATACAGATAGGTAGGTAGGTAGATAGATAGAGATAGGTAGGTAGGTAGGTAGGTAGATACAGATATGTAGGTAGGTAGATAGATAGATAGAGATAGGTAGGTAGGTAGATAGATAGATAGAGATAGGTAGGTAGGTAGATAGATACAGATAGGTAGGTAGATATATAGATACAGATATGTAGGTAGGTAGATAGATAGATAGATAGAGATAGGTAGGTAGGTAGATTGATAGATACAGATAGGTAGGTAGGTATATAGATAGATACAGATAGGTAGGTAGGTAGATTGATAGATAGAGATAGGTAGGTAGGTAGATTGATAGATAGAGATAGGTAGGTAGGTAGATTGATAGAGATAGGTAGGTAGGTAGGTAGATAGATACAGATAGGTAGGTAGATAGATAGATAGAGATAGGTAGGTAGGTAGATAGATAGATAGATAGATAGAGATAGGAAGGTAGGTAGATAGATAGATAGAGATAGGTAGATAGGTAGATCGATAGATACAGATAGGTAGGTAGGTATATAGATAGATAGAAATAGGTAGGTAGGTAGATAGATAGATAGATAGAGATTGGTAGGTAGGTAGATTGATAGATACAGATAGGTAGGTAGGTAGATAGATAGATAGAGATAGGTAGGAAGGTAGATAGATAGAAATAGGTAGGTAGGTAGATTGATAGATAGAGATAGGTAGGTAGGTACGTAGATAGATAGAGATAGGTAGGTAGGTAGATAGATAGATACAGATAGGTAGGTAGGTAGATTGATAGATAGAGATAGGTAGGTAGGTAGATTGATAGATAGAGATAGGTAGATAGATAGATAGGTAGATAGATAGATACAGATAGATAGGTAGGTAGATATATAGATACAGATATGTAGGTAGGTAGATAGATAGATAGAGATAGGTAGGTAGATTGATAGATACAGATAGGTAGGTAGGTATATAGATAGATACAGATAGGTAGGTAGGTAGATTGATAGAGATAGGTAGGTAGGTAGGTAGATAGATAGAGATAGGTAGGTAGGTAGATTGATAGATAGAGATAGTAGGTAGATAGATAGATACAGATAGGTAGGTAGGTAGATTGATAGAGATAGGTAGGTAGGTAGGTAGGTAGATACAGATATGTAGGTAGGTAGATAGATAGAGATAGGTAGGTAGGTAGATAGATAGATAGATAGATAGATAGATAGATAGATAGATAGATAGAGATAGGTAGGTAGGTAGATAGATAGATAGAGATAGGTAGATAGGTAGATCGATAGATACAGATAGGTAGGTAGGTATATAGATAGATAGAAATAGGTAGGTAGATAGATAGATAGATAGATAGATAGAGATTGGTAGGTAGGTAGATTGATAGATACAGATAGGTAGGTAGGTAGATAGATAGATAGAGATAGGTAGGAAGGTTGATAGATAGAGATAGGTAGGTAGGTAGATTGATAGATAGAGATAGGTAGGTAGGTACGTAGATAGATAGAGATAGGTAGGTAGGTAGATATATAGATACAGATAGGTAGGTAGGTAGATTGATAGATAGAGATAGGTAGGTAGGTAGATTGATAGATAGAGATAGGTAGATAGATAGATAGGTAGATAGATAGATACAGATAGATAGGTAGGTAGATATATAGATACAGATATGTAGGTAGGTAGATAGATAGATAGAGATAGGTAGGTAGATTGATAGATACAGATAGGTAGGTAGGTATATAGATAGATACAGATAGGTAGGTAGGTAGATTGATAGATAGAGATAGGTAGGTAGGTAGATTGATAGATAGAGATAGGTAGGTAGGTAGATTGATAGAGATAGGTAGGTAGGTAGGTAGATAGATAGAGATAGGTAGGTAGGTAGATAGAGATAGTAGGTAGGTAGATAGATAGATACAGATAGGTAGGTAGGTAGATTGATAGATAGAGATAGGTAGGTAGGTAGATATATAGATACAGATATGTAGGTAGGTAGATAGATAGATAGATAGAGATAGGTTGGTAGGTAGATTGATAGATACAGATATGTAGGTAGGTAGATAGATAGATACAGATAGGTAGGTAGGTAGGTAGGTAGATAGATACAGATAGGTAGGTAGGTAGATAGATAGATAGAGATAGGTAGGTAGGTAGAATGATAGATAGAGATAGGTAGGTAGGTAGGTAGGTAGATAGATAGAGATAGGTAGGTAGGTAGGTAGATAGATAGAGATAAGTAGGTAGGTAGGTAGATAGATACAGATAGGTAGGTAGGTAGATTGATAGATAGAGATAGGTAGGTAGGTAGATATATAGATACAGATATGTAGGTAGGTAGATAGATAGATACAGATAGGTAGGTAGGTAGGTAGATACATAGATACAGATATGTAGGTAGGTAGATAGATAGATAGAGATAGGTAGGTAGGTAGGTAGATAGATAGAGATAGGTAGGTAGGTAGATTGATAGATACAGATAGGTAGGTAGGTAGATAGATACAGATAGGTAGGTAGGTAGGTAGATAGATACAGATATGTAGGTAGGTAGATAGATAGATAGAGATAGGTAGGTAGGTAGGTAGATAGATACAGATACGTAGGTAGGTAGATAGATAGATACAGATAGGTAGGTAGGTAGGTAGATATATAGATACAGATATGTAGGTAGGTAGATAGATAGATAGAGATAGGTAGGTAGGTAGATTGATAGATACAGATAGGTAGGTAGGTAGATAGATACAGATAGGTAGGTAGGTAGGTAGATAGATACAGATATGTAGGTAGGTAGATAGATAGATAGAGATAGGTAGGTAGGTAGGTAGATAGATAGAGATAGGTAGGTAGGTAGATAGATACAGATAGGTAGGTAGGTAGATAGATAGAGATAGGTAGGTAGGTAGATTGATAGATAGAGATAGGTAGGTAGGTAGATTGATAGATAGAGATAGGTAGATAGATAGATAGATAGGTAGATAGATAGATACAGATAGATAGGTAGGTAGATACATAGATACAGATATGTAGGTAGGTAGATAGATAGATAGAGATAGGTAGGTAGATTGATAGATACAGATAGGTAGGTAGGTATATAGATAGATACAGATAGGTAGGTAGGTAGGTAGATTGATAGATAGAGATAGGTAGGTAGGTAGATTGATAGAGATAGGTAGGTAGGTAGGTAGATAGATAGAGATAGGTAGGTAGGTAGATTGATAGATAGAGATAGTAGGTAGGTAGATAGATAGATACAGATAGGTAGGTAGGTAGATTGATAGAGATAGGTAGGTAGGTAGGTAGGTAGATACAGATATGTAGGTAGGTAGATAGATAGAGATTGGTAGGTAGGTAGATAGATAGATAGATAGATAGATAGAGATAGGTAGGTAGGTAGATAGATAGATAGAGATAGGTAGATAGGTAGATCGATAGATACAGATAGGTAGGTAGGTATATAGATAGATAGAAATAGGTAGGTAGGTAGATAGATAGATAGATAGATAGATAGAGATTGGTAGGTAGGTAGATTGATAGATACAGATAGGTAGGTAGGTAGATAGATAGATAGAGATAGGTAGGAAGGTTGATAGATAGAGATAGGTAGGTAGGTAGATTGATAGATAGAGATAGGTAGGTAGGTACGTAGATAGATCGAGATAGGTAGGTAGGTAGATAGATAGATACAGATAGGTAGGTAGGTAGATTGATAGATAGAGATAGGTAGGTAGGTAGATTGATAGATAGAGATAGGTAGATAGATAGATAGGTAGATAGATAGATACAGATAGATAGGTAGGTAGATATATAGATACAGATGTGTAGGTAGGTAGATAGATAGATAGAGATAGGTAGGTAGATTGATAGATACAGATAGGTAGGTAGGTATATAGATAGATACAGATAGGTAGGTAGGTAGATTGATAGATAGAGATAGGTAGGTAGGTAGATTGATAGATAGAGATAGGTAGGTAGGTAGATTGATAGAGATAGGTAGGTAGGTAGGTAGATAGATAGAGATAGGTAGGTAGGTAGATTGATAGATAGAGATAGTAGGTAGGTAGATAGATAGATACAGATAGGTAGGTAGGTAGATTGATAGATAGAGATAGTTAGGTAGGTAGATATATAGATACAGGTATGTAGGTAGGTAGATAGATAGATAGAGATAGGTTGGTAGGTAGATTGATAGATACAGATAGGTAGGTAGGTAGATAGATAGATACAGATAGGTAGGTAGGTAGGTAGATAGATACAGATAGGTAGGTAGGTAGATAGATAGATAGAGATAGGTAGGTAGGTAGATTGATAGATAGAGATAGGTAGGTAGGTAGATAGATAGAGATAGGTAGGTATGTAGGTAGATAGATAGAGATAGGTAGGTAGGTAGGTAGATAGATACAGATAGGTAGGTAGGTAGATTGATAGATAGAGATAGGTAGGTAGGTAGATATATAGATACAGATATGTAGGTAGGTAGATAGATAGATACAGATAGGTAGGTAGGTAGGTAGGTAGGTAGATACATAGATACAGATATGTAGGTAGGTAGATAGATAGATAGAGATAGGTAGGTAGGTAGATTGATAGATACAGATAGGTAGGTAGGTAGATAGATACAGATAGGTAGGTAGGTAGGTAGATAGATACAGATATGTAGGTAGGTAGATAGATAGATAGAGATAGGTAGGTAGGTAGGTAGATAGATAGAGATAGGTAGGTAGGTAGATTGATAGATAGAGATAGGTAGGTAGGTAGGTAGATAGATAGAGATAGGTAGGTAGGTAGGAAGATAGATAGAGATAGGTAGGTAGGTAGGTAGATCGATACAGATAGGTAGGTAGGTAGATTGATAGATAGAGATAGGTAGGTAGGTAGATATATAGATACAGATATGTAGGTAGGTAGATAGATAGATACAGATAGGTAGGTAGGTAGGTAGATATATAGATACAGATATGTAGGTAGGTAGATAGATAGATAGAGATAGGTAGGTAGGTAGATTGATAGATACAGATAGGTAGGTAGGTAGATAGATACAGATAGGTAGGTAGGTAGGTAGATAGATACAGATATGTAGGTAGGTAGATAGATAGATAGAGATAGGTAGGTAGGTAGATTGATAGATAGAGATAGTAGGTAGGTAGATAGATAGATACAGATAGGTAGGTAGGTAGATTGATAGAGATAGGTAGGTAGGTAGGTAGGTAGATACAGATATGTAGGTAGGTAGATAGATAGAGATTGGTAGGTAGGTAGATAGATAGATAGATAGATAGATAGAGATAGGTAGGTAGGTAGATAGATAGATAGAGATAGGTAGATAGGTAGATCGATAGATACAGATAGGTAGGTAGGTATATAGATAGATAGAAATAGGTAGGTAGGTAGATAGATAGATAGATAGATAGATAGAGATTGGTAGGTAGGTAGATTGATAGATACAGATAGGTAGGTAGGTAGATAGATAGATAGAGATAGGTAGGAAGGTTGATAGATAGAGATAGGTAGGTAGGTAGATTGATAGATAGAGATAGGTAGGTAGGTACGTAGATAGATCGAGATAGGTAGGTAGGTAGATAGATAGATACAGATAGGTAGGTAGGTAGATTGATAGATAGAGATAGGTAGGTAGGTAGATTGATAGATAGAGATAGGTAGATAGATAGATAGGTAGATAGATAGATACAGATAGATAGGTAGGTAGATATATAGATACAGATATGTAGGTAGGTAGATAGATAGATAGAGATAGGTAGGTAGATTGATAGATACAGATAGGTAGGTAGGTATATAGATAGATACAGATAGGTAGGTAGGTAGATTGATAGATAGAGATAGGTAGGTAGGTAGATTGATAGATAGAGATAGGTAGGTAGGTAGATTGATAGAGATAGGTAGGTAGGTAGGTAGATAGATAGAGATAGGTAGGTAGGTAGATTGATAGATAGAGATAGTAGGTAGGTAGATAGATAGATACAGATAGGTAGGTAGGTAGATTGATAGATAGAGATAGTTAGGTAGGTAGATATATAGATACAGGTATGTAGGTAGGTAGATAGATAGATAGAGATAGGTTGGTAGGTAGATTGATAGATACAGATAGGTAGGTAGGTAGATAGATAGATACAGATAGGTAGGTAGGTAGGTAGATAGATACAGATAGGTAGGTAGGTAGATAGATAGATAGAGATAGGTAGGTAGGTAGATTGATAGATAGAGATAGGTAGGTAGGTAGATAGATAGAGATAGGTAGGTATGTAGGTAGATAGATAGAGATAGGTAGGTAGGTAGGTAGATAGATACAGATAGGTAGGTAGGTAGATTGATAGATAGAGATAGGTAGGTAGGTAGATATATAGATACAGATATGTAGGTAGGTAGATAGATAGATACAGATAGGTAGGTAGGTAGGTAGGTAGGTAGATACATAGATACAGATATGTAGGTAGGTAGATAGATAGATAGAGATAGGTAGGTAGGTAGATTGATAGATACAGATAGGTAGGTAGGTAGATAGATACAGATAGGTAGGTAGGTAGGTAGATAGATACAGATATGTAGGTAGGTAGATAGATAGATAGAGATAGGTAGGTAGGTAGGTAGATAGATAGAGATAGGTAGGTAGGTAGATTGATAGATAGAGATAGGTAGGTAGGTAGGTAGATAGATAGAGATAGGTAGGTAGGTAGGAAGATAGATAGAGATAGGTAGGTAGGTAGGTAGATCGATACAGATAGGTAGGTAGGTAGATATATAGATACAGATATGTAGGTAGGTAGATAGATAGATACAGATAGGTAGGTAGGTAGGTAGATATATAGATACAGATATGTAGGTAGGTAGATAGATAGATAGAGATAGGTAGGTAGGTAGATTGATAGATACAGATAGGTAGGTAGGTAGATAGATACAGATAGGTAGGTAGGTAGGTAGATAGATACAGATATGTAGGTAGGTAGATAGATAGATAGAGATAGGTAGGTAGGTAGGTAGATAGATAGAGATAGGTAGGTAGGTAGATAGATACAGATAGGTAGGTAGGTAGGTAGATAGATAGAGATAGGTAGGTAGGTAGATTGATAGATAGAGATAGGTAGGTAGGTAGATTGATAGATAGAGATAGGTAGATAGATAGATAGATAGGTAGATAGATAGATACAGATAGATAGGTAGGTAGATATATAGATACAGATATGTAGGTAGGTAGATAGATAGATAGATAGATAGATAGATAGATAGATAGATAGATAGATAGATAGATAGATAGATAGATAGATAGATAGATAGATAGAGATAGGTAGGTAGGTAGATTGATAGATACAGATAGGTAGGTAGGTATATAGATAGATACAGATAGGTAGGTAGGTAGATTTATAGATAGAGATAGGTAGGTAGGTAGATTGATAGATAGAGATAGGTAGGTAGGTAGATTGATAGAGATAGGTAGGTAGGTAGGTAGATAGATAGAGATAGGTAGGTAGGTAGATTGATAGATAGAGATAGTAGGTAGGTAGATAGATAGATACAGATAGGTAGGTAGGTAGATTGATAGATAGAGATAGGTAGGTAGGTAGATATATAGATATAGATATGTAGGTAGGTAGATTGATTGATACAGATAGGTAGGTAGGTAGATAGATAGATACAGATAGGTAGGTAGGTAGGTAGATAGATACAGATAGGTAGGTAGGTAGATAGATAGATAGAGATAGGTAGGTAGGTAGATTGATAGATAGAGATAGGTAGGTAGGTAGGTAGATAGATAGAGATAGGTAGGTAGGTAGGTAGATAGATAGAGATAGGTAGGTAGGTAGATAGATACAGATAGGTAGGTAGGTAGATTGATAGATAGAGATAGGTAGGTAGGTAGATATATAGATACAGATATGTAGGTAGGTAGATAGATAGATACAGATAGGTAGGTAGGTAGGTAGATACATAGATACAGATATGTAGGTAGGTAGATAGATAGATAGAGATAGGTAGGTAGGTAGATAGATAGATACAGATAGGTAGGTAGGTAGATAGATAGAGATAGGTAGGTAGGTAGGTAGGTAGATACAGATATGTAGGTAGGTAGATTGATAGATAGAGATAGGTAGGTAGGTAGATATATAGATACAGATATGTAGGTAGGTAGATAGATAGATACAGATAGGTAGGTAGGTAGGTAGATACATAGATACAGATATGTAGGTAGGTAGATTGATAGATACAGATAGGTAGGTAGGTATATAGATAGATACAGATAGGTAGGTAGGTAGATTGATAGATAGAGATAGGTAGGTAGGTAGATTGATAGATAGAGATAGGTAGGTAGGTAGGTAGATTGATAGAGATAGGTAGGTAGGTAGGTAGATAGATACAGATAGGTAGGTAGATAGATAGATAGAGATAGGTAGGTAGGTAGATAGATAGATAGATAGAGATAGGTAGATAGGTAGATAGATAGATACAGATAGGTAGGTAGGTATATAGATAGATAGAAATAGGTAGGTAGGTAGATAGATAGATAGATAGAGATTGTTAGGTAGGTAGATTGATAGATACAGATAGGTAGGTAGGTAGATAGATAGATAGAGATAGGTAGGAAGGTAGATAGATAGAGATAGGTAGGTAGGTAGATTGATAGATAGAGATAGGTAGGTAGGTACGTAGATAGATAGAGATAGGTAGGTAGGTAGATAGATAGATACAGATAGGTAGGTAGGTAGATTGATAGATAGAGATAGGTAGGTAGGTAGATTGATAGATAGAGATAGGTAGATAGATAGATAGGTAGATAGATAGATACAGATAGATAGGTAGGTAGATATATAGATACAGATATGTAGGTAGGTAGATAGATAGATAGAGATAGGTAGGTAGATTGATAGATACAGATAGGTAGGTAGGTATATACATAGATACAGATAGGTAGGTAGGTAGATTGATAGATAGAGATAGGTAGGTAGGTAGATTGATAGATAGAGATAGGTAGGTAGGTAGATTGATAGAGATAGGTAGGTAGGTAGGTAGATAGATAGAGATAGGTAGGTAGGTAGATTGATAGATAGAGATAGTAGGTAGGTAGATAGATAGATACAGATAGGTAGGTAGGTAGATTGATAGATAGAGATAGGTAGGTAGGTAGATATATAGATACATCTATGTAGGTAGGTAGATAGATAGATAGAGATAGGTAGGTAGGTAGATTGATAGATACAGATAGGTAGGTAGGTAGATAGATAGATACAGATAGGTAGGTAGGTAGGTAGATAGATACAGATAGGTAGGTAGGTAGATAGATAGATAGAGATAGGTAGGTAGGTAGATTGATAGATAGAGATAGGTAGGTAGGTAGGTAGATAGATAGAGATAGGTAGGTAGGTAGGTAGATAGATAGAGATAGGTAGGTAGGTAGGTAGATAGATATAGATAGGTAGGTAGGTAGATTGATAGATAGAGATAGGTAGGTAGGTAGATATATAGATACAGATATGTAGGTAGGTAGATAGATAGATACAGATAGGTAGGTAAGTAGGTAGATACATAGATACAGATATGTAGGTAGGTAGATTGATAGATAGAGATAGGTAGGTAAGTAGATAGATAGATACAGATAGGTAGGTAGGTAGATAGATAGATAGAGATAGGTAGGTAGGTAGGTAGGTAGATAGAGATAGGTAGGTAGGTAGATTGATAGATAGAGATAGGTAGATAGGTAGATTGATAGAGATAGGTAGGTAGGTAGGTAGATACAGAGAGGTAGGTAGATAGATAGATAGATAGAGATAGGTAGGTAGGTAGATAGATAGAGATAGGTAGGTAGGTAGATTGATAGATAGAGATAGGTAGGTAGGTAGATTGATAGATACAGATAGGTAGGTAGGGAGATAGATAGATACAGATAGGTAGGTAGGTAGATTGATAGATAGAGATAGGTAGGTAGGTAGATATATAGATACAAATATGTAGGTAGGTAGATAGATAGATAGAGATAGGTAGGTAGGTAGGTAGGTAGATAGACATAGGTAGGTAGGTAGATTGATAGATAGAGATAGGTAGATAGGTAGATTGATAGAGATAGGTAGGTAGGTAGGTAGATACAGAGAGGTAGGTAGATAGATAGATAGATAGAGATAGGTAGGTAGGTAGATAGATAGAGATAGGTAGGTAGGTAGGTAGATAGATAGATAGAGATAGGTGGGTAGGTAGATAGATATATAGAGATAGGTAGGTAGGGAGATTGATAGATACAGATAGGTAGGTAGGTAGATAGATATATACAGATAGGTAGGTAGGTAGATTGATAGATAGAGATAGGTAGGTAGGTAGATTGATAGATAGAGATAGTTAGGTAGGTAGATTGATAGATACAGATAGGTAGGTAGGTAGATTGATAGATAGAGATAGGTAGGTAGGTAGATATATAGATACAGATATGTAGGTAGGTAGATAGATAGATAGAGATAGGTAGGTAGGTAGATTGATAGATAGAGATAGGTAGTTAGGTAGATAGATAGATAGAGATAGGTAGGTAGGTAGATTGATAGATAGAGATAGGTAGGTAGGTAGATTGATAGATAGAGATAGGTAGGTAGGTAGATTGATAGAGATAGGTAGGTAGGTAGGTAGATACAGAGAGGTAGGTAGATAGATAGATAGAGATAGCTAGGTAGGTAGATTGATAGATAGAGATAGGTAGGTAGGTAGATATATAGATACAGATATGTAGGTAGGTAGATAGATAGATAGAGATAGGTAGGTAGGTAGATTGATAGATAGAGATAGGTAGGTAGGTAGATAGATAGATACAGATAGGTAGGTAGGTAGGTAGATAGATACAGATATGTAGGTAGGTAGATAGATAGATAGAGATAGGTAGGTAGGTAGGTAGATAGATAGAGATAGGTAGGTAGGTAGATAGATACAGATAGGTAGGTAGGTAGGTATATAGATAGAGATAGGTAGGTAGGTAGATTGATAGATAGAGATAGGTAGGTAGGTAGATTGATAGATAGAGATAGGTAGATAGATAGATAGGTAGATAGATAGATACAGATAGATAGGTAGGTAGATATATAGATACAGATATGTATGTAGGTAGATAGATAGATAGAGATAGGTAGGTAGGTAGATTGATAGATACAGATAGGTAGGTAGGTATATAGATAGATACAGATAGGTAGGTAGGTAGATTGATAGATAGAGATAGGTAGGTAGGTAGATTGATAGATAGAGATAGGTAGGTAGGTAGATTGATAGAGATAGGTAGGTAGGTAAGTAGATAGATAGAGATAGGTAGGTAGGTAGATTGATAGATAGAAATAGTAGGTAGGTAGATAGATAGATACAGATAGGTAGGTAGGTAGATTGATAGATAGAGATAGGTAGGTAGGTAGATATATAGATACAGATATGTAGGTAGGTAGATAGATAGATAGAGATAGGTAGGTAGGTAGATTGATAGATACAGATAGGTAGGTAGGTAGATAGATAGATACAGATAGGTAGGTAGGTAGGTAGATAGATACAGATAGGTAGGTAGGTAGATAGATAGATAGAGATAGGTAGGTAGGTAGATTGATAGATAGAGATAGGTAGGTAGGTAGGTAGATAGATAGAGATAGGTAGGTAGGTAGGTAGATAGATAGAGATAGGTAGGTAGGTAGGTAGATAGATACAGATAGGTAGGTAGGTAGATTGATAGATAGAGATAGGTAGGTAGGTAGATATATAGATACAGATATGTAGGTAGGTAGATAGATAGATACAGATAGGTAGGTAGGTAGGTAGATACATAGATACAGATATGTAGGTAGGTAGATAGATAGATAGAGATAGGTAGGTAGGTAGATAGATAGATACAGATAGGTAGGTAGGTAGATAGATAGATAGAGATAGGTAGGTAGGTAGGTAGATACAGATATGTAGGTAGGTAGATAGATAGATAGAGATAGGTAGGTAGGTAGATAGATAGATACAGATAGGTAGGTAGGTAGGTAGGTAGATAGATACAGATATGTAGGTAGGTAGATAGATAGATAGAGGTAGGTGGGTAGGTAGATAGATATATAGAGATAGGTAGGTAGGTAGATTGATAGATACAGATAGGTAGGTAGGTAGATAGATATATACAGATAGGTAGGTAGGTAGATTGATAGATAGAGATAGGTAGGTAGGTAGATTGATAGATAGAGATAGGTAGGTAGGTAGATTGATAGAGATAGGTAGGTAGGTAGGTAGATACAGAGAGGTAGGTAGATAGATAGATAGAGATAGGTAGGTAGGTAGATAGATAGAGATAGGTAGGTAGGTAGATTGATAGATAGAGATAGGTAGGTAGGTAGATTGATAGATACAGATAGGTAGGTAGGTAGATAGATAGATACAGATAGGTAGGTAGGTAGATTGATTGATAGATAGAGATAGGTAGGTAGGTAGATATATAGATACAGATATGTAGGTAGGTAGATAGATAGATAGAGATAGGTAGGTAGGTAGATTGATAGATACAGATAGGTAGGTAGGTAGATAGATACAGATAGGTAGGTAGGTAGATAGATACAGATATGTAGGTAGGTAGATAGATAGATAGAGATAGGTAGGTAGGTAGGTTGATAGATAGAGATAGGTAGATAGGTAGGTAGATAGATAGAGATAGGTAGGTAGGTAGATAGATAGATAGAGATAGGTAGGTAGGTAGATTGATAGATACAGATAGGTAGGTAGGTAGATTGATAGATAGAGATAGGTATGTAGGTAGATAGATAGATAGAGATAGGTAGGCAGGTAGATTGATAGATAGAGATAGGTAGGTAGGTAGATTGATAGAGATAGGTAGGTAGGTAGGTAGATACAGAGAGGTAGGTAGATAGATAGATAGAGATAGGTAGGTAGGTAGATTGATAGATAGAGATAGGTAGGTAGGTAGATTGATAGATACAGATAGGTAGGTAGGTAGATAGATAGATACAGATAGGTAGGTAGGTAGATTGATAGATAGAGATAGGTAGGTAGGTAGATATATAGATACAGATATGTAGGTACGTAGATAGATAGATAGAGATAGGTAGGTAGGTAGATTGATAGATACAGATAGGTAGGTAGGTAGATAGATAGATACAGATAGGTAGGTAGGTAGGTAGATAGATACAGATATGTAGGTAGGTAGATAGATAGATAGAGATAGGTAGGTAGGTAGGTTGATAGATAGAGGTAGGTAGATAGGTAGGTAGATAGATAGAGATAGGTAGGTAGGTAGATAGATAGATAGAGATAGGTAGGTAGGTAGATTGATAGATAGAGATAGGTAGGTAGGTAGATTGATAGATAGAGATAGGTAGATAGATAGATAGGTAGATAGATAGATAGATAGAGATAGGTTGGTAGGTAGATTGATAGAGATAGGTAGGTAGGTAGATAGATAGATAGAGATAGGTAAGTAGGTAGATAGATAGATACAGATAGGTAGGTAGGTAGATAGATAGATACAGATAGGTAGGTAGATAGATAGATAGAGATAGGTAGGTAGGTAGATTGATAGATACAGATAGGTAGGTAGGTAGATAGATAGATAGATAGATAGAGATAGGTAGGTAGGTAGATAGATAGATAGAGATAGATAGGTAGGTAGGTAGATTGATAGAGACAGATAGGTAGGTAGGTAGATAGATAGATAGAGATAGGTGGGTAAGTAGATAGATATATAGAGATAGGTAGGTAGGTAGATTGATAGATACAGATAGGTAGGTAGGTAGATAGATATATACAGATAGGTAGGTAGGTAGATTGTTAGATAGAGATAGGTAGGTAGGTAGATAGATAGATAGAGATAGGTAAGTAGGTAGATAGATAGATACAGATAGGTAGGTAGATAGATAGATACAGATAGGTAGGTAGGTAGATAGATAGATAGAGATAGGTAGGTAGGTAGATTGATAGATACAGATAGGTAGGTAGGTAGATAGATAGATAGATAGATAGATAGAGATAGGTAGGTAGGTAGATAGATAGATAGAGATAGATAGGTAGGTAGGTAGATTGATAGAGACAGATAGGTAGGTAGGTAGATAGATAGATAGAGATAGGTGGGTAAGTAGATAGATATATAGAGATAGGTAGGTAGGTAGATTGATAGATACAGATAGGTAGGTAGGTAGATAGATATATACAGATAGGTAGGTAGGTAGATTGATAGATAGAGATAGGTAGGTAGGTAGATTGATAGATAGAGATAGGTAGGTAGGTAGATTGATAGATACAGATAGGTAGGTAGGTAGATAGATATATACAGATAGGTAGGTAGGTAGATTGTTAGATAGAGATAGGTAGGTAGGTAGATAGATAGATAGAGATAGGTAAGTAGGTAGATAGATAGATACAGATAGGTAGGTAGATAGATAGATACAGATAGGTAGGTAGGTAGATAGATAGATAGAGATAGGTAGGTAGGTAGATTGATAGATACAGATAGGTAGGTAGGTAGATAGATAGATAGATAGATAGATAGAGATAGGTAGGTAGGTAGATAGATAGATAGAGATAGATAGGTAGGTAGGTAGATTGATAGAGACAGATAGGTAGGTAGGTAGATAGATAGATAGAGATAGGTGGGTAAGTAGATAGATATATAGAGATAGGTAGGTAGGTAGATTGATAGATACAGATAGGTAGGTAGGTAGATAGATATATACAGATAGGTAGGTAGGTAGATTGATAGATAGAGATAGGTAGGTAGGTAGATTGATAGATAGAGATAGGTAGGTAGGTAGATTGATAGATACAGATAGGTAGGTAGGTAGATAGATATATACAGATAGGTAGGTAGGTAGATTGATAGATAGAGATAGGTAGGTAGGTAGATAGATAGATACAGATAGGTAGGTAGATAGATAGATAGATAGAGATAGGTAGGTAGGTAGGTAGATAGATAGAGATATGTAGGTAGGTAGATAGATACAGATAGGTAGGTAGGTAGGTAGATAGATAGAGATAGGTAGGTAGGTAGATTGATAGATAGAGATAGGTAGGTAGGTAGATTGATAGATAGAGATAGATAGGTAGATAGATAGATAGGTAGATAGATAGATACAGATAGATAGGTAGGTAGATATATAGATACAGATATGTAGGTAGGTAGATAGATAGATAGATATAGGTAGGTAGGTAGATTGATAGATACAGATAGGTAGGTAGGTATATAGATAGATACAGATAGGTAGGTAGGTAGATTGATAGATAGAGATAGGTAGGTAGGTAGATTGATAGATAGAGATAGGTAGGTAGGTAGATTGATAGAGATAGGTAGGTAGGTAGGTAGATAGATAGAGATAGGTAGGTAGTAGATTGATAGATAGAGATAGTAGGTAGGTAGATATATAGATACAGATATGTAGGTAGGTAGATAGATAGATAGAGATAGGTAGGTAGGTAGATTGATAGATACAGATAGGTAGGTAGGTAGATAGATAGATACAGATAGGTAGGTAGGTAGGTAGATAGATACAGATAGGTAGGTAGGTAGATAGATAGATAGAGATAGGTAGGTAGGTAGATTGATAGATAGAGATAGGTAGGTAGGTAGGTAGATAGATAGAGATAGGTAGGTAGGTAGATAGATAGAGATAGGTAGGTAGGTAGGTAGATAGATACACATAGGTAGGTAGGTAGATTGATAGATAGAGATAGGTAGGTAGGTAGATATATAGATACAGATATGTAGGTAGGTAGATAGATAGATACAGATAGGTAGGTAGGTAGGTAGATACATAGATACAGATATGTAGGTAGGTAGATAGATAGATAGAGATAGGTAGGTAGGTAGATAGATATAGATAGTTAGGTAGGTAGATAGATAGAGATAGGTAGGTAGGTAGGTAGGTAGATACAGATATGTAGGTAGGTAGATAGATAGATAGAGATAGGTAGGTAGGTAGATAGATAGATACAGATAGGTAGGTAGGTAGGTAGATAGATACAGATATGTAGGTAGGTAGATAGATAGATAGAGATATGTGGGTAGGTAGATAGATATATAGAGATAGGTAGGTAGGTAGATTGATAGATACAGATAGGTAGGTAGGTAGATAGATATATAAAGATAGGTAGGTAGGTAGATTGATAGATAGAGATAGGTAGGTAGGTAGATTGATAGATAGAGATAGGTAGGTAGGTAGATTGATAGAGATAGGTAGGTAGGTAGGTAGATACAGAGAGGTAGGTAGATAGATAGATAGAGATAGGTAGGTAGGTAGATAGATAGAGATAGGTAGGTAGGTAGATTGATAGATAGAGATAGGTAGGTAGGTAGATTGATAGATACAGATAGGTAGGTAGGTAGATAGATAGATACAGATAGGTAGGTAGATAGATAGATAGAGATAGGTAGGTAGGTAGATTGATAGATACAGATAGGTAGGTAGGTAGATAGATAGATAGATAGATAGAGATAGGTAGGTAGGTAGATAGATAGATAGAGATAGATAGGTAGGTAGGTAGATTGATAGAGACAGATAGGTAGGTAGGTAGATAGATAGATAGAGATAGGTGGGTAAGTAGATTAGATATATAGAGATAGGTAGGTAGGTAGATTGATAGATACAGATAGGTAGGTAGGTAGATAGATATATACAGATAGGTAGGTAGGTAGATTGTTAGATAGAGATAGGTAGGTAGGTAGATAGATAGATAGAGATAGGTAAGTAGGTAGATAGATAGATACAGATAGGTAGGTAGATAGATAGATACAGATAGGTAGGTAGGTAGATAGATAGATAGAGATAGGTAGGTAGGTAGATTGATAGATACAGATAGGTAGGTAGGTAGATAGATAGATAGATAGATAGATAGAGATAGGTAGGTAGGTAGATAGATAGATAGAGATAGATAGGTAGGTAGGTAGATTGATAGAGACAGATAGGTAGGTAGGTAGATAGATAGATAGAGATAGGTGGGTAAGTAGATAGATATATAGAGATAGGTAGGTAGGTAGATTGATAGATACAGATAGGTAGGTAGGTAGATAGATATATACAGATAGGTAGGTAGGTAGATTGATAGATAGAGATAGGTAGGTAGGTAGATTGATAGATAGAGATAGGTAGGTAGGTAGATTGATAGATACAGATAGGTAGGTAGGTAGATAGATATATACAGATAGGTAGGTAGGTAGATTGATAGATAGAGATAGGTAGGTAGGTAGATAGATAGATACAGATAGGTAGGTAGATAGATAGATAGATAGAGATAGGTAGGTAGGTAGGTAGATAGATAGAGATATGTAGGTAGGTAGATAGATACAGATAGGTAGGTAGGTAGGTAGATAGATAGAGATAGGTAGGTAGGTAGATTGATAGATAGAGATAGGTAGGTAGGTAGATTGATAGATAGAGATAGATAGGTAGATAGATAGATAGGTAGATAGATAGATACAGATAGATAGGTAGGTAGATATATAGATACAGATATGTAGGTAGGTAGATAGATAGATAGATATAGGTAGGTAGGTAGATTGATAGATACAGATAGGTAGGTAGGTATATAGATAGATACAGATAGGTAGGTAGGTAGATTGATAGATAGAGATAGGTAGGTAGGTAGATTGATAGATAGAGATAGGTAGGTAGGTAGATTGATAGAGATAGGTAGGTAGGTAGGTAGATAGATAGAGATAGGTAGGTAGGTAGATTGATAGATAGAGATAGTAGGTAGGTAGATATATAGATACAGATATGTAGGTAGGTAGATAGATAGATAGAGATAGGTAGGTAGGTAGATTGATAGATACAGATAGGTAGGTAGGTAGATAGATAGATACAGATAGGTAGGTAGGTAGGTAGATAGATACAGATAGGTAGGTAGGTAGATAGATAGATAGAGATAGGTAGGTAGGTAGATTGATAGATAGAGATAGGTAGGTAGGTAGGTAGATAGATAGAGATAGGTAGGTAGGTAGATAGATAGAGATAGGTAGGTAGGTAGGTAGATAGATACACATAGGTAGGTAGGTAGATTGATAGATAGAGATAGGTAGGTAGGTAGATATATAGATACAGATATGTAGGTAGGTAGATAGATAGATACAGATAGGTAGGTAGGTAGGTAGATACATAGATACAGATATGTAGGTAGGTAGATAGATAGATAGAGATAGGTAGGTAGGTAGATAGATATAGATAGTTAGGTAGGTAGATAGATAGAGATAGGTAGGTAGGTAGGTAGGTAGATACAGATATGTAGGTAGGTAGATAGATAGATAGAGATAGGTAGGTAGGTAGATAGATAGATACAGATAGGTAGGTAGGTAGGTAGATAGATACAGATATGTAGGTAGGTAGATAGATAGATAGAGATATGTGGGTAGGTAGATAGATATATAGAGATAGGTAGGTAGGTAGATTGATAGATACAGATAGGTAGGTAGGTAGATAGATATATAAAGATAGGTAGGTAGGTAGATTGATAGATAGAGATAGGTAGGTAGGTAGATTGATAGATAGAGATAGGTAGGTAGGTAGATTGATAGAGATAGGTAGGTAGGTAGGTAGATACAGAGAGGTAGGTAGATAGATAGATAGAGATAGGTAGGTAGGTAGATAGATAGAGATAGGTAGGTAGGTAGATTGATAGATAGAGATAGGTAGGTAGGTAGATTGATAGATACAGATAGGTAGGTAGGTAGATAGATAGATACAGATAGGTAGGTAGGTAGATTGATAGATAGAGATAGGTAGGTAGGTAGATATATAGATACAGATATGTAGGTAGGTAGATAGATAGATAGAGATAGGTAGGTAGGTAGATTGATAGATACAGATAGGTAGGTAGGTAGATAGATACAGATAGGTAGGTAGGTAGATAGATACAGATATGTAGGTAGGTAGATAGATAGATAGAGATAGGTAGGTAGGTAGGTTGATAGATAGAGATAGGTAGATAGGTAGGTAGATAGATAGAGATAGGTAGGTAGGTAGATAGATAGAGATAGGTAGGTAGGTAGATTGATAGATACAGATAGGTAGGTAGGTAGATTGATAGATAGAGATAGGTATGTAGGTAGATAGATAGATAGAGATAGGTAGGCAGGTAGATTGATAGATAGAGATAGGTAGGTAGGTAGATTGATAGAGATAGGTAGGTAGGTAGGTAGATACAGAGAGGTAGGTAGATAGATAGATAGAGATAGGTAGGTAGGTAGATTGATAGATAGAGATAGGTAGGTAGGTAGATTGATAGATACAGATAGGTAGGTAGGTAGATAGATAGATACAGATAGGTAGGTAGGTAGATTGATAGATAGAGATAGGTAGGTAGGTAGATATATAGATACAGATATGTAGGTACGTAGATAGATAGATAGAGATAGGTAGGTAGGTAGATTGATAGATACAGATAGGTAGGTAGGTAGATAGATAGATACAGATAAGTAGGTAGGTAGGTAGATAGATACAGATATGTAGGTAGGTAGATAGATAGATAGAGATAGGTAGGTAGGTAGGTTGATAGATAGAGGTAGGTAGATAGGTAGGTAGATAGATAGAGATAGGTAGGTAGGTAGATAGATAGATAGAGATAGGTAGGTAGGTAGATTGATAGATAGAGATAGGTAGGTAGGTAGATTGATAGATAGAGATAGGTAGATAGATAGATAGGTAGATAGATAGATAGATAGAGATAGGTTGGTAGGTAGATTGATAGAGATAGGTAGGTAGGTAGATAGATAGATAGAGATAGGTAAGTAGGTAGATAGATAGATACAGATAGGTAGGTAGGTAGATAGATAGATACAGATAGGTAGGTAGATAGATAGATAGAGATAGGTAGGTAGGTAGATTGATAGATACAGATAGGTAGGTAGGTAGATAGATAGATAGATAGATAGAGATAGGTAGGTAGGTAGATAGATAGATAGAGATAGATAGGTAGGTAGGTAGATTGATAGAGACAGATAGGTAGGTAGGTAGATAGATAGATAGAGATAGGTGGGTAAGTAGATAGATATATAGAGATAGGTAGGTAGGTAGATTGATAGATACAGATAGGTAGGTAGGTAGATAGATATATACAGATAGGTAGGTAGGTAGATTGATAGATAGAGATAGGTAGGTAGGTAGATTGATAGATAGAGATAGGTAGGTAGGTAGATTGATAGATACAGATAGGTAGGTAGGTAGATAGATATATACAGATAGGTAGGTAGGTAGATTGATAGATAGAGATAGGTAGGTAGGTAGATAGATAGATACAGATAGGTAGGTAGATAGATAGATAGATAGAGATAGGTAGGTAGGTAGGTAGATAGATAGAGATATGTAGGTAGGTAGATAGATACAGATAGGTAGGTAGGTAGGTAGATAGATAGAGATAGGTAGGTAGGTAGATTGATAGATAGAGATAGGTAGGTAGGTAGATTGATAGATAGAGATAGATAGGTAGATAGATAGATAGGTAGATAGATAGATACAGATAGATAGGTAGGTAGATATATAGATACAGATATGTAGGTAGGTAGATAGATAGATAGATATAGGTAGGTAGGTAGATTGATAGATACAGATAGGTAGGTAGGTATATAGATAGATACAGATAGGTAGGTAGGTAGATTGATAGATAGAGATAGGTAGGTAGGTAGATTGATAGATAGAGATAGGTAGGTAGGTAGATTGATAGAGATAGGTAGGTAGGTAGGTAGATAGATAGAGATAGGTAGGTAGGTAGATTGATAGATAGAGATAGTAGGTAGGTAGATATATAGATACAGATATGTAGGTAGGTAGATAGATAGATAGAGATAGGTAGGTAGGTAGATTGATAGATACAGATAGGTAGGTAGGTAGATAGATAGATACAGATAGGTAGGTAGGTAGGTAGATAGATACAGATAGGTAGGTAGGTAGATAGATAGATAGAGATAGGTAGGTAGGTAGATTGATAGATAGAGATAGGTAGGTAGGTAGGTAGATAGATAGAGATAGGTAGGTAGGTAGATAGATAGAGATAGGTAGGTAGGTAGGTAGATAGATACACATAGGTAGGTAGGTAGATTGATAGATAGAGATAGGTAGGTAGGTAGATATATAGATACAGATATGTAGGTAGGTAGATAGATAGATACAGATAGGTAGGTAGGTAGGTAGATACATAGATACAGATATGTAGGTAGGTAGATAGATAGATAGAGATAGGTAGGTAGGTAGATAGATATAGATAGTTAGGTAGGTAGATAGATAGAGATAGGTAGGTAGGTAGGTAGGTAGATACAGATATGTAGGTAGGTAGATAGATAGATAGAGATAGGTAGGTAGGTAGATAGATAGATACAGATAGGTAGGTAGGTAGGTAGATAGATACAGATATGTAGGTAGGTAGATAGATAGATAGAGATATGTGGGTAGGTAGATAGATATATAGAGATAGGTAGGTAGGTAGATTGATAGATACAGATAGGTAGGTAGGTAGATAGATATATACAGATAGGTAGGTAGGTAGATTGATAGATAGAGATAGGTAGGTAGGTAGATTGATAGATAGAGATAGGTAGGTAGGTAGATTGATAGAGATAGGTAGGTAGGTAGGTAGATACAGAGAGGTAGGTAGATAGATAGATAGAGATAGGTAGGTAGGTAGATAGATAGAGATAGGTAGGTAGGTAGATTGATAGATAGAGATAGGTAGGTAGGTAGATTGATAGATACAGATAGGTAGGTAGGTAGATAGATAGATACAGATAGGTAGGTAGGTAGATTGATAGATAGAGATAGGTAGGTAGGTAGATATATAGATACAGATATGTAGGTAGGTAGATAGATAGATAGAGATAGGTAGGTAGGTAGATTGATAGATACAGATAGGTAGGTAGGTAGATAGATACAGATAGGTAGGTAGGTAGATAGATACAGATATGTAGGTAGGTAGATAGATAGATAGAGATAGGTAGGTAGGTAGGTTGATAGATAGAGATAGGTAGATAGGTAGGTAGATAGATAGAGATAGGTAGGTAGGTAGATAGATAGAGATAGGTAGGTAGGTAGATTGATAGATACAGATAGGTAGGTAGGTAGATTGATAGATAGAGATAGGTATGTAGGTAGATAGATAGATAGAGATAGGTAGGCAGGTAGATTGATAGATAGAGATAGGTAGGTAGGTAGATTGATAGAGATAGGTAGGTAGGTAGGTAGATACAGAGAGGTAGGTAGATAGATAGATAGAGATAGGTAGGTAGGTAGATTGATAGATAGAGATAGGTAGGTAGGTAGATTGATAGATACAGATAGGTAGGTAGGTAGATAGATAGATACAGATAGGTAGGTAGGTAGATTGATAGATAGAGATAGGTAGGTAGGTAGATATATAGATACAGATATGTAGGTACGTAGATAGATAGATAGAGATAGGTAGGTAGGTAGATTGATAGATACAGATAGGTAGGTAGGTAGATAGATAGATACAGATAAGTAGGTAGGTAGGTAGATAGATACAGATATGTAGGTAGGTAGATAGATAGATAGAGATAGGTAGGTAGGTAGGTTGATAGATAGAGGTAGGTAGATAGGTAGGTAGATAGATAGAGATAGGTAGGTAGGTAGATAGATAGATAGAGATAGGTAGGTAGGTAGATTGATAGATAGAGATAGGTAGGTAGGTAGATTGATAGATAGAGATAGGTAGATAGATAGATAGGTAGATAGATAGATAGATAGAGATAGGTTGGTAGGTAGATTGATAGAGATAGGTAGGTAGGTAGATAGATAGATAGAGATAGGTAAGTAGGTAGATAGATAGATACAGATAGGTAGGTAGGTAGATAGATAGATACAGATAGGTAGGTAGATAGATAGATAGAGATAGGTAGGTAGGTAGATTGATAGATACAGATAGGTAGGTAGGTAGATAGATAGATAGATAGATAGAGATAGGTAGGTAGGTAGATAGATAGATAGAGATAGATAGGTAGGTAGGTAGATTGATAGAGACAGATAGGTAGGTAGGTAGATAGATAGATAGAGATAGGTGGGTAAGTAGATAGATATATAGAGATAGGTAGGTAGGTAGATTGATAGATACAGATAGGTAGGTAGGTAGATAGATATATACAGATAGGTAGGTAGGTAGATTGATAGATAGAGATAGGTAGGTAGGTAGATTGATAGATAGAGATAGGTAGGTAGGTAGATTGATAGATACAGATAGGTAGGTAGGTAGATAGATATATACAGATAGGTAGGTAGGTAGATTGATAGATAGAGATAGGTAGGTAGGTAGATAGATAGATACAGATAGGTAGGTAGATAGATAGATAGATAGAGATAGGTAGGTAGGTAGGTAGATAGATAGAGATATGTAGGTAGGTAGATAGATACAGATAGGTAGGTAGGTAGGTAGATAGATAGAGATAGGTAGGTAGGTAGATTGATAGATAGAGATAGGTAGGTAGGTAGATTGATAGATAGAGATAGATAGGTAGATAGATAGATAGGTAGATAGATAGATACAGATAGATAGGTAGGTAGATATATAGATACAGATATGTAGGTAGGTAGATAGATAGATAGATATAGGTAGGTAGGTAGATTGATAGATACAGATAGGTAGGTAGGTATATAGATAGATACAGATAGGTAGGTAGGTAGATTGATAGATAGAGATAGGTAGGTAGGTAGATTGATAGATAGAGATAGGTAGGTAGGTAGATTGATAGAGATAGGTAGGTAGGTAGGTAGATAGATAGAGATAGGTAGGTAGGTAGATTGATAGATAGAGATAGTAGGTAGGTAGATATATAGATACAGATATGTAGGTAGGTAGATAGATAGATAGAGATAGGTAGGTAGGTAGATTGATAGATACAGATAGGTAGGTAGGTAGATAGATAGATACAGATAGGTAGGTAGGTAGGTAGATAGATACAGATAGGTAGGTAGGTAGATAGATAGATAGAGATAGGTAGGTAGGTAGATTGATAGATAGAGATAGGTAGGTAGGTAGGTAGATAGATAGAGATAGGTAGGTAGGTAGATAGATAGAGATAGGTAGGTAGGTAGGTAGATAGATACACATAGGTAGGTAGGTAGATTGATAGATAGAGATAGGTAGGTAGGTAGATATATAGATACAGATATGTAGGTAGGTAGATAGATAGATACAGATAGGTAGGTAGGTAGGTAGATACATAGATACAGATATGTAGGTAGGTAGATAGATAGATAGAGATAGGTAGGTAGGTAGATAGATATAGATAGTTAGGTAGGTAGATAGATAGAGATAGGTAGGTAGGTAGGTAGGTAGATACAGATATGTAGGTAGGTAGATAGATAGATAGAGATAGGTAGGTAGGTAGATAGATAGATACAGATAGGTAGGTAGGTAGGTAGATAGATACAGATATGTAGGTAGGTAGATAGATAGATAGAGATATGTGGGTAGGTAGATAGATATATAGAGATAGGTAGGTAGGTAGATTGATAGATACAGATAGGTAGGTAGGTAGATAGATATATACAGATAGGTAGGTAGGTAGATTGATAGATAGAGATAGGTAGGTAGGTAGATTGATAGATAGAGATAGGTAGGTAGGTAGATTGATAGAGATAGGTAGGTAGGTAGGTAGATACAGAGAGGTAGGTAGATAGATAGATAGAGATAGGTAGGTAGGTAGATAGATAGAGATAGGTAGGTAGGTAGATTGATAGATAGAGATAGGTAGGTAGGTAGATTGATAGATACAGATAGGTAGGTAGGTAGATAGATAGATACAGATAGGTAGGTAGGTAGATTGATAGATAGAGATAGGTAGGTAGGTAGATATATAGATACAGATATGTAGGTAGGTAGATAGATAGATAGAGATAGGTAGGTAGGTAGATTGATAGATACAGATAGGTAGGTAGGTAGATAGATACAGATAGGTAGGTAGGTAGATAGATACAGATATGTAGGTAGGTAGATAGATAGATAGAGATAGGTAGGTAGGTAGGTTGATAGATAGAGATAGGTAGATAGGTAGGTAGATAGATAGAGATAGGTAGGTAGGTAGATAGATAGAGATAGGTAGGTAGGTAGATTGATAGATACAGATAGGTAGGTAGGTAGATTGATAGATAGAGATAGGTATGTAGGTAGATAGATAGATAGAGATAGGTAGGCAGGTAGATTGATAGATAGAGATAGGTAGGTAGGTAGATTGATAGAGATAGGTAGGTAGGTAGGTAGATACAGAGAGGTAGGTAGATAGATAGATAGAGATAGGTAGGTAGGTAGATTGATAGATAGAGATAGGTAGGTAGGTAGATTGATAGATACAGATAGGTAGGTAGGTAGATAGATAGATACAGATAGGTAGGTAGGTAGATTGATAGATAGAGATAGGTAGGTAGGTAGATATATAGATACAGATATGTAGGTACGTAGATAGATAGATAGAGATAGGTAGGTAGGTAGATTGATAGATACAGATAGGTAGGTAGGTAGATAGATAGATACAGATAAGTAGGTAGGTAGGTAGATAGATACAGATATGTAGGTAGGTAGATAGATAGATAGAGATAGGTAGGTAGGTAGGTTGATAGATAGAGGTAGGTAGATAGGTAGGTAGATAGATAGAGATAGGTAGGTAGGTAGATAGATAGATAGAGATAGGTAGGTAGGTAGATTGATAGATAGAGATAGGTAGGTAGGTAGATAGATAGATAGAGATAGGTAGGTAGGTAGATTGATAGATACAGATAGGTAGGTAGGTAGATAGATAGAGATAGGTTGGTAGGTAGATTGATAGAGATAGGTAGGTAGGTAGATAGATAGATAGAGATAGGTAAGTAGGTAGATAGATAGATACAGATAGGTAGGTAGGTAGATAGATAGATACAGATAGGTAGGTAGATAGATAGATAGAGATAGGTAGGTAGGTAGATTGATAGATACAGATAGGTAGGTAGGTAGATAGATAGATAGATAGATAGAGATAGGTAGGTAGGTAGATAGATAGATAGAGATAGATAGGTAGGTAGGTAGATTGATAGAGACAGATAGGTAGGTAGGTAGATAGATAGATAGAGATAGGTGGGTAAGTAGATAGATATATAGAGATAGGTAGGTAGGTAGATTGATAGATACAGATAGGTAGGTAGGTAGATAGATATATACAGATAGGTAGGTAGGTAGATTGTTAGATAGAGATAGGTAGGTAGGTAGATAGATAGATAGAGATAGGTAAGTAGGTAGATAGATAGATACAGATAGGTAGGTAGATAGATAGATACAGATAGGTAGGTAGGTAGATAGATAGATAGAGATAGGTAGGTAGGTTGATTGATAGATACAGATAGGTAGGTAGGTAGATAGATAGATAGATAGATAGAGATAGGTAGGTAGGTAGATAGATAGATAGAGATAGATAGGTAAGTAGGTAGATTGATAGAGACAGATAGGTAGGTAGGTAGATAGATAGATAGAGATAGGTGGGTAAGTAGATAGATATATAGAGATAGGTAGGTAGGTAGATTGATAGATACAGATAGGTAGGTAGGTAGATAGATATATACAGATAGGTAGGTAGGTAGATTGATAGATAGAGATAGGTAGGTAGGTAGATTGATAGATAGAGATAGGTAGGTAGGTAGATTGATAGATACAGATAGGTAGGTAGGTAGATAGATATATACAGATAGGTAGGTAGGTAGATTGATAGATAGAGATAGGTAGGTAGGTAGATAGATAGATACAGATAGGTAGGTAGATAGATAGATAGATAGAGATAGGTAGGTAGGTAGGTAGATAGATAGAGATATGTAGGTAGGTAGATAGATACAGATAGGTAGGTAGGTAGGTAGATAGATAGAGATAGGTAGGTAGGTAGATTGATAGATAGAGATAGGTAGGTAGGTAGATTGATAGATAGAGATAGATAGGTAGATAGATAGGTAGGTAGATAGATAGATACAGATAGATAGGTAGGTAGATATATAGATACAGATATGTAGGTAGGTAGATAGATAGATAGATATAGGTAGGTAGGTAGATTGATAGATACAGATAGGTAGGTAGGTATATAGATAGATACAGATAGGTAGGTAGGTAGATTGATAGATAGAGATAGGTAGGTAGGTAGATTGATAGATAGAGATAGGTAGGTAGGTAGATTGATAGAGATAGGTAGGTAGGTAGGTAGATAGATAGAGATAGGTAGGTAGGTAGATTGATAGATAGAGATAGTAGGTAGGTAGATATATAGATACAGATATGTAGGTAGGTAGATAGATAGATAGAGATAGGTAGGTAGGTAGATTGATAGATACAGATAGGTAGGTAGGTAGATAGATAGATACAGATAGGTAGGTAGGTAGGTAGATAGATACAGATAGGTAGGTAGGTAGATAGATAGATAGAGATAGGTAGGTAGGTAGATTGATAGATAGAGATAGGTAGGTAGGTAGGTAGATAGATAGAGATAGGTAGGTAGGTAGATAGATAGAGATAGGTAGGTAGGTAGGTAGATAGATACACATAGGTAGGTAGGTAGATTGATAGATAGAGATAGGTAGGTAGGTAGATATATAGATACAGATATGTAGGTAGGTAGATAGATAGATACAGATAGGTAGGTAGGTAGGTAGATACATAGATACAGATATGTAGGTAGGTAGATAGATAGATAGAGATAGGTAGGTAGGTAGATAGATATAGATAGTTAGGTAGGTAGATAGATAGAGATAGGTAGGTAGGTAGGTAGGTAGATACAGATATGTAGGTAGGTAGATAGATAGATAGAGATAGGTAGGTAGGTAGATAGATAGATACAGATAGGTAGGTAGGTAGGTAGATAGATACAGATATGTAGGTAGGTAGATAGATAGATAGAGATATGTGGGTAGGTAGATAGATATATAGAGATAGGTAGGTAGGTAGATTGATAGATACAGATAGGTAGGTAGGTAGATAGATATATACAGATAGGTAGGTAGGTAGATTGATAGATAGAGATAGGTAGGTAGGTAGATTGATAGATAGAGATAGGTAGGTAGGTAGATTGATAGAGATAGGTAGGTAGGTAGGTAGATACAGAGAGGTAGGTAGATAGATAGATAGAGATAGGTAGGTAGGTAGATAGATAGAGATAGGTAGGTAGGTAGATTGATAGATAGAGATAGGTAGGTAGGTAGATTGATAGATACAGATAGGTAGGTAGGTAGATAGATAGATACAGATAGGTAGGTAGGTAGATTGATAGATAGAGATAGGTAGGTAGGTAGATATATAGATACAGATATGTAGGTAGGTAGATAGATAGATAGAGATAGGTAGGTAGGTAGATTGATAGATACAGATAGGTAGGTAGGTAGATAGATACAGATAGGTAGGTAGGTAGATAGATACAGATATGTAGGTAGGTAGATAGATAGATAGAGATAGGTAGGTAGGTAGGTTGATAGATAGAGATAGGTAGATAGGTAGGTAGATAGATAGAGATAGGTAGGTAGGTAGATAGATAGAGATAGGTAGGTAGGTAGATTGATAGATACAGATAGGTAGGTAGGTAGATTGATAGATAGAGATAGGTATGTAGGTAGATAGATAGATAGAGATAGGTAGGCAGGTAGATTGATAGATAGAGATAGGTAGGTAGGTAGATTGATAGAGATAGGTAGGTAGGTAGGTAGATACAGAGAGGTAGGTAGATAGATAGATAGAGATAGGTAGGTAGGTAGATTGATAGATAGAGATAGGTAGGTAGGTAGATTGATAGATACAGATAGGTAGGTAGGTAGATAGATAGATACAGATAGGTAGGTAGGTAGATTGATAGATAGAGATAGGTAGGTAGGTAGATATATAGATACAGATATGTAGGTACGTAGATAGATAGATAGAGATAGGTAGGTAGGTAGATTGATAGATACAGATAGGTAGGTAGGTAGATAGATAGATACAGATAAGTAGGTAGGTAGGTAGATAGATACAGATATGTAGGTAGGTAGATAGATAGATAGAGATAGGTAGGTAGGTAGGTTGATAGATAGAGGTAGGTAGATAGGTAGGTAGATAGATAGAGATAGGTAGGTAGGTAGATAGATAGATAGAGATAGGTAGGTAGGTAGATTGATAGATAGAGATAGGTAGGTAGGTAGATTGATAGATAGAGATAGGTAGATAGATAGATAGGTAGATAGATAGATAGATAGAGATAGGTTGGTAGGTAGATTGATAGAGATAGGTAGGTAGGTAGATAGATAGATAGAGATAGGTAAGTAGGTAGATAGATAGATACAGATAGGTAGGTAGGTAGATAGATAGATACAGATAGGTAGGTAGATAGATAGATAGAGATAGGTAGGTAGGTAGATTGATAGATACAGATAGGTAGGTAGGTAGATAGATAGATAGATAGATAGATAGAGATAGGTAGGTAGGTAGATAGATAGATAGAGATAGATAGGTAGGTAGGTAGATTGATAGAGACAGATAGGTAGGTAGGTAGATAGATAGATAGAGATAGGTAGGTAGGTAGATTGATAGATAGAGATAGGTAGGTAGGTAGATATATAGATACAGATATGTAGGTAGGTAGATAGATAGATAGAGATAGGTAGGTAGGTAGATTGATAGATACAGATAGGTAGGTAGGTAGATAGATACAGATAGGTAGGTAGGTAGATAGATACAGATATGTAGGTAGGTAGATAGATAGATAGAGATAGGTAGGTAGGTAGATTGATAGATACAGATAGGTAGGTAGGTAGATAGATAGATACAGATAGGTAGGTAGGTAGGTAGATAGATACAGATATGTAGGTAGGTATATAGATAGATAGAGATAGGTAGGTAGGTAGGTTGATAGATAGAGATAGGTAGATAGGTAGGTAGATAGATAGAGATAGGTAGGTAGGTAGATTGATAGATACAGATAGGTAGGTAGGTAGATTGATAGATAGAGATAGGTAGGTAGGTAGATAGATAGATAGAGATAGGTAGGTAGGTAGATTGATAGATAGAGATAGGTAGGTAGGTAGATTGATAGAGATAGGTAGGTAGGTAGGTAGATACAGAGAGGTAGGTAGATAGATAGATAGAGATAGGTAGGTAGGTAGATAGATAGAGATAGGTAGGTAGGTAGATTGATAGATAGAGATAGGTAGGTAAGTAGATTGATAGATACAGATAGGTAGGTAGGTAGATAGATAGATACAGATAGGTAGGTAGGTAGATTGATAGATAGAGATAGGTAGGTAGGTAGATATATAGATACAGATATGTAGGTAGGTAGATAGATAGATAGATAGATAGAGATAGGTAGGTAGGTAGATTGACAGATACAGATAGGTAGGTAGGTAGATAGATAGATACAGATAGGTAGCTAGGTAGGTAGATAGATACAGATATGTAGGTAGGTAGATAGATAGATAGAGATAGGTAGGTAGGTAGGTTGATAGATAGAGATAGGTAGATAGGTAGGTAGATAGATAGAGATATGTAGGTAGGTAGATAGATAGATAGAGATAGGTAGGTAGGTAGATTGATAGATAGAGATAGGTAGGTAGGTAGATTGATAGATAGAGATAGGTAGATAGATAGATAGGTAGATAGATAGATAGAGATAGGTAGGTAGGTAGATTGATAGAGATAGGTAGGTAGGTAGATAGATAGATAGAGATAGGTAGGTAGGTAGATAGATAGATACAGATAGGTAGGTAGGTAGGTAGATAGATAGATAGATAGAGATAGGTAGGTAGGTAGATTGATAGATACAGATAGGTAGGTAGGTAGATAGATAGATAGAGAAAGGTAGGTAGGTCGATAGATAGATAGAGATAGATAGGTAGGTAGGTAGATTGATAGAGACAGATAGGTAGGTAGGTAGATAGATAGATAGAGATAGGTGGGTAGGTAGATAGATATATAGAGATAGGTAGGTAGGTAGATTGATAGATACAGATAGGTAGGTAGGTAGATAGATATATACAGATAGGTAGGTAGGTAGATTGATAGATAGAGATAGGTAGGTAGGTAGATTGATAGATAGAGATAGGTAGGTAGGTAGATTGATAGATACAGATAGGTAGGTAGGTAGATAGATAGATACAGATAGGTAGGTAGGTAGATTGATAGATAGAGATAGGTAGGTAGGTAGATATATAGATACAGATATGTAGGTAGGTAGATAGATAGATAGAGATAGGTAGGTAGGTAGATTGATAGATACAGATAGGTAGGTAGGTAGATAGATAGATACAGATATGTAGGTAGGTAGATAGATAGATAGAGATAGGTTGGTAGGTAGGTAGATAGATAGATATAGGTAGGTAGGTAGATAGATACAGATAGGTAGGTAGGTAGGTAGATAGATAGAGATAGGTAGGTAGGTAGATTGATAGATAGAGATAGGTAGGTAGGTAGATTGATAGATAGAGATAGGTAGATAGATAGATAGGTAGATAGATAGATACAGATAGATAGGTAGGTAGATATATAGATACAGATATGTAGGTAGGTAGATAGATAGATAGATAGAGATAGGTAGGTAGGTAGATTGATAGATACAGATAGGTAGGTAGGTATATAGATAGATACAGATAGGTAGGTAGGTAGATTGATAGATAGAGATAGGTAGGTAGGTAGATTGATAGAGATAGGTAGGTAGGTAGGTAGATAGATAGAGATAGGTAGGTAGGTAGATTGATAGATAGAGATAGTAGGTAAGTAGATAGATAGATACAGATAGGTAGGTAGGTAGATTGATAGATAGAGATAGGTAGGTAGGTAGATATATAGATACAGATATGTAGGTAGGTAGATAGATAGATAGAGATAGGTAGGTAGGTAGATTGATAGATACATATAGGTAGGTAGGTAGATAGATAGATACAGATAGGTAGGTAGGAAGGTAGATAGATACAGATAGGTAGGTAGGTAGATAGATAGATAGAGATAGGTAGGTAGGTAGATTGATAGATAGAGATAGGTAGGTAGGTAGGTAGATAGATAGAGATAGGTAGGTAGGTAGGTAGATAGATAGAGATAGGTAGATAGGTAGGTAGATAGATACAGATAGGTAGGTAGGTAGATTGAGAGATAGAGATAGGTAGGTAGGTAGATATATAGATACAGATATGTAGGTAGGTAGATAGATAGATAGAGATAGGTAGGTAGGTAGGTAGATACAGATATGTAGGTAGGTAGATAGATAGATAGAGATAGGTAGGTAGGTAGATAGATAGATACAGATAGGTAGGTAGGTAGGTAGATAGATACAGATATGTAGGTAGGTAGATAGATAGATAGAGATAGGTGGGTAGGTAGATAGATATATAGAGATAGGTAGGTAGGTAGATTGATAGATACAGATAGGTAGGTAGGTAGATAGATATATACAGATAGGTAGGTAGGTAGATTTAAAGATAGAGATAGGTAGGTAGGTAGATTGATAGATAGAGATAGGTAGGTAGGTAGATTGATAGAGATAGGTAGGTAGGTAGTTAGATAGATAGAGATAGGTAGGTAGGTAGATAGATAGAGATAGGTAGGTAGGTAGATTGATAGATAGAGATAGGTAGGTAGGTAGATTGATAGATACAGATAGGTAGGTAGGTAGATAGATAGATACAGATAGGTAGGTAGGTAGATTGATAGATAGAGATAGGTAGGTAGGTAGATATATAGATACAGATATGTAGGTAGGTAGATAGATAGATAGAGATAGGTAGGTAGGTAGATTGATAGATACAGATAGGTAGGTAGGTAGATAGATAGATACAGATAGGTAGGTAGGTAGGTAGATAGATACAGATATGTAGGTAGGTAGATAGATAGATAGAGATAGGTAGGTAGGTAGGTTGATAGATAGAGATAGGTAGATAGGTAGGTAGATAGATAGAGATAGGTAGGTAGGTAGATAGATAGATAGAGATAGGTAGGTAGGTAGATTGATAGATACAGATAGGTAGGTAGGTAGATTGATAGATAGAGATAGGTAGGTAGGTGGATAGATAGATAGAGATAAGTAGGTAGGTAGATTGATAGATAGAGATAGGTAGGTAGGTAGATTGATAGATAGAGATAGGTAGGTAGGTAGATTGATAGAGATAGGTAGGTAGGTAGGTAGATACAGAGAGGTAGGTAGATAGATAGATAGAGATAGGTAGGTAGGTAGATAGATAGAGATAGGTAGGTAGGTAGATTGATAGATAGAGATAGGTAGGTAGGTAGAATGATAGATACAGATAGGTAGGTAGGTAGATAGATAGATACAGATAGGTAGGTAGGTAGATTGATAGATAGAGATAGGTAGGTAGGTAGATATATAGATACAGATATGTAGGTAGGTAGATAGATAGATACAGATAGGTAGGTAGGTAGGTAGATACATAGATACAGATATGTAGGTAGGTAGATAGATAGATAGAGATAGGTAGGTAGGTAGATAGATAGATACAGATAGGTAGGTAGGTAGATAGATAGATAGAGATAGGTAGGTAGGTAGGTAGGTAGATACAGATATGTAGGTAGGTAGATAGATAGATAGAGATAGGTAGGTAGGTAGATAGATAGATACAGATAGGTAGGTAGGTAGGTAGATAGATACAGATATGTAGGTAGGTAGATAGATAGATAGAGATAGGTGGGTAGGTAGATAGATATATAGAGATAGGTAGGTAGGTAGATTGATAGATAGAGATAGGTAGGTAGGTAGATTGATAGATAGTGATAGGTAGGTAGGTAGATTGATAGAGATAGGTAGGTAGGTAGATAGATAGATAGATATAGGTAGGTAGGTAGATAGATAGAGATAGGTAGGTAGGTAGATTGATAGATAGAGATAGGTAGGTAGGTAGATTGATAGATACAGATAGGTAGGTAGGTAGATAGATAGATACAGATAGGTAGGTAGGTAGATTGATAGATAGAGATAGGTAGGTAGGTAGATATATAGATACAGATATGTAGGTAGGTAGATAGATAGATAGAGATAGGTAGGTAGGTAGGTTGATAGATAGAGATAGGTAGATAGGTAGGTAGATAGATAGAGATAGGTAGGTAGGTAGATAGATAGATAGAGATAGGTAGGTAGGTAGATTGATAGATACAGATAGGTAGGTAGGTAGATTGATAGATAGAGATAGGTAGGTAGGTAGATAGATAGATAGAGATAGGTAGGTAGGTAGATTGATAGATAGAGATAGGTAGGTAGGTAGATTGATAGATAGAGATAGGTAGGTAGGTAGATTGATAGAGATAGGTAGGTAGGTAGGTAGATACAGAGAGGTAGGTAGATAGATAGATAGAGATAGGTAGGTAGGTAGATAGATAGAGATAGGTAGGTAGGTAGATTGATAGATAGAGATAGGTAGGTAGGTAGATTGATAGATACAGATAGGTAGGTAGGTAGATAGATAGATACAGATAGGTAGGTAGGTAGATTGATAGATAGAGATAGGTAGGTAGGTAGATTGATAGATACAGATAGGTAGGTAGGTAGATAGATAGATACAGATAGGTAGGTAGGTAGGTAGATAGATACAGATATGTAGGTAGGTAGATAGATAGATAGAGATAGGTAGGTAGGTTGATAGATAGAGATAGGTAGGTAGGTAGATTGATAGATAGAGATAGGTAGATAGATAGATAGGTAGATAGATAGATAGAGATAGGTAGGTAGGTAGATTGATAGAGATAGGTAGGTAGGTAGATAGATAGATAGAGATAGGTAGGTGGGTAGATTGATAGATAGAGATAGGTAGGTAGGTAGATTGATAGATAGAGATAGGTAGGTAGGTAGATTGATAGAGATAGGTAGGTAGGTAGGTAGATACAGAGAGGTAGGTAGATAGATAGATAGAGATAGGTAGGTAGGTAGATAGATAGAGATAGGTAGGTAGGTAGATTGATAGATAGAGATAGGTAGGTAGGTAGATTGATAGATAGAGATAGGTAGGTAGGTAGATATATAGATACAGATATGTAGGTAGGTAGATAGATAGATACAGATAGGTAGGTAGGTAGGTAGATACATAGATACAGATATGTAGGTAGGTAGATAGATAGATAGAGATAGGTAGGTAGGTAGATAGATAGATACAGATAGGTAGGTAGGTAGATAGATAGATAGAGATAGGTAGGTAGGTAGGTAGGTAGATACAGATATGTAGGTAGGTAGATAGATAGATAGAGATAGGTAGGTAGGTAGATAGATAGATACAGATAGGTAGGTAGGTAGGTAGATAGATACAGATATGTAGATAGGTAGATAGATAGATAGAGATAGGTGGGTAGGTAGATAGATATATAGAGATAGGTAGGTAGGTAGATTGATAGATACAGATAGGTAGGTAGGTAGATAGATATATACAGATAGGTAGGTAGGTAGATTGATAGATAGAGATAGGTAGGTAGGTTGATTGATAAATAGAGATAGGTAGGTAGGTAGATTGATAGAGATAGGTAGGTAGGTAGATAGAGATAGGTAGGTAGGTAGATAGATAGATAGAGATAGGTAGGTAGGTAGATTGATAGATAGAGATAGGTAGGTAGGTAGATTGATAGAGATAGGTAGGTAGGTAGGTAGATACAGAGAGGTAGGTAGATAGATAGATAGATAGAGATAGGTAGGTAGGTAGATAGATAGAGATAGGTAGGTAGGTAGATTGATAGATAGAGATAGGTAGGTAGGTAGATTGATAGATACAGATAGGTAGGTAGGTAGATAGATAGATACAGATAGGTAGGTAGGTAGATTGATAGATAGAGATAGGTAGGTAGGTAGATTGATAGATACAGATAGGTAGGTAGGTAGATAGATAGATACAGATAGGTAGGTAGGTAGGTAGATAGATACAGATATGTAGGTAGGTAGATAGATAGATAGAGATAGGTAGGTAGGTAGGTTGATAGATAGAGATAGGTAGGTAGGTAGATTGATAGATAGAGATAGGTAGATAGATAGATAGGTAGATAGATAGATAGAGATAGGTAGGTAGGTAGATTGATAGAGATAGGTAGGTAGGTAGATAGATAGATAGAGATAGGTAGGTAGGTAGATTGATAGATAGAGATAGGTAGGTAGGTAGATTGATAGATAGAGATAGGTAGGTAGGTAGATTGATAGAGATAGGTAGGTAGGTAGGTAGATACAGAGAGGTAGGTAGGTAGATTGATAGATAGAGATAGGTAGGTAGGTAGATTGATAGATAGAGATAGGTAGGTAGGTAGGTAGGTAGATACAGATAGGTAGGTAGGTAGATAGATAGATAGAGATAGGTAGGTAGGTAGGTAGGTAGATACAGATATGTAGGTAGGTAGATAGATAGATAGAGATAGGTAGGTAGGTAGATAGATAGATACAGATAGGTAGGTAGGTAGGTAGATAGATACAGATATGTAGGTAGGTAGATAGATAGATAGAGATAGGTGGGTAGGTAGATAGATATATAGAGATAGGTAGGTAGGTAGATTGATAGATACAGATAGGTAGGTAGGTAGATAGATATATACAGATAGGTAGGTAGGTAGATTGATAGATAGAGATAGGTAGGTAGGTAGATTGATAGATAGAGATAGGTAGGTAGGTAGATTGATAGAGATAGGTAGGTAGGTAGATAGATAGATAGATATAGGTAGGTAGGTAGGTAGATAGAGATAGGTAGGTAGGTAGATTGATAGATAGAGATAGGTAGGTAGGTAGATTGATAGATACAGATAGGTAGGTAGGTAGATAGATAGATACAGATAGGTAGGTAGGTAGATTGATAGATAGAGATAGGTAGGTAGGTAGATATATAGATACAGATATGTAGGTAGGTAGATAGATAGATAGAGATAGGTAGGTAGGTAGATTGATAGATACAGATAGGTAGGTAGGTAGATAGATAGATACAGATAGGTAGGTAGGTAGATAGATACAGATAGGTAGGTAGGTAGATTGATAGATAGAGATAGGTAGGTAGGTAGATTGATAGATACAGATAGGTAGGTAGGTAGATAGATAGATACAGATAGGTAGGTAGGTAGGTAGATAGATACAGATATGTAGGTAGGTAGATAGATAGATACAGATAGGTAGGTAGGTAGATAGATAGATACAGATAGGTAGGTAGGTAGATAGATACAGATAGGTAGGTAGGTAGGTTGATAGATAGAGATAGGTAGGTAGGTAGATTGATAGATAGAGATAGGTAGATAGATAGATAGGTAGATAGATAGATAGAGATAGGTAGGTAGGTAGATTGATAGAGATAGGTAGGTAGGTAGATAGATAGATAGAGATAGGTAGGTAGGTAGATAGATAGATACAGATAGGTAGGTAGGTAGATAGATAGATACAGATAGGTAGGTAGGTAGATAGATAGATAGAGATAGGTAGGTAGGTAGATTGATAGATACAGATAGGTAGGTAGGTAGATAGATAGATAGAGATAGGTAGGTAGGTAGATAGATAGAGATAGATAGGTAGGTAGGTAGATTGATAGAGACAGATAGGTAGGTAGGTAGATAGATAGATAGAGATAGGTGGGTAGGTAGATAGATATATAGAGATAGGTAGGTAGGTAGATTGATAGATACAGATAGGTAGGTAGGTAGATAGATATATACAGATAGGTAGGTAGGTAGATTGATAGATAGAGATATGTAGGTAGGTAGATTGATAGATAGAGATAGGTAGGTAGGTAGATTGATAGATACAGATAGGAAGGTAGGTAGGTAGATAGATAGATACAGATAGGTAGGTAGGTAGATTGATAGATAGAGATAGGTAGGTAGGTAGATATATAGATACAGATATGTAGGTAGGTAGATAGATAGATAGAGATAGGTAGGTAGGTAGATTGATAGATACAGATAGGTAGGTAGGTAGATAGATACAGATAGGTAGGTAGGTAGGTAGATAGATACAGATATGTAGGTAGGTAGATTGATAGATAGAGATATGTAGGTAGGTAGATTGATAGATAGAGACAGGTAGGTAGGTAGATTGATAGATACAGATAGGTAGGTAGGTAGATTGATAGAGACAGATAGGTAGGTAGGTAGATAGATAGATAGAGATAGGTGGGTAGGTAGATAGATAGATAGAGATAGGTAGGTAGGTAGATAGATAGAGATAGATAGGTAGGTAGGTAGATTGATAGAGACAGATAGGTAGGTAGGTAGATAGATACAGATAGGTAGGTAGGTAGGTAGATAGATACAGATATGTAGGTAGGTAGATTGATAGATAGAGATATGTAGGTAGGTAGATTGATAGATAGAGATAGGTAGGTAGATAGATAGATAGATAGAGATAGGTAGGTAGGTAGATTGATAGATACAGATAGGTAGGTAGGTATATAGATAGATACAGATAGGTAGGTAGGTAGATTTATAGATAGAGATAGGTAGGTAGGTAGATTGATAGATAGAGATAGGTAGGTAGGTAGATTGATAGAGATAGGTAGGTAGGTAGGTAGATAGATAGAGATAGGTAGGTAGGTAGATTGATAGATACAGATAGTAGGTAGGTAGATAGATAGATACAGATAGGTAGGTAGGTAGATTGATAGATAAAGATAGGTAGGTAGGTAGATATATAGATATAGATATGTAGGTAGGTAGATAGATAGATAGAGATAGGTAGGTAGGTAGATTGATAGATACAGATAGGTAGGTAGGTAGATAGGTAGATACAGATAGGTAGGTAGGTAGATAGATACAGATAGGTAGGTAGGTAGATAGATAGATAGAGATAGGTAGGTAGGTAGATTGATAGATAGAGATAGGTAGGTAGGTAGGTAGATAGATAGAGATAGGTAGGTAGGTAGGTAGATAGATAGAGATAGGTAGGTAGGTAGGTAGATAGATACAGATAGGTAGGTAGGTAGATTGATAGATAGAGATAGGTAGGTAGGTAGATATATAGATACAGATATGTAGGTAGGTAGATAGATAGATACAGATAGGTAGGTAGGTAGGTAGATACATAGATACAGATATGTAGGTAGGTAGATAGATAGATAGAGATAGGTAGGTAGGTAGATAGATAGAGATAGGTAGGTAGGTAGGTAGGTAGATACAGATATGTAGGTAGGTAGATAGATAGATAGAGATAGGTAGGTAGGTAGATAGATAGATAGATAGAGATAGGTAGGTAGGTAGATAGATACAGATAGGTAGGTAGATATATAGATACAGATATGTAGGTAGGTAGATAGATAGATAGAGATAGGTAGGTAGGTAGATAGATAGATACAGATAGGTAGGTAGGTAGATAGATAGAGATAGGTAGGTAGGTAGGTAGGTAGATACAGATATGTAGGTAGGTAGATAGATAGATAGAGATAGGTAGGTAGGTAGATAGATAGATAGAGATAGGTAGGTAGGTAGATAGATACAGATAGGTAGGTAGATATATAGATACAGATATGTAGGTAGGTAGATAGATAGATAGATAGAGATAGGTAGGTAGGTAGATTGATAGATACAGATAGGTAGGTAGGTATATAGATAGATACAGATAGGTAGGTAGGTAGATTGATAGATAGAGATAGGTAGGTAGGTAGATTGATAGATAGAGATAGGTAGGTAGGTAGATTGATAGAGATAGGTAGGTAGGTAGGTAGATAGATACAGATAGGTAGGTATATAGATAGATAGAGATAGGTAGGTAGGTAGATAGATAGATAGATAGATAGATAGAGATAGGAAGGTAGGTAGATAGATAGATAGAGATAGGTAGATAGGTAGATCGATAGATACAGATAGGTAGGTAGGTATATAGATAGATAGAAATAGGTAGGTAGGTAGATAGATAGATAGATAGATAGAGATTGGTAGGTAGGTAGATTGATAGATACAGATAGGTAGGTAGGTAGATAGATAGATAGAGATAGGTAGGAAGGTAGATAGATAGAAATAGGTAGGTAGGTAGATTGATAGATAGAGATAGGTAGGTAGGTACGTAGATAGATAGAGATAGGTAGGTAGGTAGATAGATAGATACAGATAGGTAGGTAGGTAGATTGATAGATAGAGATAGGTAGGTAGGTAGATTGATAGATAGAGATAGGTAGATAGATAGATAGGTAGATAGATAGATACAGATAGATAGGTAGGTAGATATATAGATACAGATATGTAGGTAGGTAGATAGATAGATAGAGATAGGTAGGTAGATTGATAGATACAGATAGGTAGGTAGGTATATAGATAGATACAGATAGGTAGGTAGGTAGATTGATAGAGATAGGTAGGTAGGTAGGTAGATAGATAGAGATAGGTAGGTAGGTAGATTGATAGATAGAGATAGTAGGTAGATAGATAGATACAGATAGGTAGGTAGGTAGATTGATAGAGATAGGTAGGTAGGAAGGTAGGTAGATACAGATATGTAGGTAGGTAGATAGATAGAGATAGGTAGGTAGGTAGATAGATAGATAGATAGATAGATAGATAGAGATAGGTAGGTAGGTAGATAGATAGATAGAGATAGGTAGATAGGTAGATCGATAGATACAGATAGGTAGGTAGGTATATAGATAGATAGAAATAGGTAGGTAGATAGATAGATAGATAGATAGATAGATAGATAGATAGATAGAGATTGGTAGGTAGGTAGATTGATAGATACAGATAGGTAGGTAGGTAGATAGATAGATAGAGATAGGTAGGAAGGTTGATAGATAGAGATAGGTAGGTAGGTAGATTGATAGATAGAGATAGGTAGGTAGGTACGTAGATAGATAGAGATAGGTAGGTAGGTAGATAGATAGATACAGATAGGTAGGTAGGTAGATTGATAGATAGAGATAGGTAGGTAGGTAGATTGATAGATAGAGATAGGTAGATAGATAGATAGGTAGATAGATAGATACAGATAGATAGGTAGGTAGATATATAGATACAGATATGTAGGTAGGTAGATAGATAGATATAGGTAGGTAGATTGATAGATACAGATAGGTAGGTAGGTATATAGATAGATACAGATAGGTAGGTAGGTAGATTGATAGATAGAGATAGGTAGGTAGGTAGATTGATAGATAGAGATAGGTAGGTAGGTAGATTGATAGAGATAGGTAGGTAGGTAGGTAGATAGATAGAGATAGGTAGGTAGGTAGATAGAGATAGTAGGTAGGTAGATAGATAGATACAGATAGGTAGGTAGGTAGATTGATAGATAGAGATAGGTAGGTAGGTAGATATATAGATACAGATATGTAGGTAGGTAGATAGATAGATAGATAGAGATAGGTTGGTAGGTAGATTGATAGATACAGATATGTAGGTAGGTAGATAGATAGATACAGATAGGTAGGTAGGTAGGTAGGTAGATAGATACAGATAGGTAGGTAGGTAGATAGATAGATAGAGATAGGTAGGTAGGTAGAATGATAGATAGAGATAGGTAGGTAGGTAGGTAGGTAGATAGATAGAGATAGGTAGGTAGGTAGGTAGATAGATAGAGATAAGTAGGTAGGTAGGTAGATAGATACAGATAGGTAGGTAGGTAGATTGATAGATAGAGATAGGTAGGTAGGTAGATATATAGATACAGATATGTAGGTAGGTAGATAGATAGATACAGATAGGTAGGTAGGTAGGTAGATACATAGATACAGATATGTAGGTAGGTAGATAGATAGATAGAGATAGGTAGGTAGGTAGGTAGATAGATAGAGATAGGTAGGTAGGTAGATTGATAGATACAGATAGGTAGGTAGGTAGATAGATACAGATAGGTAGGTAGGTAGGTAGATAGATACAGATATGTAGGTAGGTAGATAGATAGATAGAGATAGGTAGGTAGGTAGGTAGATAGATACAGATACGTAGGTAGGTAGATAGATAGATACAGATAGGTAGGTAGGTAGGTAGATATATAGATACAGATATGTAGGTAGGTAGATAGATAGATAGAGATAGGTAGGTAGGTAGATTGATAGATACAGATAGGTAGGTAGGTAGATAGATACAGATAGGTAGGTAGGTAGGTAGATAGATACAGATATGTAGGTAGGTAGATAGATAGATAGAGATAGGTAGGTAGGTAGGTAGATAGATAGAGATAGGTAGGTAGGTAGATAGATACAGATAGGTAGGTAGGTAGATAGATAGAGATAGGTAGGTAGGTAGATTGATAGATAGAGATAGGTAGGTAGGTAGATTGATAGATAGAGATAGGTAGATAGATAGATAGATAGGTAGATAGATAGATACAGATAGATAGGTAGGTAGATACATAGATACAGATATGTAGGTAGGTAGATAGATAGATAGAGATAGGTAGGTAGATTGATAGATACAGATAGGTAGGTAGGTATATAGATAGATACAGATAGGTAGGTAGGTAGGTAGATTGATAGATAGAGATAGGTAGGTAGGTAGATTGATAGAGATAGGTAGGTAGGTAGGTAGATAGATAGAGATAGGTAGGTAGGTAGATTGATAGATAGAGATAGTAGGTAGGTAGATAGATAGATACAGATAGGTAGGTAGGTAGATTGATAGAGATAGGTAGGTAGGTAGGTAGGTAGATACAGATATGTAGGTAGGTAGATAGATAGAGATTGGTAGGTAGGTAGATAGATAGATAGATAGATAGATAGAGATAGGTAGGTAGGTAGATAGATAGATAGAGATAGGTAGATAGGTAGATCGATAGATACAGATAGGTAGGTAGGTATATAGATAGATAGAAATAGGTAGGTAGGTAGATAGATAGATAGATAGATAGATAGAGATTGGTAGGTAGGTAGATTGATAGATACAGATAGGTAGGTAGGTAGATAGATAGATAGAGATAGGTAGGAAGGTTGATAGATAGAGATAGGTAGGTAGGTAGATTGATAGATAGAGATAGGTAGGTAGGTACGTAGATAGATCGAGATAGGTAGGTAGGTAGATAGATAGATACAGATAGGTAGGTAGGTAGATTGATAGATAGAGATAGGTAGGTAGGTAGATTGATAGATAGAGATAGGTAGATAGATAGATAGGTAGATAGATAGATACAGATAGATAGGTAGGTAGATATATAGATACAGATATGTAGGTAGGTAGATAGATAGATAGAGATAGGTAGGTAGATTGATAGATACAGATAGGTAGGTAGGTATATAGATAGATACAGATAGGTAGGTAGGTAGATTGATAGATAGAGATAGGTAGGTAGGTAGATTGATAGATAGAGATAGGTAGGTAGGTAGATTGATAGAGATAGGTAGGTAGGTAGGTAGATAGATAGAGATAGGTAGGTAGGTAGATTGATAGATAGAGATAGTAGGTAGGTAGATAGATAGATACAGATAGGTAGGTAGGTAGATTGATAGATAGAGATAGTTAGGTAGGTAGATATATAGATACAGGTATGTAGGTAGGTAGATAGATAGATAGAGATAGGTTGGTAGGTAGATTGATAGATACAGATAGGTAGGTAGGTAGATAGATAGATACAGATAGGTAGGTAGGTAGGTAGATAGATACAGATAGGTAGGTAGGTAGATAGATAGATAGAGATAGGTAGGTAGGTAGATTGATAGATAGAGATAGGTAGGTAGGTAGATAGATAGAGATAGGTAGGTATGTAGGTAGATAGATAGAGATAGGTAGGTAGGTAGGTAGATAGATACAGATAGGTAGGTAGGTAGATTGATAGATAGAGATAGGTAGGTAGGTAGATATATAGATACAGATATGTAGGTAGGTAGATAGATAGATACAGATAGGTAGGTAGGTAGGTAGGTAGGTAGATACATAGATACAGATATGTAGGTAGGTAGATAGATAGATAGAGATAGGTAGGTAGGTAGATTGATAGATACAGATAGGTAGGTAGGTAGATAGATACAGATAGGTAGGTAGGTAGGTAGATAGATACAGATATGTAGGTAGGTAGATAGATAGATAGAGATAGGTAGGTAGGTAGGTAGATAGATAGAGATAGGTAGGTAGGTAGATTGATAGATAGAGATAGGTAGGTAGGTAGGTAGATAGATAGAGATAGGTAGGTAGGTAGGAAGATAGATAGAGATAGGTAGGTAGGTAGGTAGATCGATACAGATAGGTAGGTAGGTAGATTGATAGATAGAGATAGGTAGGTAGGTAGATATATAGATACAGATATGTAGGTAGGTAGATAGATAGATACAGATAGGTAGGTAGGTAGGTAGATATATAGATACAGATATGTAGGTAGGTAGATAGATAGATAGAGATAGGTAGGTAGGTAGATTGATAGATACAGATAGGTAGGTAGGTAGATAGATACAGATAGGTAGGTAGGTAGGTAGATAGATACAGATATGTAGGTAGGTAGATAGATAGATAGAGATAGGTAGGTAGGTAGATTGATAGATAGAGATAGTAGGTAGGTAGATAGATAGATACAGATAGGTAGGTAGGTAGATTGATAGAGATAGGTAGGTAGGTAGGTAGGTAGATACAGATATGTAGGTAGGTAGATAGATAGAGATTGGTAGGTAGGTAGATAGATAGATAGATAGATAGATAGAGATAGGTAGGTAGGTAGATAGATAGATAGAGATAGGTAGATAGGTAGATCGATAGATACAGATAGGTAGGTAGGTATATAGATAGATAGAAATAGGTAGGTAGGTAGATAGATAGATAGATAGATAGATAGAGATTGGTAGGTAGGTAGATTGATAGATACAGATAGGTAGGTAGGTAGATAGATAGATAGAGATAGGTAGGAAGGTTGATAGATAGAGATAGGTAGGTAGGTAGATTGATAGATAGAGATAGGTAGGTAGGTACGTAGATAGATCGAGATAGGTAGGTAGGTAGATAGATAGATACAGATAGGTAGGTAGGTAGATTGATAGATAGAGATAGGTAGGTAGGTAGATTGATAGATAGAGATAGGTAGATAGATAGATAGGTAGATAGATAGATACAGATAGATAGGTAGGTAGATATATAGATACAGATATGTAGGTAGGTAGATAGATAGATAGAGATAGGTAGGTAGATTGATAGATACAGATAGGTAGGTAGGTATATAGATAGATACAGATAGGTAGGTAGGTAGATTGATAGATAGAGATAGGTAGGTAGGTAGATTGATAGATAGAGATAGGTAGGTAGGTAGATTGATAGAGATAGGTAGGTAGGTAGGTAGATAGATAGAGATAGGTAGGTAGGTAGATTGATAGATAGAGATAGTAGGTAGGTAGATAGATAGATACAGATAGGTAGGTAGGTAGATTGATAGATAGAGATAGTTAGGTAGGTAGATATATAGATACAGGTATGTAGGTAGGTAGATAGATAGATAGAGATAGGTTGGTAGGTAGATTGATAGATACAGATAGGTAGGTAGGTAGATAGATAGATACAGATAGGTAGGTAGGTAGGTAGATAGATACAGATAGGTAGGTAGGTAGATAGATAGATAGAGATAGGTAGGTAGGTAGATTGATAGATAGAGATAGGTAGGTAGGTAGATAGATAGAGATAGGTAGGTATGTAGGTAGATAGATAGAGATAGGTAGGTAGGTAGGTAGATAGATACAGATAGGTAGGTAGGTAGATTGATAGATAGAGATAGGTAGGTAGGTAGATATATAGATACAGATATGTAGGTAGGTAGATAGATAGATACAGATAGGTAGGTAGGTAGGTAGGTAGGTAGATACATAGATACAGATATGTAGGTAGGTAGATAGATAGATAGAGATAGGTAGGTAGGTAGATTGATAGATACAGATAGGTAGGTAGGTAGATAGATACAGATAGGTAGGTAGGTAGGTAGATAGATACAGATATGTAGGTAGGTAGATAGATAGATAGAGATAGGTAGGTAGGTAGGTAGATAGATAGAGATAGGTAGGTAGGTAGATTGATAGATAGAGATAGGTAGGTAGGTAGGTAGATAGATAGAGATAGGTAGGTAGGTAGGAAGATAGATAGAGATAGGTAGGTAGGTAGGTAGATCGATACAGATAGGTAGGTAGGTAGATTGATAGATAGAGATAGGTAGGTAGGTAGATATATAGATACAGATATGTAGGTAGGTAGATAGATAGATACAGATAGGTAGGTAGGTAGGTAGATATATAGATACAGATATGTAGGTAGGTAGATAGATAGATAGAGATAGGTAGGTAGGTAGATTGATAGATACAGATAGGTAGGTAGGTAGATAGATACAGATAGGTAGGTAGGTAGGTAGATAGATACAGATATGTAGGTAGGTAGATAGATAGATAGAGATAGGTAGGTAGGTAGATTGATAGATAGAGATAGTAGGTAGGTAGATAGATAGATACAGATAGGTAGGTAGGTAGATTGATAGAGATAGGTAGGTAGGTAGGTAGGTAGATACAGATATGTAGGTAGGTAGATAGATAGAGATTGGTAGGTAGGTAGATAGATAGATAGATAGATAGATAGAGATAGGTAGGTAGGTAGATAGATAGATAGAGATAGGTAGATAGGTAGATCGATAGATACAGATAGGTAGGTAGGTATATAGATAGATAGAAATAGGTAGGTAGGTAGATAGATAGATAGATAGATAGATAGAGATTGGTAGGTAGGTAGATTGATAGATACAGATAGGTAGGTAGGTAGATAGATAGATAGAGATAGGTAGGAAGGTTGATAGATAGAGATAGGTAGGTAGGTAGATTGATAGATAGAGATAGGTAGGTAGGTACGTAGATAGATCGAGATAGGTAGGTAGGTAGATAGATAGATACAGATAGGTAGGTAGGTAGATTGATAGATAGAGATAGGTAGGTAGGTAGATTGATAGATAGAGATAGGTAGATAGATAGATAGGTAGATAGATAGATACAGATAGATAGGTAGGTAGATATATAGATACAGATATGTAGGTAGGTAGATAGATAGATAGAGATAGGTAGGTAGATTGATAGATACAGATAGGTAGGTAGGTATATAGATAGATACAGATAGGTAGGTAGGTAGATTGATAGATAGAGATAGGTAGGTAGGTAGATTGATAGATAGAGATAGGTAGGTAGGTAGATTGATAGAGATAGGTAGGTAGGTAGGTAGATAGATAGAGATAGGTAGGTAGGTAGATTGATAGATAGAGATAGTAGGTAGGTAGATAGATAGATACAGATAGGTAGGTAGGTAGATTGATAGATAGAGATAGTTAGGTAGGTAGATATATAGATACAGGTATGTAGGTAGGTAGATAGATAGATAGAGATAGGTTGGTAGGTAGATTGATAGATACAGATAGGTAGGTAGGTAGATAGATAGATACAGATAGGTAGGTAGGTAGGTAGATAGATACAGATAGGTAGGTAGGTAGATAGATAGATAGAGATAGGTAGGTAGGTAGATTGATAGATAGAGATAGGTAGGTAGGTAGATAGATAGAGATAGGTAGGTATGTAGGTAGATAGATAGAGATAGGTAGGTAGGTAGGTAGATAGATACAGATAGGTAGGTAGGTAGATTGATAGATAGAGATAGGTAGGTAGGTAGATATATAGATACAGATATGTAGGTAGGTAGATAGATAGATACAGATAGGTAGGTAGGTAGGTAGGTAGGTAGATACATAGATACAGATATGTAGGTCTGTAGATAGATAGATAGAGATAGGTAGGTAGGTAGATTGATAGATACAGATAGGTAGGTAGGTAGATAGATACAGATAGGTAGGTAGGTAGGTAGATAGATACAGATATGTAGGTAGGTAGATAGATAGATAGAGATAGGTAGGTAGGTAGGTAGATAGATAGAGATAGGTAGGTAGGTAGATTGATAGATAGAGATAGGTAGGTAGGTAGGTAGATAGATAGAGATAGGTAGGTAGGTAGGAAGATAGATAGAGATAGGTAGGTAGGTAGGTAGATCGATACAGATAGGTAGGTAGGTAGATTGATAGATAGAGATAGGTAGGTAGGTAGATATATAGATACAGATATGTAGGTAGGTAGATAGATAGATACAGATAGGTAGGTAGGTAGGTAGATATATAGATACAGATATGTAGGTAGGTAGATAGATAGATAGAGATAGGTAGGTAGGTAGATTGATAGATACAGATAGGTAGGTAGGTAGATAGATACAGATAGGTAGGTAGGTAGGTAGATAGATACAGATATGTAGGTAGGTAGATAGATAGATAGAGATAGGTAGGTAGGTAGGTAGATAGATAGAGATAGGTAGGTAGGTAGATAGATACAGATAGGTAGGTAGGTAGGTAGATAGATAGAGATAGGTAGGTAGGTAGATTGATAGATAGAGATAGGTAGGTAGGTAGATTGATAGATAGAGATAGGTAGATAGATAGATAGATAGGTAGATAGATAGATACAGATAGATAGGTAGGTAGATATATAGATACAGATATGTAGGTAGGTAGATAGATAGATAGATAGATAGATAGATAGATAGATAGATAGATAGATAGATAGATAGATAGATAGATAGATAGATAGATAGATAGATAGATAGATAGAGATAGGTAGGTAGGTAGATTGATAGATACAGATAGGTAGGTAGGTATATAGATAGATACAGATAGGTAGGTAGGTAGATTTATAGATAGAGATAGGTAGGTAGGTAGATTGATAGATAGAGATAGGTAGGTAGGTAGATTGATAGAGATAGGTAGGTAGGTAGGTAGATAGATAGAGATAGGTAGGTAGGTAGATTGATAGATAGAGATAGTAGGTAGGTAGATAGATAGATACAGATAGGTAGGTAGGTAGATTGATAGATAGAGATAGGTAGGTAGGTAGATATATAGATATAGATATGTAGGTAGGTAGATTGATTGATACAGATAGGTAGGTAGGTAGATAGATAGATACAGATAGGTAGGTAGGTAGGTAGATAGATACAGATAGGTAGGTAGGTAGATAGATAGATAGAGATAGGTAGGTAGGTAGATTGATAGATAGAGATAGGTAGGTAGGTAGGTAGATAGATAGAGATAGGTAGGTAGGTAGGTAGATAGATAGAGATAGGTAGGTAGGTAGATAGATACAGATAGGTAGGTAGGTAGATTGATAGATAGAGATAGGTAGGTAGGTAGATATATAGATACAGATATGTAGGTAGGTAGATAGATAGATACAGATAGGTAGGTAGGTAGGTAGATACATAGATACAGATATGTAGGTAGGTAGATAGATAGATAGAGATAGGTAGGTAGGTAGATAGATAGATACAGATAGGTAGGTAGGTAGATAGATAGAGATAGGTAGGTAGGTAGGTAGGTAGATACAGATATGTAGGTAGGTAGATTGATAGATAGAGATAGGTAGGTAGGTAGATATATAGATACAGATATGTAGGTAGGTAGATAGATAGATACAGATAGGTAGGTAGGTAGGTAGATACATAGATACAGATATGTAGGTAGGTAGATTGATAGATACAGATAGGTAGGTAGGTATATAGATAGATACAGATAGGTAGGTAGGTAGATTGATAGATAGAGATAGGTAGGTAGGTAGATTGATAGATAGAGATAGGTAGGTAGGTAGGTAGATTGATAGAGATAGGTAGGTAGGTAGGTAGATAGATACAGATAGGTAGGTAGATAGATAGATAGAGATAGGTAGGTAGGTAGATAGATAGATAGATAGAGATAGGTAGATAGGTAGATAGATAGATACAGATAGGTAGGTAGGTATATAGATAGATAGAAATAGGTAGGTAGGTAGATAGATAGATAGATAGAGATTGGTAGGTAGGTAGATTGATAGATACAGATAGGTAGGTAGGTAGATAGATAGATAGAGATAGGTAGGAAGGTAGATAGATAGAGATAGGTAGGTAGGTAGATTGATAGATAGAGATAGGTAGGTAGGTACGTAGATAGATAGAGATAGGTAGGTAGGTAGATAGATAGATACAGATATGTAGGTAGGTAGATAGATAGATAGAGATAGGTAGGTAGATTGATAGATACAGATAGGTAGGTAGGTATATACATAGATACAGATAGGTAGGTAGGTAGATTGATAGATAGAGATAGGTAGGTAGGTAGATTGATAGATAGAGATAGGTAGGTAGGTAGATTGATAGAGATAGGTAGGTAGGTAGGTAGATAGATAGAGATAGGTAGGTAGGTAGATTGATAGATAGAGATAGTAGGTAGGTAGATAGATAGATACAGATAGGTAGGTAGGTAGATTGATAGATAGAGATAGGTAGGTAGGTAGATATATAGATACATCTATGTAGGTAGGTAGATAGATAGATAGAGATAGGTAGGTAGGTAGATTGATAGATACAGATAGGTAGGTAGGTAGATAGATAGATACAGATAGGTAGGTAGGTAGGTAGATAGATACAGATAGGTAGGTAGGTAGATAGATAGATAGAGATAGGTAGGTAGGTAGATTGATAGATAGAGATAGGTAGGTAGGTAGGTAGATAGATAGAGATAGGTAGGTAGGTAGGTAGATAGATAGAGATAGGTAGGTAGGTAGGTAGATAGATATAGATAGGTAGGTAGGTAGATTGATAGATAGAGATAGGTAGGTAGGTAGATATATAGATACAGATATGTAGGTAGGTAGATAGATAGATACAGATAGGTAGGTAAGTAGGTAGATACATAGATACAGATATGTAGGTAGGTAGATTGATAGATAGAGATAGGTAGGTAAGTAGATAGATAGATACAGATAGGTAGGTAGGTAGATAGATAGATAGAGATAGGTAGGTAGGTAGGTAGGTAGATAGAGATAGGTAGGTAGGTAGATTGATAGATAGAGATAGGTAGATAGGTAGATTGATAGAGATAGGTAGGTAGGTAGGTAGATACAGAGAGGTAGGTAGATAGATAGATAGATAGAGATAGGTAGGTAGGTAGATAGATAGAGATAGGTAGGTAGGTAGATTGATAGATAGAGATAGGTAGGTAGGTAGATTGATAGATACAGATAGGTAGGTAGGGAGATAGATAGATACAGATAGGTAGGTAGGTAGATTGATAGATAGAGATAGGTAGGTAGGTAGATATATAGATACAAATATGTAGGTAGGTAGATAGATAGATAGAGATAGGTAGGTAGGTAGGTAGGTAGATAGACATAGGTAGGTAGGTAGATTGATAGATAGAGATAGGTAGATAGGTAGATTGATAGAGATAGGTAGGTAGGTAGGTAGATACAGAGAGGTAGGTAGATAGATAGATAGATAGAGATAGGTAGGTAGGTAGATAGATAGAGATAGGTAGGTAGGTAGATTGATAGATAGAGATAGGTAGGTAGGTAGATTGATAGATACAGATAGGTAGGTAGGTAGATAGATAGATACAGATAGGTAGGTAGGTAGATTGATAGATAGAGATAGGTAGGTAGGTAGATATATAGATACAGATATGTAGGTAGGTAGATAGATAGATAGAGATAGGTAGGTAGGTAGATTGATAGATACAGATAGGTAGGTAGGTAGATAGATAGATACAGATAGGTAGGTAGGTAGGTAGATAGATACAGATATGTAGGTAGGTAGATAGATAGATAGAGATATGTAGGTAGGTAGGTTGATAGATAGAGATAGGTAGATAGGTAGGTAGATAGATAGAGATATGTAGGTAGGTAGATAGATAGATAGAGATAGGTAGGTAGGTAGATTGATAGATACAGATAGGTAGGTAGGTAGATTGATAGATACAGATAGGTAGGTAGGTAGATAGATAGATACAGATAGGTAGGTAGATACATAGATAGAGATAGGTAGGTAGGTAGATAGATAGGTAGAGATAGGTAGGTAGGTAGATTGATAGATAGAGATAGGTAGGTAGGTAGATAGATAGAGATAGGAAGGTAGGTAGATTGATAGAGATAGGTAGGTAGGTAGATAGATAGATAGAGATAGGTAGGTAGGTAGATAGATAGATACAGATAGGTAGGTAGGTAGATAGATAGATACAGATAGGTAGGTAGGTAGATTGATAGATAGAGATAGGTAGGTAGGTAGATATATAGATACAAATATGTAGGTAGGTAGATAGATAGATAGAGATAGGTAGGTAGGTAGATTGATAGATACAGATAGGTAGGTAGGTAGATAGATAGATACAGATAGGTAGGTAGGTAGGTAGATAGATACAGATATGTAGGTAGGTAGATAGATAGAGATAGGTAGGTAGGTAGGTTGATAGATAGAGATAGGTAGATAGGTAGGTAGATAGATAGAGATAGGTAGGTAGGTAGATAGATAGATAGAGATAGGTAGGTAGGTAGATTGATAGATACAGATAGGTAGGTAGGTTGATAGATAGATAGAGATAGGTAGGTAGGTAGATTGATAGATAGAGATAGGTAGGTAGGTAGATTGATAGATAGAGATAGGTAGGTAGGTAGATTGATAGAGATAGGTAGGTAGGTAGGTAGATACAGAGAGGTAGGTAGATAGATAGATAGAGATAGGTAGGTAGGTAGATAGATAGAGATAGGTAGGTAGGTAGATTGATAGATACAGATAGGTAGGTAGGTAGATAGATAGATACAGATAGGTAGGTAGGTAGATTGATAGATAGAGATAGGTAGGTAGGTAGATATATAGATACAGATATGTAGGTAGGTAGATAGATAGATAGAGATAGGTAGGTAGGTAGATTGATAGATACAGATAGGTAGGTAGGTAGATAGATAGATACAGATAGGTAGGTAGGTAGGTAGATAGATACAGATATGTAGGTAGGTAGATAGATAGATAGAGATAGGTAGGTAGGTAGGTTGATAGATAGAGATAGGTAGATAGGTAGGTAGATAGATAGAGATATGTAGGTAGGTAGATAGATAGATAGAGATAGGTAGGTAGGTAGATTGATAGATACAGATAGGTAGGTAGGTAGATAGATAGATACAGATAGGTAGGTAGATACATAGATAGATATAGGTAGGTAGGTAGATAGATAGGTAGAGATAGGTAGGTAGGTAGATTGATAGATAGAGATAGGTAGGTAGGTAGATAGATAGAGATAGGAAGGTAGGTAGATTGATAGAGATAGGTAGGTAGGTAGATAGATAGATAGAGATAGGTAGGTAGGTAGATAGATAGATACAGATAGGTAGGTAGGTAGATAGATAGATACAGATAGGTAGGTAGGTAGATAGATAGATAGAGATAGGTAGGTAGGTAGATTGATAGATACAGATAGGTAGGTAGGTAGATAGATAGATAGAGATAGGTAGGTAGGTAGATAGATAGATAGAGATAGGTAGGTCTGTAGATAGATAGATAGAGATAGGTAGGTAGGTAGATAGATAGATAGAGGTAGGTAGGTAGGTAGATAGATAGATAGAGATAGGTAGGTAGGTAGGTAGATAGATAGAGATAGGTAGGTAGGTAGATAGATATATAGAGATAGGTAGGTAGGTAGATTGATAGATAGAGATAGGTAGGTAGGTAGATAGATAGATAGAGATAGGTATGTAGGTAGATAGATAAATACAGATAGGTGGGTAGGTAGATAGATAGGTAGAGATAGGTAGGTAGGTAGATTGATAGATAGAGATAGGTAGATAGGTAGATTGATAGATACAGATAGGTAGGTAGATAGATAGATAGAGATAGATAGGTAGGTAGGTAGATATATAGATACAGATATGTAGGTAGGTAGGTAGATAGATAGAGATAGGTAGGTAGGTAGGTAGATTGATAGAGATAGGTTGGTAGGTAGGTAGATAGATAGAGATAGGTAGGTAGGTAGATAGATAGATAGAGATAGGTAGGTAGGTAGATTGATAGATAGAGATAGGTAGGTAGGTAGATAGATAGATAGAGATAGGTAGGTAGGTAGATGGATAAATACAGATAGGTGGGTAGGTAGATAGATAGATAGAGATAGGTAGGTAGGTAGATTGATAGATAGAGATAGGTAGATAGGTAGATTGATAGATACAGATAGGTAGGTAGATAGATAGATAGAGATAGGTAGGTAGGTAGATTGATAGTGACAGATAGGTAGGTAGGTAGATATATAGATACAGATATGTAGGTAGGTAGATTGATAGATAGAGATAGGTAGGTAGGTAGATTGATAGATAGAGATAGGTAGATAGGTAGATAGATAGATACAGATAGGTAGGTAGGTAGATATATAGATACAGATATGTAGATAGGTAGATAGATAGATAGAGATAGGTAGGTAGGTAGATTGATAGATACAGATAGGTAGGTAGGTAGATAGATAGATACAGATAGGTAGGTAGGTAGATAGATAGATAGAGATAGGTAGGTAGGTAGAAAGATAGGTAGAGATAGGTAGGTAGGTAGATTGATAGAGGTAGGTAGGTAGGTAGATAGATAGATAGATAGATAGAGATAGGTAGGTAGGTAGATAGATAGATACAGATAGGTAGGTAGGTAGATAGATAGATACAGATAGGTAGGTAGGTAGATAGATAGATAGAGATAGGTAGGTAGGTAGATTGATAGATACAGATAGGTAGGTAGGTAGGTAGATAGATACAGATTGTATTGTTGTTGATTTGGAGCGTAAAGTCCAACTATAAGTACTTTCTTACCATATATACCAAGTTCAATCATCACATATCTCCCCTGGGGATCTGATTCTACCAGACAAGCTGGTAGGTTTTGTTTAACATATATAACAACTCCCCCTTTCTTCCCAGGAGCAGAAGATATAAAATGAGATCCCAAACGAGCATTAACTAAATATTTCTGATCTTTAAGTAAAATATGAGTTTCCTGTAAACAAATAACATCATTGGTATGTTGCTTCAAATAATAAAAGATTTTTTTCCGTTTCTGAGGAGAATTCAATCCATTAACATTCCAGGTCAAAAACTTTGCCATCTCCCTTGGCACGCAGCCTGGAGAAGACACCATCAAATTCTGAAAGAGCTGCGTGCGTTGCATAACTCTTGGGTCTTGCTCCTCCCACCGGCGGTGATGCACTTCCAGGAGAACTCTCTTTAGGCTCTTTTTTACGTTGCTCCTTCTCTTTACGCTTATAGGCTGCACGAGTCATCCTCTGTTCTTTAACCTCCATCTGGCGTTGCTTTACAGCTTCTATCATCCCAGCGGAAACCAAATCTAATGCCTCAGATTGGTGCTCAACTTCCTTGCCACTCAAGGATTTCCGACCCGTTGAAGTTGAGCCTGCACCCAGGACCGAAGTATAAAAATCTCTAGTTTTATCAACTGTATTCAATCTGTAACGTGTCCCAGCATGGCTCAAAACAATACCCATCAGAATTTCCCATCTAAATGGCATCGATCTAGCTTTAAGCTCATTGGTTAAAAAAGCAAAGTCTTTCCTGCTTCTTAAAATTTTGGATGGGATTTCCTTTAGAATGATGACATCTTGGGCGGCAATCTGAAATCTTTTGTTGTAAAAAGCTTGTATAATCTCATTCCGCAGGGACTTCTTTGTAAAATAAATCACCACATCTCTAGGCAAATTCTTCTGCTTAGCAATCCAGGAGTTGAGTCTATAAATTTTTTCCACTTCTCTCTGTAATTCTCCTTTATCCATATCCAAGGCCAGCGCCAGATCAGTAAGGACCACCTCCACCAAATCTTGATTCATATCTTCCTTGAGGCCTCTAATCCTCAGGGCATACTCCATCTGTCTATACTGAAACATCAAGATGTCTTCTTGTGAGGAGTCCACCTTCCTTTCCACATCTTGAATTTTGTCATCCAAGGAGTCAACTTTGTCTTCCACTTCCTCAAGCCTTGCATCGAGCTTAACCACCACAGTAGCCAAACCTGAAACAGCTGCAAGTATATCTTGTCGTAAATCATTATTATTTTCTTGCAATTTAGTCTTTACCCCCGTTATCTCTTCTTTGAGATCAGATTTAATTTCTGATTTAATCTGTAAGACAAATTGATTCATCTCCTCTCTCATTTGAACTACAATCTCTCCCATTATGCCTCTAACCTCTTGTGCTGAAAGTCCAGATAGAGGAGGGGAGGGTGGTGGCTGAGCCGGTGGTACATGTTTAGATTGTTGTTGCAACTGTGCAGTGGAAGTTATAGGAGAAGAAATAACCTTGGGTATTGAGGAAGGCTGCTGCCTCTTTGAAGCCATTTTAAAAAGCACAATTCTCACTTCCCTTTCCCCTCCACACCAAAAGGGAGGAGGAAAAGGAAAAAAAAAATTTTTTTAAAAAGAGACAAACTATAGTCCTTGAAAGTCCAGAGTAAATCCAAAGAGTGAAAAATAAAAAAGCAAACAGTTCAAAAGAGAAAATTCTAAGCCAAAAGCAAAAGCAAAAGCAAAAACCAGTCCTTAAAAAGGGAAAGTAAAACAAAAGAGAAAGGAAAAAAAAAACTCCGACACTTTCAAAACGCCATCTTAAATCCTTTCACTAATATAACAAAGAAAAGGAGGAAAAATAGTAGAAATCAAATAATAAAAAAAATAAACACCTAAATTATAACAAAAATCCTTTAAACTGCTCCGTCCGTTTAAAAATTACTCACCAAAATACTATAAACACGGAGATAGAAGCGGCGGTTTCTTTTGCTTCCTAGGAAGCAAAAACAGCTGGGAGGCGGAGATCAGCAGGAGCTCCGAGGGAACACTCCTTTCACCCCCTCTAGAAATAAATCCAGAGGGGGTTCAGGGGTTCTACCTCTATCCCTGCACTCTCTGTCCCTTCCCTTTGCCCGGGAAGGGATTTCCGAGCCGCGGGCCAGCTGATGCGCTGACACTTCCCCAGCTGGACGGCTAAAAGCTAGCCGCCATCGCCGTCGCCTCACACCGGAAGCTCCGGTAGATAGGTAGATTGATAGATACAGATAGGTAGGTAGATAGATAGATAGAGATAGATAGGTAGGTAGGTAGATAGATAGAGATAGGTAGGTAGGTAGATTGATAGATAGAGATAGGTAGGTAGGTAGGTACATAGATAGAAATAGGTAGGTAGGTAGATAGATAGATACAGATAGGTAGGTAGGTAGATTGATAGATAGAGATAGGTAGGTAGGTAGATTGATAGATAGAGATAGGTAGATAGGTAGATAGATAGATACAGATATGTAGGTAGGTAGATAGATAGATAGAGATAGGTAGGTAGGTAGATTGATAGATACAGATAGGTAGGTAGGTATATAGATAGATACAGATAGGTAGGTAGATAGATAGAGATAGATAGGTAGGTAGGTAGATAGATAGATACAGATAGGTAGATAGGTAGATAGATAGATACAGATAGGTAGGTAGGTAGATAGATAGATAGAGATAGGTAGGTAGGTAGATAGATAGATACAGATAGGTAGGTAGGTAGATAGATAGATAGAGATAGGTAGGTAGGTAGATAGATAGATAGAGATAGGTAGGTAGGTAGATTGATAGATAGAGATAGGTAGGTAGGTAGATTGATAGATAGAGATAGGTAGATAGGTAGATTGATAGATACAGATATGTAGGTAGGTAGATAGATAGATAGATAGAGATAGGTAGGTAGGTAGATTGATAGAGATAGGTAGGTAGGTAGATTGATAGATAGCGATAGGTAGGTAGGTAGATAGATAGATAGAGATAGGTAGGTAGGTAGATAGATAAATACAGATAGGTGGGTAGATAGATAGATAGAGATAGATAGGTAGGTAGATTGATAGATAGAGATAGGTAGATAGGTAGATTGATAGATACAGATATGTAGGTAGGTAGATAGATAGATAGATAGATAGAGATAGGTAGGTAGGTAGATTGATAGAGATAGGTAGGTAGGTAGATTGATAGATAGAGATAGGTAGGTAGGTAGATTGATAGATAGAGATAGGTAGATAGGTAGATTGATAGATACAGATAGGTAGGTAGATAGATAGATAGAGATAGATAGGTAGGTAGGTAGATTGATAGAGACATATAGGTAGGTAGGTAGATATATAGATACAGATATGTAGGTAGGTAGATTGATAGATAGAGATAGGTAGGTAGGTAGATTGATAGATAGAGATAGGTAGGTAGGTAGATTGATAGATAGAGATAGGTAGGTAGGTAGATTAATAGAGATAGGTAGGTAGTTAGGTAGATAGATACAGATAGATAGGTAGATAGATAGATAGAGATAGGTAGGTAGGTAGATAGATAGATAGAGATAGGTAGGTAGGTAGATTGATAGATAGAGATAGGTAGGTAGGTAGATTGATAGATACAGATAGGTAGGTAGGTAGATAGATAGATAGAGAGAGGTAGGTAGGTAGATTGATAGATAGAGATAGGTAGGTAGGTAGATATATAGATACAGATATGTAGGTAGGTTGATAGATAGATAGAGATAGGTAGGTAGGTAGATAGATAAAGATAGGTAGGTAGGTAGATTGATAGAGATAGGTAGATAGGTAGATAGATAGATACAGATAGGTAGGTAGGTAGATAGATAGAGATAGGTAGGTAGGTAGATAGATAGATAGAGATAGGTAGGTAGGTAGATAGATAGATACAGATAGGTGGGTAGGTAGATAGATAGATAGATAGATAGAGATAGGTAGTAGGTAGATTGATAGATACAGATAGGTAGGTAGGTAGATAGATAGATACAGATAGGTAGGTAGGTAGATAGATAGATAGATAGAGATAGGTAGGTAGGTAGATAGATAGATAGATAGAGATAGGTAGGTAGGTAGATAGATAGATAGAGATAGGTTGGTAGGTAGATTGATAGATAGAGATAGGTAGATAGGTAGATAGATAGATACAGATAGGTAGGTAGGTAGGTAGATAGATAGATAGAGATAGGTAGGTAGGTAGATAGATAGATAGATAGATAGATAGAGATAGATAGGTAGGTAGGTAGATTGATAGAGACAGATAGGTAGGTAGGTAGATAGATAGATAGAGATAGGTAGGTAGGAAGATAGATAGAGATAGGTAGGTAGGTAGATTGATAGATAGAGATAGGTAGGTAGGTAGGTACATAGATAGAAATAGGTAGGTAGGTAGATAGATAGATACAGATAGGTAGGTAGGTAGATTGATAGATAGAGATAGGTAGGTAGGTAGATTGATAGATAGAGATAGGTAGATAGGTAGATAGATAGATACAGATATGTAGGTAGGTAGATAGATAGATAGAGATAGGTAGGTAGGTAGATTGATAGATACAGATAGGTAGGTAGGTATATAGATAGATACAGATAGGTAGGTAGGTAGATTGATAGATAGAGATAGGTAGGTAGTTAGATTGATAGATAGAGATAGGTAGGTAGGTAGGTAGATTGATAGAGATAGGTAGGTAGGTAGGTAGATAGATACAGATAGGTAGGTAGATAGATAGATAGAGATAGGTAGGTAGGTAGGTAGATAGATAGATAGAGATAGGTAGGTAGGTAGATTATTAGATAGAGATAGGTAGGTAGGTAGATTGATAGATACAGATAGGTAGGTAGGTAGATAGATAGATACAGATAAGTAGGTAGGTAGATTGATAGATAGAGATAGGTAGGTAGGTAGATATATAGATACAGATATGTAGGTAGGTAGATAGATAGATAGAGATAGGTAGTTAGGTAGATTGATAGATACAGATAGGTAGGTAGGTAGATAGATACAGATAGGTAGGTAGGTAGGTGGATAGATACAGATATGTAGGTAGGTAGATAGATAGATAGAGATAGGTAGGTAGGTAGATTGATAGATAGAGATATGTAGGTAGGTAGGTAGATAGATAGAGATAGGTAGGTAGGTAGGTAGATAGATAGAGATAGGTAGGTAGGTAGGTAGATAGATACAGATAGATAGGTAGGTAGATTGATAGATAGAGATAGGTAGGTAGATAGATAGATAGAGATAGATAGGTAGGTAGGTAGATTGATAGACAGATAGGTAGGTAGGTAGATATATAGATACAGATATGTAGGTAGGTAGATTGATAGATAGAGATAGGTAGGTAGGTAGATTGATAGATAGAGATAGGTAGATAGGTAGATAGATAGATACAGATAGGTAGGTAGATATATAGATACAGATATGTAGGTAGGTAGATAGATAGATAGAGATAGGTAGGTAGGTATATTGATAGATAGAGATAGGTAGGTAGGTAGATAGATAGATACAGATAGGTAGGTAGGTAGATTGATAGATAGAGATAGGTAGGTAGGTAGATTGATAGATAGAGATAGGTAGATAGGTAGATAGATAGATACAGATAGGTAGGTAGGTAGATACATAGATACAGATAGGTAGGTAGGTAGATAGATAGATAGAGATATATAGGTAGGTAGATTGATAGATACAGATAGGTAGGTAGTTAGATAGATAGATACAGATAGATAGGTAGGTAGATTGATAGATAGAGATAGGTAGGTAGGTAGATTGATAGATAGAGATAGGTAGTTAGGTAGATTGATAGAGATAGGTAGGTAGGTAGGTAGGTAGATAGATACAGAGAGGTAGGTAGATAGATAGATAGAGATAGGTAGGTAAGTAGATAGATAGATAGAGATAGATAGGTAGGTAGGTAGATTAATAGAGACAGATAGGTAGGTAGGTAGATAGATAGATAGAGATAGGTAGGTAGGTAGGTAGATAGATAGAGATAGGTAGGTAAGTAGATTGATAGATAGAGATAGGTAGGTAGGTAGGTACATAGATAGAAATAGGTAGGTAGGTAGATAGATAGATACAGATAGGTAGGTAGGTAGATTGATAGATAGAGATAGGTAGGTAGGTAGATTGATAGATACAGATAGGTAGGTAGGTATATAGATAGATACAGATAGGTAGGTAGGTAGATTGATAGATAGAGATAGGTAGGTAGGTAGATTGATAGAGATAGGTAGGTAGGTAGGTAGATAGATACAGATAGGTAGGTAGATAGATAGATAGATTTAGGTAGGTAGGTAGATAGATAGATAGATAGATAGATAGATAGATAGATAGATAGATAGATAGATAGATAGATAGATAGATAGATAGATAGAGATAGGTAGGTAGGTAGATTGATAGATAGAGATAGGTTGGTAGGTAGATTGATAGATACAGATAGGTAGGTAGGTAGATAGATAGATACAGATAGGTAGGTAGGTAGATTGATAGATAGAGATAGGTAGGTAGGTAGATATATAGATACAGATATGTAGGTAGGTAGATAGATAGATAGAGATAGGTAGGTAGGTAGATTGATAGATACAGATAGGTAGGTAGGTAGATAGATAGATACAGATAGGTAGGTAGGTAGGTAGATAGATACAGATATGTAGGTAGGTAGATAGATAGATAGAGATAGGTAGGTAGGTAGATTGATAGATAGAGATAGGTAGGTAGGTAGGTAGGTAGATAAATAGAGATATGTAGGTAGGTAGGTAGATAGATAGAGATAGGTAGGTAGGAAGGTAGATAGATACAGATAGGTAGGTAGGTAGATTGATAGATAGAGATAGGTAGGTAGATAGATAGATAGAGATAGATAGGTAGGTAGGTAGATTGATAGACAGATAGGTAGGTAGGTAGATATATAGATACAGATATGTAGGTAGGTAGATTGATAGATAGAGATAGGTAGGTAGGTAGATTGATAGATAGAGATAGGTAGTTAGGTAGATAGATAGATATAGATAGGTAGGTAGGTAGATTGATAGATAGAGATAGGTAGGTAGGTAGATAGATAGATACAGATAGGTAGGTAGGTAGATTAATAGATAGAGATAGGTAGGTAGGTAGATAGATACAGATAGGTAGGTAGGTAGATAGATAGAGATAGGTAGGTATATAGATAGATACAGATAGGTAGGTAGGTAGATAGATAGATAGAGATAGGTAGGTAGGTAGATTGATAGATACAGATAGGTAGCTAGGTATATAGATAGATACAGATAGGTAGGTAGGTAGATTGATAGATAGAGATAGGTAGGTAGGTAGATTGATAGAGATAGGTAGGTAGGTAGGTAGATAGATACAGATAGGTAGGTAGATAGATAGATAGAGATAGGTAGGTAGGTAAATTGATAGATAGAGATAGGTAGGTAGGTAGGTAGATAGATAGAGATAGGTAGGTAGGTAGATAGATACAGATAGGTAGGTAGGTAGGTGCATAGATACAGATAGGTAGGTAGGTAGATAGATACAGATATGTAGGTAGGTAGATAGATAGATAGAGATAGGTAGGTAGGTAAATTGATAGATAGAGATAGGTAGGTAGGTAGGTAGATAGATAGAGATAGGTAGGTAGGTAGGTAGATAGATAGAGATAGGTAGGTAGGTAGGTAGATAGATACAGATAGGTAGGTAGGTAGATTGATAGATAGAGATAGGTAGGTAGATAGATAGATAGAGATAGATAGGTAGGTAGGTAGATTGATAGACAGATAGGTAGGTAGGTATATATATAGATACAGATATGTAGGTAGGTAGATTGATAGATAGAGATAGGTAGGTAGGTAGATTGATAGATAGAGATAGGTAGTTAGGTAGATAGATAGATAGATAGATAGATACAGATAGGTAGGTAGGTAGATATATAGATACAGATATGTAGGTAGGTAGATAGATAGATAGAGATAGGTAGGTAGGTAGATTGATAGATAGAGATAGGTAGGTAGGTAGATTGATAGATACAGATAGGTAGGTAGGTAGATAGATAGAGATAGGTAGGTAGGCAGATTGATAGATACAGATAGGTAGGTAGGTAGATAGATAGATAGAGATAGGTAGGTAGGTAGATAGATAGATAGAGATAGATAGGTAGGTAGGTAGATTGATAGATAGAGATAGGTAGGTAGGTAGATTGATAGAGATAGGTAGGTAGGTAGGTAGATAGATACAGAGAGGTAGGTAGATAGATAGATAGAGATAGGTAGGTAGGTAGATAGATAGATAGAGATAGATAGGTAGGTAGGTAGATTGATAGAGACAGATAGGTAGGTAGGTAGCTAGATAGATAGAGATAGGTAGGTATATAGATAGATGCAGATAGGTAGGTAAGTAGATTGATAGATAGAGATAGGTAGGTAGGTAGGTAGGTACATAGATAGAAATAGGTAGGTAGGTAGATAGATAGATACAGATAGGTAGGTAGGTAGATTGATAGATAGAGATAGGTAGGTAGGTAGATTGATAGATAGAGATAGGTAGATAGGTAGATAGATAGATACAGATAGGTAGGTAGGTAGATATATAGATACAGATATATAGGTAGGTAGATAGATAGATAGAGATAGGTAGGTAAGTAGATTGATAGATACAGATAGGTAGGTAGGTAGATATATAGATACAGATATGTAGGTAGGTAGATTGATAGATAGAGATAGGTAGGTAGGTAGATTGATAGATAGAGATAGGTAGTTAGGTAGATAGATAGATACAGATAGGTAGGTAGGTAGATATATAGATACAGATATGTAGGTAGGTAGATAGATAGATAGAGATAGGTAGGTAGGTAGATTGATAGATAGAGATAGGTAGGTAGGTAGATAGATAGATACAGATAGGTAGGTAGGTAGATTAATAGATAGAGATAGGTAGGTAGGTAGGTAGATAGATACAGATAGGTAGGTAGGTAGGTAGATAGATAGAGATAGGTAGGTATATAGATAGATACAGATAGGTAGGTAGGTAGATAGATAGATAGAGATAGGTAGGTAGGTAGATTGATAGATACAGATAGGTAGCTAGGTATATAGATAGATACAGATAGGTAGGTAGGTAGATTGATAGATAGAGATAGGTAGGTAGGTAGATTGATAGAGATAGGTAGGTAGGTAGGTAGATAGATACAGATAGGTAGGTAGATAGATAGATAGAGATAGGTAGGTAGGTAAATTGATAGATAGAGATAGGTAGGTAGGTAGGTAGATAGATAGAGATAGGTAGGTAGGTAGATAGATACAGATAGGTAGGTAGGTAGGTGGATAGATACAGATAGGTAGGTAGGTAGATAGATACAGATATGTAGGTAGGTAGATAGATAGATAGAGATAGGTAGGTAGGTAAATTGATAGATAGAGATAGGTAGGTAGGTAGGTAGATAGATAGAGATAGGTAGGTAGGTAGGTAGATAGATAGAGATAGGTAGGTAGGTAGGTAGATAGATACAGATAGGTAGGTAGGTAGATTGATAGATAGAGATAGGTAGGTAGATAGATAGATAGAGATAGATAGGTAGGTAGGTAGATTGATAGACAGATAGGTAGGTAGGTATATATATAGATACAGATATGTAGGTAGGTAGATTGATAGATAGAGATAGGTAGGTAGGTAGATTGATAGATAGAGATAGGTAGTTAGGTAGATAGATAGATAGATAGATAGATACAGATAGGTAGGTAGGTAGATATATAGATACAGATATGTAGGTAGGTAGATAGATAGATAGAGATAGGTAGGTAGGTAGATTGATAGATAGAGATAGGTAGGTAGGTAGATTGATAGATACAGATAGGTAGGTAGGTAGATAGATAGAGATAGGTAGGTAGGCAGATTGATAGATACAGATAGGTAGGTAGGTAGATAGATAGATAGAGATAGGTAGGTAGGTAGATAGATAGATAGAGATAGATAGGTAGGTAGGTAGATTGATAGATAGAGATAGGTAGGTAGGTAGATTGATAGAGATAGGTAGGTAGGTAGGTAGATAGACACAGAGAGGTAGGTAGATAGATAGATAGAGATAGGTAGGTAGGTAGGTAGATAGATAGATAGAGATAGATAGGTAGGTAGGTAGATTGATAGAGACAGATAGGTAGGTAGGTAGCTAGATAGATAGAGATAGGTAGGTATATAGATAGATGCAGATAGGTAGGTAAGTAGATTGATAGATAGAGATAGGTAGGTAGGTAGGTAGGTACATAGATAGAAATAGGTAGGTAGGTAGATAGATAGATACAGATAGGTAGGTAGGTAGATTGATAGATAGAGATAGGTAGGTAGGTAGATTGATAGATAGAGATAGGTAGATAGGTAGATAGATAGATACAGATAGGTAGGTAGGTAGATATATAGATACAGATATGTAGGTAGGTAGATAGATAGATAGAGATAGGTAGGTAAGTAGATTGATAGATACAGATAGGTAGGTAGGTATATAGATAGATACAGATAGGTAGGTAGGTAGATTGATAGATAGAGATAGGTAGGTAGGTAGATTGATCGAGATAGGTAGGTAGGTAGGTAGATAGATACAGATAGGTAGGTAGATAGATAGATAGAGATAGGTAGGTAGGTAGGTAGATAGATAGATAGATAGATAGATAGATAGATAGATAGATAGATAGATAGATAGATAGATAGATAGATATAGGTAGGTAGGTAGATTGATAGATAGAGATAGGTAGGTAGGTAGATTGATAGATACAGATAGGTAGGTAGATAGATAGAGATAGGTAGGTAGGTAGGTAGATAGATAGAGATAGGTAGGTAGGTATATTGATAGATACAGATAGGTAGGTAGGTAGATTGATAGATAGAGATAGGTAGGTAGGTAGATAGATAGATAGAAATAGGTAGGTAGGTAGGTAGGTAGGTAGATAGATACAGATAGGTAGGTAGATTGATAGATAGAGATAGGTAGGTAGGTAGATAGATAGATACAGATAGGTAGGTAGGTAGATATATAGATCAGATATGTAGGTAGGTAGATAGATAGATACAGATAGGTAGGTAGGTAGGTAGATAGATAGAGATAGGTAGGTAGGTAGATTGATAGATACAGATAGGTAGGTAGGTAGATTGATAGATAGAGATAGAGATAGGTAGGTAGGTATATTGATAGATACAGATAGGTAGGTAGGTAGGTAGATTGATAGAGATAGGTAGGTAGGTAGGTAGATTGATAGATAGAGATAGGTAGGTAGATAGATAGATAGAGATAGGTAGGTAGGTAGATTGATAGAGATAGGTAGGTAGGTAGGTAGATAGATAGAGATAGGTAGGTAGGTAGGTAGATTGATAGATACAGATAGGTAGGTAGGTAGATTGATAGAGATAGGTAGGTAGGTAGGTAGATTGATAGATACAGATAGGTAGGTAGGTAGATTGATAGATAGAGATAGGTAGATAGGTAGATAGATAGATACAGATAGGTAGGTAGGTAGATATATACAGATATGTAGGTAGGTAGATAGATAGATAGAGATAGGTAGGTAGGTAGATTGATAGATAGAGATAGGTAGGTACGTAGATAGATAGATACAGATAGGTAGGTAGGTAGATTGATAGATACAGATAGGTAGGTAGGTATATAGATAGATACAGATAGGTAGGTAGGTAGATTGATAGATAGAGATAGGTAGGTAGGTAGATTGATAGAGATAGGTAGGTAGGTAGGTAGATAGATACAGATAGGTAGGTAGATAGATAGATAGATTTAGGTAGGTAGGTAGATAGATAGATAGATAGATAGATAGATAGATAGATAGATAGATAGATAGATAGATAGATAGATAGATAGATAGATAGAGATAGGTAGGTAGGTAGATTGATAGATAGAGATAGGTTGGTAGGTAGATTGATAGATACAGATAGGTAGGTAGGTAGATAGATAGATACAGATAGGTAGGTAGGTAGATTGATAGATAGAGATAGGTAGGTAGGTAGATATATAGATACAGATATGTAGGTAGGTAGATAGATAGATAGAGATAGGTAGGTAGGTAGATTGATAGATACAGATAGGTAGGTAGGTAGATAGATAGATACAGATAGGTAGGTAGGTAGGTAGATAGATACAGATATGTAGGTAGGTAGATAGATAGATAGAGATAGGTAGGTAGGTAGATTGATAGATAGAGATAGGTAGGTAGGTAGGTAGGTAGATAAATAGAGATATGTAGGTAGGTAGGTAGATAGATAGAGATAGGTAGGTAGGTAGGTAGATAGATACAGATAGGTAGGTAGGTAGATTGATAGATAGAGATAGGTAGGTAGATAGATAGATAGAGATAGATAGGTAGGTAGGTAGATTGATAGACAGATAGGTAGGTAGGTAGATATATAGATACAGATATGTAGGTAGGTAGATTGATAGATAGAGATAGGTAGGTAGGTAGATTGATAGATAGAGATAGGTAGGTAGATAGATAGATATAGATAGGTAGGTAGGTAGATATATAGATACAGATATGTAGGTAGGTAGATAGATAGATAGAGATAGGTAGGTAGGTAGATTGATAGATAGAGATAGGTAGGTAGGTAGATAGATAGATACAGATAGGTAGGTAGGTAGATTAATAGATAGAGATAGGTAGGTAGGTAGATAGATACAGATAGGTAGGTAGGTAGATAGATAGAGATAGGTAGGTATATAGATAGATACAGATAGGTAGGTAGGTAGATAGATAGATAGAGATAGGTAGGTAGGTAGATTGATAGATACAGATAGGTAGCTAGGTATATAGATAGATACAGATAGGTAGGTAGGTAGATTGATAGATAGAGATAGGTAGGTAGGTAGATTGATAGAGATAGGTAGGTAGGTAGGTAGATAGATACAGATAGGTAGGTAGATAGATAGATAGAGATAGGTAGGTAGGTAAATTGATAGATAGAGATAGGTAGGTAGGTAGGTAGATAGATAGAGATAGGTAGGTAGGTAGATAGATACAGATAGGTAGGTAGGTAGGTGCATAGATACAGATAGGTAGGTAGGTAGATAGATACAGATATGTAGGTAGGTAGATAGATAGATAGAGATAGGTAGGTAGGTAAATTGATAGATAGAGATAGGTAGGTAGGTAGGTAGATAGATAGAGATAGGTAGGTAGGTAGGTAGATAGATACAGATAGGTAGGTAGGTAGATTGATAGATAGAGATAGGTAGGTAGATAGATAGATAGAGATAGATAGGTAGGTAGGTAGATTGATAGACAGATAGGTAGGTAGGTATATATATAGATACAGATATGTAGGTAGGTAGATTGATAGATAGAGATAGGTAGGTAGGTAGATTGATAGATAGAGATAGGTAGTTAGGTAGATAGATAGATAGATAGATACAGATAGGTAGGTAGGTAGATATATAGATACAGATATGTAGGTAGGTAGATAGATAGATAGAGATAGGTAGGTAGGTAGATTGATAGATAGAGATAGGTAGGTAGGTAGATTGATAGATACAGATAGGTAGGTAGGTAGATAGATAGAGATAGGTAGGTAGGCAGATTGATAGATACAGATAGGTAGGTAGGTAGATAGATAGATAGAGATAGGTAGGTAGGTAGATAGATAGATAGAGATAGATAGGTAGGTAGGTAGATTGATAGATAGAGATAGGTAGGTAGGTAGATTGATAGAGATAGGTAGGTAGGTAGGTAGATAGATACAGAGAGGTAGGTAGATAGATAGATAGAGATAGGTAGGTAGGTAGATAGATAGATAGAGATAGATAGGTAGGTAGGTAGATTGATAGAGACAGATAGGTAGGTAGGTAGCTAGATAGATAGAGATAGGTAGGTATATAGATAGATGCAGATAGGTAGGTAAGTAGATTGATAGATAGAGATAGGTAGGTAGGTAGGTAGGTACATAGATAGAAATAGGTAGGTAGGTAGATAGATAGATACAGATAGGTAGGTAGGTAGATTGATAGATAGAGATAGGTAGGTAGGTAGATTGATAGATAGAGATAGGTAGATAGGTAGATAGATAGATACAGATAGGTAGGTAGGTAGATATATAGATACAGATATATAGGTAGGTAGATAGATAGATAGAGATAGGTAGGTAAGTAGATTGATAGATACAGATAGGTAGGTAGGTAGATATATAGATACAGATATGTAGGTAGGTAGATTGATAGATAGAGATAGGTAGGTAGGTAGATTGATAGATAGAGATAGGTTGGTAGGTAGATTGATAGATACAGATAGGTAGGTAGGTAGATAGATAGATACAGATAGGTAGGTAGGTAGATTGATAGATAGAGATAGGTAGGTAGGTAGATATATAGATACAGATATGTAGGTAGGTAGATAGATAGATAGAGATAGGTAGGTAGGTAGATTGATAGATACAGATAGGTAGGTAGGTAGATAGATAGATACAGATAGGTAGGTAGGTAGGTAGATAGATACAGATATGTAGGTAGGTAGATAGATAGATAGAGATAGGTAGGTAGGTAGATTGATAGATAGAGATAGGTAGGTAGGTAGGTAGGTAGATAAATAGAGATATGTAGGTAGGTAGGTAGATAGATAGAGATAGGTAGGTAGGTAGGTAGATAGATACAGATAGGTAGGTAGGTAGATTGATAGATAGAGATAGGTAGGTAGATAGATAGATAGAGATAGATAGGTAGGTAGGTAGATTGATAGACAGATAGGTAGGTAGGTAGATATATAGATACAGATATGTAGGTAGGTAGATTGATAGATAGAGATAGGTAGGTAGGTAGATTGATAGATAGAGATAGGTAGTTAGGTAGATAGATAGATATAGATAGGTAGGTAGGTAGATATATAGATACAGATATGTAGGTAGGTAGATAGATAGATAGAGATAGGTAGGTAGGTAGATTGATAGATAGAGATAGGTAGGTAGGTAGATAGATAGATACAGATAGGTAGGTAGGTAGATTAATAGATAGAGATAGGTAGGTAGGTAGATAGATACAGATAGGTAGGTAGGTAGATAGATAGAGATAGGTAGGTATATAGATAGATACAGATAGGTAGGTAGGTAGATAGATAGATAGAGATAGGTAGGTAGGTAGATTGATAGATACAGATAGGTAGCTAGGTATATAGATAGATACAGATAGGTAGGTAGGTAGATTGATAGATAGAGATAGGTAGGTAGGTAGATTGATAGAGATAGGTAGGTAGGTAGGTAGATAGATACAGATAGGTAGGTAGATAGATAGATAGAGATAGGTAGGTAGGTAAATTGATAGATAGAGATAGGTAGGTAGGTAGGTAGATAGATAGAGATAGGTAGGTAGGTAGATAGATACAGATAGGTAGGTAGGTAGGTGCATAGATACAGATAGGTAGGTAGGTAGATAGATACAGATATGTAGGTAGGTAGATAGATAGATAGAGATAGGTAGGTAGGTAAATTGATAGATAGAGATAGGTAGGTAGGTAGGTAGATAGATAGAGATAGGTAGGTAGGTAGGTAGATAGATACAGATAGGTAGGTAGGTAGATTGATAGATAGAGATAGGTAGGTAGATAGATAGATAGAGATAGATAGGTAGGTAGGTAGATTGATAGACAGATAGGTAGGTAGGTATATATATAGATACAGATATGTAGGTAGGTAGATTGATAGATAGAGATAGGTAGGTAGGTAGATTGATAGATAGAGATAGGTAGTTAGGTAGATAGATAGATAGATAGATACAGATAGGTAGGTAGGTAGATATATAGATACAGATATGTAGGTAGGTAGATAGATAGATAGAGATAGGTAGGTAGGTAGATTGATAGATAGAGATAGGTAGGTAGGTAGATTGATAGATACAGATAGGTAGGTAGGTAGATAGATAGAGATAGGTAGGTAGGCAGATTGATAGATACAGATAGGTAGGTAGGTAGATAGATAGATAGAGATAGGTAGGTAGGTAGATAGATAGATAGAGATAGATAGGTAGGTAGGTAGATTGATAGATAGAGATAGGTAGGTAGGTAGATTGATAGAGATAGGTAGGTAGGTAGGTAGATAGATACAGAGAGGTAGGTAGATAGATAGATAGAGATAGGTAGGTAGGTAGATAGATAGATAGAGATAGATAGGTAGGTAGGTAGATTGATAGAGACAGATAGGTAGGTAGGTAGCTAGATAGATAGAGATAGGTAGGTATATAGATAGATGCAGATAGGTAGGTAAGTAGATTGATAGATAGAGATAGGTAGGTAGGTAGGTAGGTACATAGATAGAAATAGGTAGGTAGGTAGATAGATAGATACAGATAGGTAGGTAGGTAGATTGATAGATAGAGATAGGTAGGTAGGTAGATTGATAGATAGAGATAGGTAGATAGGTAGATAGATAGATACAGATAGGTAGGTAGGTAGATATATAGATACAGATATATAGGTAGGTAGATAGATAGATAGAGATAGGTAGGTAAGTAGATTGATAGATACAGATAGGTAGGTAGGTAGATATATAGATACAGATATGTAGGTAGGTAGATTGATAGATAGAGATAGGTAGGTAGGTAGATTGATAGATAGAGATAGGTAGTTAGGTAGATAGATAGATACAGATAGGTAGGTAGGTAGATATATAGATACAGATATGTAGGTAGGTAGATAGATAGATAGAGATAGGTAGGTAGGTAGATTGATAGATAGAGATAGGTAGGTAGGTAGATAGATAGATACAGATAGGTAGGTAGGTAGATTAATAGATAGAGATAGGTAGGTAGGTAGGTAGGTAGATAGATACAGATAGGTAGGTAGGTAGATAGATAGAGATAGGTAGGTATATAGATAGATACAGATAGGTAGGTAGGTAGATAGATAGATAGAGATAGGTAGGTAGGTAGATTGATAGATACAGATAGGTAGCTAGGTATATAGATAGATACAGATAGGTAGGTAGGTAGATTGATAGATAGAGATAGGTAGGTAGGTAGATTGATAGAGATAGGTAGGTAGGTAGGTAGATAGATACAGATAGGTAGGTAGATAGATAGATAGAGATAGGTAGGTAGGTAAATTGATAGATAGAGATAGGTAGGTAGGTAGGTAGATAGATAGAGATAGGTAGGTAGGTAGATAGATACAGATAGGTAGGTAGGTAGGTGGATAGATACAGATAGGTAGGTAGGTAGATAGATACAGATATGTAGGTAGGTAGATAGATAGATAGAGATAGGTAGGTAGGTAAATTGATAGATAGAGATAGGTAGGTAGGTAGGTAGATAGATAGAGATAGGTAGGTAGGTAGGTAGATAGATAGAGATAGGTAGGTAGGTAGGTAGATAGATACAGATAGGTAGGTAGGTAGATTGATAGATAGAGATAGGTAGGTAGATAGATAGATAGAGATAGATAGGTAGGTAGGTAGATTGATAGACAGATAGGTAGGTAGGTATATATATAGATACAGATATGTAGGTAGGTAGATTGATAGATAGAGATAGGTAGGTAGGTAGATTGATAGATAGAGATAGGTAGTTAGGTAGATAGATAGATAGATAGATACAGATAGGTAGGTAGGTAGATATATAGATACAGATATGTAGGTAGGTAGATAGATAGATAGAGATAGGTAGGTAGGTAGATTGATAGATAGAGATAGGTAGGTAGGTAGATTGATAGATACAGATAGGTAGGTAGGTAGATTGATAGATAGAGATAGGTAGATAGGTAGATAGATAGATACAGATAGGTAGGTAGGTAGATATATAGATACAGATATGTAGGTAGGTAGATAGATAGATAGAGATAGGTAGGTAAGTAGATTGATAGATACAGATAGGTAGGTAGGTATATAGATAGATACAGATAGGTAGGTAGGTAGATTGATAGATAGAGATAGGTAGGTAGGTAGATTGATCGAGATAGGTAGGTAGGTAGGTAGATAGATACAGATAGGTAGGTAGATAGATAGATAGAGATAGGTAGGTAGGTAGGTAGATAGATAGATAGATAGATAGATAGATAGATAGATAGATAGATAGATAGATAGATAGATAGATAGATAGATAGATAGATAGATAGATATAGGTAGGTAGGTAGATTGATAGATAGAGATAGGTAGGTAGGTAGATTGATAGATACAGATAGGTAGGTAGATAGATAGAGATAGGTAGGTAGGTAGGTAGATAGATAGAGATAGGTAGGTAGGTATATTGATAGATACAGATAGGTAGGTAGGTAGATTGATAGATAGAGATAGGTAGGTAGGTAGATAGATAGATAGAGATAGGTAGGTAGGTAGGTAGGTAGGTAGATAGATACAGATAGGTAGGTAGATTGATAGATAGAGATAGGTAGGTAGGTAGATAGATAGATACAGATAGGTAGGTAGGTAGATATATAGATCAGATATGTAGGTAGGTAGATAGATAGATACAGATAGGTAGGTAGGTAGGTAGATAGATAGAGATAGGTAGGTAGGTAGATTGATAGATACAGATAGGTAGGTAGGTAGATTGATAGATAGAGATAGAGATAGGTAGGTAGGTATATTGATAGATACAGATAGGTAGGTATGTAGGTAGATTGATAGAGATAGGTAGGTAGGTAGGTAGATTGATAGATAGAGATAGGTAGGTAGATAGATAGATAGAGATAGGTAGGTAGGTAGATTGATAGAGATAGGTAGGTAGGTAGGTAGATAGATAGAGATAGGTAGGTAGGTAGGTAGATTGATAGATACAGATAGGTAGGTAGGTAGATTGATAGAGATAGGTAGGTAGGTAGGTAGATTGATAGATACAGATAGGTAGGTAGGTAGATTGATAGATAGAGATAGGTAGATAGGTAGATAGATAGATACAGATAGGTAGGTAGGTAGATATATACAGATATGTAGGTAGGTAGATAGATAGATAGAGATAGGTAGGTAGGTAGATTGATAGATAGAGATAGGTAGGTACGTAGATAGATAGATACAGATAGGTAGGTAGGTAGATTGATAGATAGAGATAGGTAGGTAGGTAGTTAGATAGATAGAGATAGGTAGGTGGGTAGGTAGATAGAGATAGGTAGGTAGGTAGATTGATAGATAGAGATAGGTAGGTAGGTAAATTGATAGATACAGATAGGTAGGTAGGTAGATACATCGATAGAGATAGGTAGGTAGGTAGGTAGATAGATAGAGATAGGTAGGTAGGTAGATTGATAGATACAGATAGGTAGGTAGGTAGATTGATAGATAGAGATAGAGATAGGTAGGTAGGTATATTGATAGATACAGATAGGTAGGTAGGTAGATTGATAGATAGAGATAGGTAGGTAGGTAGATTGATAGATAGAGATAGGTAGGTAGGTAGATTGATAGATAGAGATAGGTAGGTAGGTAGATAGATAGATACAGATAGGTAGGTAGGTAGATTGATACATAGAGATAGGTAGGTAGGTAGATATATAGATACAGATATGTAGGTAGGTAGATAGATAGATAGATAGATAGATAGATAGATAGATAGATAGATAGATAGAGATAGGTAGGTAGGTAGATTGATAGATACAGATAGGTAGGTAGGTAGATAGATAGATACAGATAGGTAGGTAGGTAGGTAGATAGATACAGATATGTAGGTAGGTAGATAGATAGATAGAGATAGGTAGGTAGGTAGATTGATAGATAGAGATAGGTAGGTAGGTAGGTAGATAGATAGAGATAGGTAGGTAGGTAGGTAGATAGATAGAGATAGGTAGGTAGGTAGGTAGATAGATACAGATAGGTAGGTAGGTAGATTGATAGATAGAGATAGGTAGGTAGATAGATAGATAGAGATAGATAGGTAGGTAGGTAGATTGATAGACAGATAGGTAGGTAGGTAGATATATAGATACAGATATGTAGGTAGGTAGATTGATAGATAGAGATAGGTAGGTAGGTAGATTGATAGATAGAGATAGGTAGTTAGGTAGATAGATAGATACAGATAGGTAGGTAGGTAGATATATAGATACAGATATGTAGGTAGGTAGATAGATAGATAGAGATAGGTAGGTAGGTAGATTGATAGATAGAGATAGGTAGGTAGGTAGATAGATAGATACAGATAGGTAGGTAGGTAGATTAATAGATAGAGATAGGTAGGTAGGTAGGTAGATTGATAGAGACAGATAGGTAGGTAGGTAGATAGATAGATAGAGATAGGTAGGTATATAGATAGATACAGATAGGTAGGTAGGTAGATAGATAGATAGAGATAGGTAGGTATATAGATAGATACAGATAGGTAGGTAGGTAGATTGATAGATACAGATAGGTAGGTAGGTATATAGATAGATACAGATAGGTAGGTAGGTAGATTGATAGATAGAGATAGGTAGGTAGGTAGATTGATAGAGATAGGTAGGTAGGTAGGTAGATAGATACAGATAGGTAGGAAGATAGATAGATAGAGATAGGTAGGTAGGTAGATAGATAGATAGATAGATAGATAGATAGATAGATAGATAGATAGATAGATAGATAGATAGATAGATAGATAGATAGATAGATAGATAGATAGATAGAGATAGGTAGGTAGGTAGATTGATAGATAGAGATAGGTAGGTAGGTAGATAGATAGATACAGATAGGTAGGTAGGTAGATTGATAGATAGAGATAGGTAGGTAGGTAGATAGATAGATAGAGATAGGTAGGTAGGTAGGTAGGTAGGTAGATAGATACAGATAGGTAGGTAGATTGATAGATAGAGATAGGTAGGTAGGTAGATAGATAGATACAGATAGGTAGGTAGGTAGATATATAGATCAGATATGTAGGTAGGTAGATAGATAGATACAGATAGGTAGGTAGGTAGGTAGATAGATAGAGATAGGTAGGTAGGTAGATTGATAGATACAGATAGGTAGGTAGGTAGATTGATAGATAGAGATAGAGATAGGTAGGTAGGTATATTGATAGATACAGATAGGTAGGTAGGTAGGTAGATTGATAGAGATAGGTAGGTAGGTAGGTAGATTGATAGATAGAGATAGGTAGGTAGATAGATAGATAGAGATAGGTAGGTAGGTAGATTGATAGAGATAGGTAGGTAGGTAGGTAGATAGATAGAGATAGGTAGGTAGGTAGGTAGATTGATAGATACAGATAGGTAGGTAGGTAGATTGATAGAGATAGGTAGGTAGGTAGGTAGATTGATAGATACAGATAGGTAGGTAGGTAGATTGATAGATAGAGATAGGTAGATAGGTAGATAGATAGATACAGATAGGTAGGTAGGTAGATATATACAGATATGTAGGTAGGTAGATAGATAGATAGAGATAGGTAGGTAGGTAGATTGATAGATAGAGATAGGTAGGTACGTAGATAGATAGATACAGATAGGTAGGTAGGTAGATTGATAGATAGAGATAGGTAGGTAGGTAGTTAGATAGATAGAGATAGGTAGGTGGGTAGGTAGATAGAGATAGGTAGGTAGGTAGATTGATAGATAGAGATAGGTAGGTAGGTAAATTGATAGATACAGATAGGTAGGTAGGTAGATACATCGATAGAGATAGGTAGGTAGGTAGGTAGATAGATAGAGATAGGTAGGTAGGTAGATTGATAGATACAGATAGGTAGGTAGGTAGATTGATAGATAGAGATAGAGATAGGTAGGTAGGTATATTGATAGATACAGATAGGTAGGTAGGTAGATTGATAGATAGAGATAGGTAGGTAGGTAGATTGATAGATAGAGATAGGTAGGTAGGTAGATTGATAGATAGAGATAGGTAGGTAGGTAGATAGATAGATACAGATAGGTAGGTAGGTAGATTGATACATAGAGATAGGTAGGTAGGTAGATATATAGATACAGATATGTAGGTAGGTAGATAGATAGATAGATAGATAGATAGATAGATAGATAGATAGATAGATAGATAGATAGATAGATAGATAGAGATAGGTAGGTAGGTAGATTGATAGATACAGATAGGTAGGTAGGTAGATAGATAGATACAGATAGGTAGGTAGGTAGGTAGATAGATACAGATATGTAGGTAGGTAGATAGATAGATAGAGATAGGTAGGTAGGTAGATTGATAGATAGAGATAGGTAGGTAGGTAGGTAGATAGATAGAGATAGGTAGGTAGGTAGGTAGATAGATAGAGATAGGTAGGTAGGTAGGTAGATAGATACAGATAGGTAGGTAGGTAGATTGATAGATAGAGATAGGTAGGTAGATAGATAGATAGAGATAGATAGGTAGGTAGGTAGATTGATAGACAGATAGGTAGGTAGGTAGATATATAGATACAGATATGTAGGTAGGTAGATTGATAGATAGAGATAGGTAGGTAGGTAGATTGATAGATAGAGATAGGTAGTTAGGTAGATAGATAGATACAGATAGGTAGGTAGGTAGATATATAGATACAGATATGTAGGTAGGTAGATAGATAGATAGAGATAGGTAGGTAGGTAGATTGATAGATAGAGATAGGTAGGTAGGTAGATAGATAGATACAGATAGGTAGGTAGGTAGATTAATAGATAGAGATAGGTAGGTAGGTAGGTAGATTGATAGAGACAGATAGGTAGGTAGGTAGATAGATAGATAGAGATAGGTAGGTATATAGATAGATACAGATAGGTAGGTAGGTAGATAGATAGATAGAGATAGGTAGGTATATAGATAGATACAGATAGGTAGGTAGGTAGATTGATAGATACAGATAGGTAGGTAGGTATATAGATAGATACAGATAGGTAGGTAGGTAGATTGATAGATAGAGATAGGTAGGTAGGTAGATTGATAGAGATAGGTAGGTAGGTAGGTAGATAGATACAGATAGGTAGGAAGATAGATAGATAGAGATAGGTAGGTAGGTAGATAGATAGATAGATAGATAGATAGATAGATAGATAGATAGATAGATAGATAGATAGATAGATAGATAGATAGATAGATAGATATAGGTAGGTAGGTAGGTAGATTGATAGATAGAGATAGGTAGGTAGGTAGATTGATAGATACAGATAGGTAGGTAGGTAGATAGATAGATACAGATAGGTAGGTAGGTAGATTGATAGATAGAGATAGGTAGGTAGGTAGGTAGATAGATAGAGATAGGTAGGTAGGTAGATAGATAGAGATATGTAGGTAGGTAGGTAGATAGATACAGATAGGTAGGTAGGTAGATTGATAGATAGAGATAGGTAGGTATATAGATAGATACAGATAGGTAGGTAGGTAGATAGATAGATAGAGATAGGTAGGTAGGTAGATTGATAGATACAGATAGGTAGGTAGGGAGATTGATAGAGATAGGTAGGTAGGTAGGTAGGTAGATAGATACAGATAGGTAGGTAGATAGATAGATAGAGATAGGTAGGTAGGTAGGAAGATAGATAGATAGAGATAGGTAGGTAGGTAGATAGATAGATAGAGATAGGGAGATATGTAGATAGATAGATAGAGATAGGTAGGTATATAGATAGATACAGATAGGTAGGTAGGTAGATTGATAGATAGAGATAGGTAGGTAGGTAGACTGATAGATAGAGATAGGTAGGTAGGTAGGTAGATTGATAGAGATAGGTAGGTAGGTAGGTAGATAGATACAGATAGGTAGGTAGATAGATAGATAGAGATAGGTAGGTAGGTAGATAGATAGATAGAGATAGGTAGGTAGGTAGATAGATAGATAGAGATAAGTCGGTAGGTAGATAGATAGATAGAGATAGGGAGATAGGTAGATAGAAAGATACAGATAGGTAGGTAGGTAGATAGATAGATAGAGATAGGTAGGTAGGTAGATAGATAGATACAGATAGGTAGGTAGGTAGATAGATAGATAGAGATAGGTAGGTAGGTAGGTAGGTAGATAGATAGAGATAGGTAGGTAGGTAGATTGATCGAGATAGGTAGGTAGGTAGGTAGATAGATACAGATAGGTAGGTAGATAGATAGATAGAGATAGGTAGGTAGGTAGTAGGTAGATAGATAGATAGATAGATAGATAGATAGATAGATAGATAGATAGATAGATAGATAGATAGATAGATAGATAGATAGATAGATAGATAGATATAGGTAGGTAGGTAGATTGATAGATAGAGATAGGTAGGTAGGTAGATTGATAGATACAGATAGGTAGGTAGATAGATAGAGATAGGTAGGTAGGTAGGTAGATAGATAGAGATAGGTAGGTAGGTATATTGATAGATACAGATAGGTAGGTAGGTAGATTGATAGATAGAGATAGGTAGGTAGGTAGATAGATAGATAGAGATAGGTAGGTAGGTAGGTAGGTAGGTAGATAGATACAGATAGGTAGGTAGATTGATAGATAGAGATAGGTAGGTAGGTAGATAGATAGATACAGATAGGTAGGTAGGTAGATATATAGATCAGATATGTAGGTAGGTAGATAGATAGATACAGATAGGTAGGTAGGTAGGTAGATAGATAGAGATAGGTAGGTAGGTAGATTGATAGATACAGATAGGTAGGTAGGTAGATTGATAGATAGAGATAGAGATAGGTAGGTAGGTATATTGATAGATACAGATAGGTAGGTAGGTAGGTAGATTGATAGAGATAGGTAGGTAGGTAGGTAGATTGATAGATAGAGATAGGTAGGTAGATAGATAGATAGAGATAGGTAGGTAGGTAGATTGATAGAGATAGGTAGGTAGGTAGGTAGATAGATAGAGATAGGTAGGTAGGTAGGTAGATTGATAGATACAGATAGGTAGGTAGGTAGATTGATAGAGATAGGTAGGTAGGTAGGTAGATTGATAGATACAGATAGGTAGGTAGGTAGATTGATAGATAGAGATAGGTAGATAGGTAGATAGATAGATACAGATAGGTAGGTAGGTAGATATATACAGATATGTAGGTAGGTAGATAGATAGATAGAGATAGGTAGGTAGGTAGATTGATAGATAGAGATAGGTAGGTACGTAGATAGATAGATACAGATAGGTAGGTAGGTAGATTGATAGATAGAGATAGGTAGGTAGGTAGTTAGATAGATAGAGATAGGTAGGTGGGTAGGTAGATAGAGATAGGTAGGTAGGTAGATTGATAGATAGAGATAGGTAGGTAGGTAAATTGATAGATACAGATAGGTAGGTAGGTAGATACATCGATAGAGATAGGTAGGTAGGTAGGTAGATAGATAGAGATAGGTAGGTAGGTAGATTGATAGATACAGATAGGTAGGTAGGTAGATTGATAGATAGAGATAGAGATAGGTAGGTAGGTATATTGATAGATACAGATAGGTAGGTAGGTAGATTGATAGATAGAGATAGGTAGGTAGGTAGATTGATAGATAGAGATAGGTAGGTAGGTAGATTGATAGATAGAGATAGGTAGGTAGGTAGATAGATAGATACAGATAGGTAGGTAGGTAGATTGATACATAGAGATAGGTAGGTAGGTAGATATATAGATACAGATATGTAGGTAGGTAGATAGATAGATAGATAGATAGATAGATAGATAGATAGATGATAGATAGATAGATAGATAGATAGATAGATAGATAGATAGATAGATAGATAGAGATAGGTAGGTAGGTAGATTGATAGATACAGATAGGTAGGTGTAGATAGATAGATACAGATAGGTAGGTAGGTAGGTAGATAGATACAGATATGTAGGTAGGTAGATAGATAGATAGATAGAGATAGGTAGGTAGGTAGATTGATAGATAGAGATAGGTAGGTAGGTAGGTAGATAGATAGAGATAGGTAGGTAGGTAGGTAGATAGATAGAGATAGGTAGGTAGGTAGGTAGATAGATACAGATAGGTAGGTAGGTAGATTGATAGATAGAGATAGGTAGGTAGATAGATAGATAGAGATAGATAGGTAGGTAGGTAGATTGATAGACAGATAGGTAGGTAGGTAGATATATAGATACAGATATGTAGGTAGGTAGATTGATAGATAGAGATAGGTAGGTAGGTAGATTGATAGATAGAGATAGGTAGTTAGGTAGATAGATAGATACAGATAGGTAGGTAGGTAGATATATAGATACAGATATGTAGGTAGGTAGATAGATAGATAGAGATAGGTAGGTAGGTAGATTGATAGATAGAGATAGGTAGGTAGGTAGATAGATAGATACAGATAGGTAGGTAGGTAGATTAATAGATAGAGATAGGTAGGTAGGTAGGTAGGTAGATTGATAGAGACAGATAGGTAGGTAGGTAGATAGATAGATAGAGATAGGTAGGTATATAGATAGATACAGATAGGTAGGTAGGTAGATAGATAGATAGAGATAGGTAGGTATATAGATAGATACAGATAGGTAGGTAGGTAGATTGATAGATACAGATAGGTAGGTAGGTATATAGATAGATACAGATAGGTAGGTAGGTAGATTGATAGATAGAGATAGGTAGGTAGGTAGATTGATAGAGATAGGTAGGTAGGTAGGTAGATAGATACAGATAGGTAGGAAGATAGATAGATAGAGATAGGTAGGTAGGTAGGTAGATAGATAGATAGATAGATAGATAGATAGATAGATAGATAGATAGATAGATAGATAGATAGATAGATAGATAGATATAGGTAGGTAGGTAGGTAGATTGATAGATAGAGATAGGTAGGTAGGTAGATTGATAGATACAGATAGGTAGGTAGGTAGATAGATAGATACAGATAGGTAGGTAGGTAGATTGATAGATAGAGATAGGTAGGTAGGTAGGTAGATAGATAGAGATAGGTAGGTAGGTAGATAGATAGAGATATGTAGGTAGGTAGGTAGATAGATACAGATAGGTAGGTAGGTAGATTGATAGATAGAGATAGGTAGGTATATAGATAGATACAGATAGGTAGGTAGGTAGATAGATAGATAGAGATAGGTAGGTAGGTAGATTGATAGATACAGATAGGTAGGTAGGGAGATTGATAGAGATAGGTAGGTAGGTAGGTAGGTAGATAGATACAGATAGGTAGGTAGATAGATAGATAGAGATAGGTAGGTAGGTAGGAAGATAGATAGATAGAGATAGGTAGGTAGGTAGATAGATAGATAGAGATAGGGAGATATGTAGATAGATAGATAGAGATAGGTAGGTATATAGATAGATACAGATAGGTAGGTAGGTAGATTGATAGATAGAGATAGGTAGGTAGGTAGACTGATAGATAGAGATAGGTAGGTAGTAGGTAGATTGATAGAGATAGGTAGGTAGGTAGATAGATAGATACAGATAGGTAGGTAGATAGATAGATAGAGATAGGTAGGTAGGTAGATAGATAGATAGAGATAGGTAGGTAGGTAGATAGATAGATAGAGATAAGTCGGTAGGTAGATAGATAGATAGAGATAGGGAGATAGGTAGATAGAAAGATACAGATAGGTAGGTAGGTAGATAGATAGATAGAGATAGGTAGGTAGGTAGATAGATAGATACAGATAGGTAGGTAGGTAGATAGATAGATAGAGATAGGTAGGTAGGTAGGTAGGTAGATAGATAGAGATAGGTAGGTAGGTAAATTGATAGATAGAGATAGGTAGGTAGGTAGGTAGATAGATAGAGATAGGTAGGTAGGTAGGTAGATAGATAGAGATAGGTAGGTAGGTAGGTAGATAGATACAGATAGGTAGGTAGGTAGATTGATAGATAGAGATAGGTAGGTAGATAGATAGATAGAGATAGATAGGTAGGTAGGTAGATTGATAGACAGATAGGTAGGTAGGTATATATATAGATACAGATATGTAGGTAGGTAGATTGATAGATAGAGATAGGTAGGTAGGTAGATTGATAGATAGAGATAGGTAGTTAGGTAGATAGATAGATAGATAGATAGATAGATACAGATAGGTAGGTAGGTAGATATATAGATACAGATATGTAGGTAGGTAGATAGATAGATAGAGATAGGTAGGTAGGTAGATAGATAGATAGAGATAGATAGGTAGGTAGGTAGATTGATAGATAGAGATAGGTAGGTAGGTAGATTGATAGAGATAGGTAGGTAGGTAGGTAGATAGATACAGAGAGGTAGGTAGATAGATAGATAGAGATAGGTAGGTAGGTAGATAGATAGATAGAGATAGATAGGTAGGTAGGTAGATTGATAGAGACAGATAGGTAGGTAGGTAGCTAGATAGATAGAGATAGGTAGGTATATAGATAGATGCAGATAGGTAGGTAAGTAGATTGATAGATAGAGATAGGTAGGTAGGTAGGTAGGTACATAGATAGAAATAGGTAGGTAGGTAGATAGATAGATACAGATAGGTAGGTAGGTAGATTGATAGATAGAGATAGGTAGGTAGGTAGATTGATAGATAGAGATAGGTAGATAGGTAGATAGATAGATACAGATAGGTAGGTAGGTAGATATATAGATACAGATATGTAGGTAGGTAGATAGATAGATAGAGATAGGTAGGTAAGTAGATTGATAGATACAGATAGGTAGGTAGGTATATAGATAGATACAGATAGGTAGGTAGGTAGATTGATAGATAGAGATAGGTAGGTAGGTAGGTAGATAGATACAGATAGGTAGGTAGATAGATAGATAGAGATAGGTAGGTAGGTAGGTAGATAGATAGATAGATAGATAGATAGATAGATAGATAGATAGATAGATAGATAGATAGATAGATAGATAGATAGATAGATAGATAGATAGATATAGGTAGGTAGGTAGATTGATAGATAGAGATAGGTAGGTAGGTAGATTGATAGATACAGATAGGTAGGTAGATAGATAGAGATAGGTAGGTAGGTAGGTAGATAGATAGAGATAGGTAGGTAGGTATATTGATAGATACAGATAGGTAGGTAGGTAGATTGATAGATAGAGATAGGTAGGTAGGTAGATAGATAGGTAGAGATAGGTAGGTAGGTAGGTAGGTAGGTAGATAGATACAGATAGGTAGGTAGATTGATAGATAGAGATAGGTAGGTAGGTAGATAGATAGATACAGATAGGTAGGTAGGTAGATATATAGATCAGATATGTAGGTAGGTAGATAGATAGATACAGATAGGTAGGTAGGTAGGTAGATAGATAGAGATAGGTAGGTAGGTAGATTGATAGATACAGATAGGTAGGTAGGTAGATTGATAGATAGAGATAGAGATAGGTAGGTAGGTATATTGATAGATACAGATAGGTAGGTAGGTAGGTAGATTGATAGAGATAGGTAGGTAGGTAGGTAGATTGATAGATAGAGATAGGTAGGTAGATAGATAGATAGAGATAGGTAGGTAGGTAGATTGATAGAGATAGGTAGGTAGGTAGGTAGATAGATAGAGATAGGTAGGTAGGTAGGTAGATTGATAGATACAGATAGGTAGGTAGGTAGATTGATAGAGATAGGTAGGTAGGTAGGTAGATTGATAGATACAGATAGGTAGGTAGGTAGATTGATAGATAGAGATAGGTAGATAGGTAGATAGATAGATACAGATAGGTAGGTAGGTAGATATATACAGATATGTAGGTAGGTAGATAGATAGATAGAGATAGGTAGGTAGGTAGATTGATAGATAGAGATAGGTAGGTACGTAGATAGATAGATACAGATAGGTAGGTAGGTAGATTGATAGATAGAGATAGGTAGGTAGGTAGTTAGATAGATAGAGATAGGTAGGTGGGTAGGTAGATAGAGATAGGTAGGTAGGTAGATTGATAGATAGAGATAGGTAGGTAGGTAAATTGATAGATACAGATAGGTAGGTAGGTAGATACATCGATAGAGATAGGTAGGTAGGTAGGTAGATAGATAGAGATAGGTAGGTAGGTAGATTGATAGATACAGATAGGTAGGTAGGTAGATTGATAGATAGAGATAGAGATAGGTAGGTAGGTATATTGATAGATACAGATAGGTAGGTAGGTAGATTGATAGATAGAGATAGGTAGGTAGGTAGATTGATAGATAGAGATAGGTAGGTAGGTAGATTGATAGATAGAGATAGGTAGGTAGGTAGATAGATAGATACAGATAGGTAGGTAGGTAGATTGATACATAGAGATAGGTAGGTAGGTAGATATATAGATACAGATATGTAGGTAGGTAGATAGATAGATAGATAGATAGATAGATAGATAGATAGATAGATAGATAGATAGATAGATAGATAGATAGATAGATAGATAGAGATAGGTAGGTAGGTAGATTGATAGATACAGATAGGTAGGTAGGTAGGTAGATAGATACAGATATGTAGGTAGGTAGATAGATAGATAGAGATAGGTAGGTAGGTAGATTGATAGATAGAGATAGGTAGGTAGGTAGGTAGATAGATAGAGATAGGTAGGTAGGTAGGTAGATAGATAGAGATAGGTAGGTAGGTAGGTAGATAGATACAGATAGGTAGGTAGGTAGATTGATAGATAGAGATAGGTAGGTAGATAGATAGATAGAGATAGATAGGTAGGTAGGTAGATTGATAGACAGATAGGTAGGTAGGTAGATATATAGATACAGATATGTAGGTAGGTAGATTGATAGATAGAGATAGGTAGGTAGGTAGATTGATAGATAGAGATAGGTAGTTAGGTAGATAGATAGATACAGATAGGTAGGTAGGTAGATATATAGATACAGATATGTAGGTAGGTAGATAGATAGATAGAGATAGGTAGGTAGGTAGATTGATAGATAGAGATAGGTAGGTAGGTAGATAGATAGATACAGATAGGTAGGTAGGTAGATTAATAGATAGAGATAGGTAGGTAGGTAGGTAGATTGATAAAGACAGATAGGTAGGTAGGTAGATAGATAGATAGAGATAGGTAGGTATATAGATAGATACAGATAGGTAGGTAGGTAGATAGATAGATAGAGATAGGTAGGTATATAGATAGATACAGATAGGTAGGTAGGTAGATTGATAGATACAGATAGGTAGGTAGGTATATAGATAGATACAGATAGGTAGGTAGGTAGATTGATAGATAGAGATAGGTAGGTAGGTAGATTGATAGAGATAGGTAGGTAGGTAGGTAGGTAGATAGATACAGATAGGTAGGAAGATAGATAGATAGAGATAGGTAGGTAGGTAGATAGATAGATAGATAGATAGATAGATAGATAGATAGATAGATAGATAGATAGATAGATAGATAGATAGATAGATAGATAGATAGATAGATATAGGTAGGTAGGTAGGTAGATTGATAGATAGAGATAGGTAGGTAGGTAGATTGATAGATACAGATAGGTAGGTAGGTAGGTAGATAGATACAGATAGGTAGGTAGGTAGATTGATAGATAGAGATAGGTAGGTAGGTAGGTAGATAGATAGAGATAGGTAGGTAGGTAGATAGATAGAGATATGTAGGTAGGTAGGTAGATAGATACAGATAGGTAGGTAGGTAGATTGATAGATAGAGATAGGTAGGTATATAGATAGATACAGATAGGTAGGTAGGTAGATAGATAGATAGAGATAGGTAGGTAGGTAGATTGATAGATACAGATAGGTAGGTAGGGAGATTGATAGAGATAGGTAGGTAGGTAGGTAGGTAGATAGATACAGATAGGTAGGTAGATAGATAGATAGAGATAGGTAGGTAGGTAGGAAGATAGATAGATAGAGATAGGTAGGTAGGTAGATAGATAGATAGAGATAGGGAGATATGTAGATAGATAGATAGATAGAGATAGGTAGGTATATAGATAGATACAGATAGGTAGGTAGGTAGATTGATAGATAGAGATAGGTAGGTAGGTAGACTGATAGATAGAGATAGGTAGGTAGGTAGGTAGATTGATAGAGATAGGTAGGTAGGTAGGTAGATAGATACAGATAGGTAGGTAGATAGATAGATAGAGATAGGTAGGTAGGTAGATAGATAGATAGAGATAGGTAGGTAGGTAGATAGATAGATAGAGATAAGTCGGTAGGTAGATAGATAGATAGAGATAGGGAGATAGGTAGATAGAAAGATACAGATAGGTAGGTAGGTAGATAGATAGATAGAGATAGGTAGGTAGGTAGATAGATAGATACAGATAGGTAGGTAGGTAGATAGATAGATAGAGATAGGTAGGTAGGTAGGTAGGTAGATAGATAGAGATAGGTAGGTAGGTAGATTGATATATAGACATAGGTAGGTAGGTAGGTAGATAGATAGAGATAGGTAGGTAGGTAGATTGATAGAGATAGGTAGGTAGGTAGATAGATAGATAGATAGAGATAGGTAGGTAGGTAGATAGATAGATACAGATATGTAGGTAGGTAGATAGATAGATACAGATCGGTAGGTAGCTAGATAGATAGATAGAGATAGGTAGGTAGGTAGATAGATAGATAGAGATAGGTAGGTAGGTAGATAGATAGATAGAGATAGGTAGGTAGGTAGATAGATAGATACAGATAGGTAGGTAGATAGATAGATAGAGATAGGTAGGTAGGTAGATAGATAGAGATAGATAGGTATGTAGGTAGATTGATAGAGACAGATAGGTAAGTAGGTAGATAGATAGATAGAGATAGGTAGGTAGGTAGATAGATAGAGATAGGTAGGTAGGTAGATTGATAGATAGAGATAGGTAGGTAGGTAGGTACATAGATAGAAATAGGTAGGTAGGTAGATAGATAGAGATAGGTAGGTAGGTAGATTGATAGATAGAGATAGGTAGATAGGTAGATAGATAGATACAGATAGGTAGGTAGGTAGATATATAGATACAGATATGTAGGTAGGTAGATAGATTGATAGAGATAGGTAGGTAGGTAGATTGATAGATACAGATAGGTAGGTAGGTATATAGATAGATACAGATAGGTAGGTAGGTAGATTGATAGATACAGATAGGTAGGTAGGTAGATTGATAGATAGAGATAGGTAGGTAGGTAGATTGATAGAGATAGGTAGGTAGGTAGGTAGGTAGATAGATATAGATAGGTAGGTAGATAGATAGAGATAGGTAGGCAGGTAGGTAGGTAGATAGATAGATAGATAGAGATAGGTAGGTAGGTAGATTGATAGATAGAGATAGGTAGGTAGGTAGATTGATAGATAGAGATATGTAGATAGATAGATAGATACAGATAGGTAGGTAGGTAGATATATAGATACAGATATGTAGGTAGGTAGATAGATAGATAGAGATAGGTAGGTAGGTAGATTGATAGATAGAGATAGGTAGGTAGGTAGATAGATAGATACAGATAGGTAGGTAGGTAGATTGATAGATAGAGATAGGTAGGTAGGTAGATAGATAGATAGAGATAGGTAGGTAGGTAGATTGATAGATAGAGATAGGTAGGTAGGTAGGCAGATAGATAGATAGAGATAGGTAGGTAGGTAGATAGATAGATAGAGATAGGTAGGTAGGTAGATAGATAGATAGAGATAGGTAGGTAGGTAGATTGATAGATACAGATAGGTAGGTAGGTATATAGATAGATACAGATAGGTAGGTAGGTAGATTGATAGAGATAGGTAGGTAGGTAGATTGATAGAGATAGGTAGGTAGGTAAGTAGATAGATACAGATAGGTAGGTAGATAGATAGATAGAGATAGGTAGGTAGTAGGTAGGTAGATAGATAGATAGATAGATAGATAGATAGATAGATAGAGATAGGTAGGTATGTAGGTAGATTGATAGATAGAGATAGGTAGGTAGGTAGATTGATAGATACAGATAGGTAGGTAGGTAGAAAGATAGATACAGATAGGTAGGTAGGTAGATTGATAGATAGAGATAGGTAGGTAGGTAGATAGATAGATACAGATAGGTAGGTAGGTAGATAGATTTATAGAGATAGGTAGGTAGGTAGATTGATAGATACAGATAGGTAGGTAGGTAGATAGATAGATACAGATAGGTAGGTAGGTAGGTAGATAGATACAGATAGGTAGGTAGGTAGATAGATAGATAGAGATAGGTAGGTAGGTAGATTGATAGATAGAGATAGGTAGGTAGGTAGGTAGATAGATACAGAGAGGTAGGTAGTTAGATAGATAGAGATAGGTAGGTAGGTAGATAGATAGATAGAGATAGATAGGTAGGTAGGTAGATTGATAGAGACAGATATGTAGGTAGGTAGATAGATAGATAGAGATAGGTAGGTAGGTAGATAGATAGAGATAGGTAGGTAGGTAGAATGATAGATAGAGATAGGTAGGTAGGTAGGTACATAGATAGAAATAGGTAGGTAGGTAGATAGATAGATACAGATAGGTAGGTAGGTAGATTGATAGATAGAGATAGGTAGATAGGTAGATAGATAGATACAGATAGGTAGGTAGGTAGATATATAGATACAGATATGTAGGTAGGTAGATAGATAGATAGAGATAGGTAGGTAGGTAGATTGATAGATACAGATAGGTAGGTAGGTATATAGATAGATACAGATAGGTAGGTAGGTAGATTGATAGAGATAGGTAGGTAGGTAGATTGATATAGGTCGGTAGGTAAGTGGATAGATACAGATAGGTAGGTAGATAGATAGATAGAGATAGGTAGGTAGGTAGATAGATAGATAGATAGATAAATAGATAGATAGATAGATAGATAGATAGATAGATAGATAGATAGAGATAGGTAGGTAGGTAGGTAGGTAGATTGATAGATAGAGATAGGTAGGTAGGTAGATTGATAGATACAGATAGGTAGGTAGGTAGATAGATAGATAGAGATAGATAGGTAGGTAGGTAGATTGATAGAGACAGATAGGTAGGTAGGTAGATAGATAGATAGAGATAGGTAGGTAGGAAGATAGATAGAGATAGGTAGGTAGGTAGATTGATAGAGATAGGTAGATAGGTAGGTACATAGATAGAAATAGGTAGGTAGGTAGGTAGATAGATAGATACAGATAGGTAGGTAGGTAGATTGATAGATAGAGATAGGTAGGTAGGTAGATTGATAGATAGAGATAGGTAGATAGGTAGATAGATAGATACAAATAGGTAGGTAGGTAGATATATAGATACAGATATGTAGGTAGGTAGATAGATAGATAGAGATAGGTAGGTAGGTAGATTGATAGATACAGATAGGTAGGTAGGTATATAGATAGATACAGATAGGTAGGTAGGTAGATTGATAGAGATAGGTAGGTAGGTAGATTGATAGAGATAGGTAGGTAGGTAAGTAGATAGATACAGATAGGTAGGTAGATAGATAGATAGAGATAGGTAGGTAGGTAGGTAGATAGATAGATAGATAGATAGATAGATAGATAGATAGGTAGGTAGGTAGGTAGGTAGGTAGGTAGGTAGGTAGGTAGGTAGGTAGGTAGGTAGGTAGGTAGGTAGATAGATAGATAGATAGATAGATAGATAGATAGATAGATAGATAGATAGATAGATAGATAGATAGATAGATAGATAGATAGAGATAGGTAGGTAGGTAGGTAGATTGATAGATAGAGATAGGTAGGTAGGTAGATTGATAAATACAGAAAGGTAGGTAGGTAGATAGATAGATACAGATAGGTAGGTAGGTAGATTGATAGATAGAGATAGGTAGGTAGGTAGATATATAGATACAGATATGTAGGTAGGTAGATAGATTTATAGAGATAGGTAGGTAGGTAGATTGATAGATACAGATAGGTAGGTAGGTAGATAGATAGATACAGATAGGTAGGTTGGTAGGTAGATAGATACAGATATGTAGGTAGGTAGATAGATAGATAGAGATAGGTAGGTAGGTAGATTGATAGATAGAGATAGGTAGGTAGGTAGGTAGATAGAAAGAGATAGGTAGGTAGGTAGGTAGATAGATAGAGATAGGTAGGTAGGTAGGTAGGTAGGTAGATAGATACAGATAGGTAGGTAGGTAGATTGATGGATAGAGATAGGTAGGTAGATAGATAGATAGAGATAGATAGGTAGGTAGGTAGATTGATAGACAGATAGGTAGGTAGGTAGATATATAGATACAGATATGTAGGTAGGTAGATTGATAGATAGAGATAGGTAGGTAGGTAGATTGATAGATAGAGATAGGTAGATAGGTAGATAGGTAGATAGATAGATACAGATAGGTAGGTAGGTAGATATATAGATACAGATATGTAGGTAGGTAGATTGATAGATAGAGATAGGTTGGTAGGTAGATTGATAGAGATAGGTAGTTAGGTAGGTAGATAGATACAGATAGGTAGGTAGATAGATAGATAGAGATAGGTAGGTAGGTAGATAGATAGATAGATAGATAGATAGATAGATAGATAGATAGATAGATAGATAGATAGATAGAGATAGGTAGGTATGTAGGTAGATTGATAGATAGAGATAGGTAGGTAGGTAGATTGATAGATACAGATAGGTAGGTAGGTAGGTAGATAGATAGATAGATACAGATAGGTAGGTAGGTAGATTGATAGATAGAGATAGGTAGGTAGGTAGATAGATAGATACAGATAGGTAGGTAGGTAGATAGATTTATAGAGATAGGTAGGTAGGTAGATTGATAGATACAGATAGGTAGGTAGGTAGATAGATAGATACAGATAGGTAGGTAGGTAGGTAGATAGATACAGATAGGTAGGTAGGTAGATAGATAGATAGAGATAGGTAGGTAGGTAGATTGATAGATAGAGATAGGTAGGTAGGTAGGTAGATAGATACAGAGAGGTAGGTAGATAGATAGATAGAGATAGGTAGGTAGGTAGATAGATAGATAGAGATAGATAGGTAGGTAGGTAGATTGATAGAGACAGATAGGTAGGTAGGTAGATAGATAGATAGAGATAGGTAGGTAGGTAGATAGATAGAGATAGGTAGGTAGGTAGAATGATAGATAGAGATAGGTAGGTAGGTAGGTACATAGATAGAAATAGGTAGGTAGGTAGATAGATAGATACAGATAGGTAGGTAGGTAGATTGATAGATAGAGATAGGTAGATAGGTAGATAGATAGATACAGATAGGTTGGTAGGTAGATATATAGATACAGATATGTAGGTAGGTAGATAGATAGATAGAGATAGGTAGGTAGGTAGATTGATAGATACAGATAGGTAGGTAGGTATATAGATAGATACAGATAGGTAGGTAGGTAGATTGATAGAGATAGGTAGGTAGGTAGATTGATATAGGTAGGTAGGTAAGTAGATAGATACAGATAGGTAGGTAGATAGATAGATAGAGATAGGTAGGTAGGTAGATAGATAGATAGATAGATAGATAGATAGATAGATAGATAGATAGATAGATAGATAGAGATAGGTAGGTAGGTAGGTAGGTAGATTGATAGATAGAGATAGGTAGGTAGGTAGATTGATAGATACAGATAGGTAGGTAGGTAGATAGATAGATAGAGATAGATAGGTAGGTAGGTAGATTGATAGAGACAGATAGGTAGGTAGGTAGATAGATAGATAGAGATAGGTAGGTAGGAAGATAGATAGAGATAGGTAGGTAGGTAGATTGATAGATAGAGATAGGTAGATAGGTAGGTACATAGATAGAAATAGGTAGGTAGGTAGGTAGATAGATAGATACAGATAGGTAGGTAGGTAGATTGATAGATAGAGATCGGTAGGTAGGTAGATTGATAGATAGAGATAGGTAGATAGGTAGATAGATAGATACAAAAAGGTAGGTAGGTAGATATATAGATACAGATATGTAGGTAGGTAGATAGATAGATAGAGATAGGTAGGTAGGTAGATTGATAGATACAGATAGGTAGGTAGGTATATAGATAGATACAGATAGGTAGGTAGGTAGATTGATAGAGATAGGTAGGTAGGTAGATTGATAGAGATAGGTAGGTAGGTAAGTAGATAGATACAGATAGGTAGGTAGATAGATAGATAGAGATAGGTAGGTAGGTAGGTAGATAGATAGATAGATAGATAGATAGATAGATAGATAGATAGATAGATAGGTAGGTAGGTAGGTAGGTAGGTAGGTAGGTAGGTAGGTAGGTAGGTAGGTAGGTAGATAGATAGATAGATAGATAGATAGATAGATAGATAGATAGATAGATAGATAGATAGATAGATAGATAGAGATAGGTAGGTAGGTAGGTAGATTGATAGATAGAGATAGGTAGGTAGGTAGATTGATAGATACAGATAGGTAGGTAGGTAGATAGATAGATACAGATAGTTAGGTAGGTAGATTGATAGATAGAGATAGGTAGGTAGGTAGATATATAGATACAGATATGTAGGTAGGTAGATAGATTTATAGAGATAGGTAGGTAGGTAGATTGATAGATACAGATAGGTAGGTAGGTAGATAGATAGATACAGATAGGTAGGTTGGTAGGTAGATAGATACAGATATGTAGGTAGGTAGATAGATAGATAGAGATAGGTAGGTAGGTAGATTGATAGATAGAGATAGGTAGGTAGGTAGGTAGATAGATAGAGATAGGTAGGTAGGTAGGTAGATAGATAGAGATAGGTAGGTAGGTAGGTAGATAGATAGATAGATAGATAGATAGATAGATAGATAGGTAGGTAGGTAGGTAGGTAGGTAGGTAGGTAGGTAGGTAGGTAGGTAGGTAGATAGATAGATAGATAGATAGATAGATAGATAGATAGATAGATAGATAGATAGAGATAGGTAGGTAGGTAGGTAGATTGATAGATAGAGATAGGTAGGTAGGTAGATTGATAAATACAGAAAGGTAGGTAGGTAGATAGATAGATACAGATAGGTAGGTAGGTAGATTGATAGATAGAGATAGGTAGGTAGGTAGATATATAGATACAGATATGTAGGTAGGTAGATAGATTTATAGAGATAGGTAGGTAGGTAGATTGATAGATACAGATAGGTAGGTAGGTAGATAGATAGATACAGATAGGTAGGTTGGTAGGTAGATAGATACAGATATGTAGGTAGGTAGATAGATAGATAGAGATAGGTAGGTAGGTAGATTGATAGATAGAGATAGGTAGGTAGGTAGGTAGATAGAAAGAGATAGGTAGGTAGGTAGGTAGATAGATAGAGATAGGTAGGTAGGTAGGTAGGTAGGTAGATAGATACAGATAGGTAGGTAGGTAGATTGATGGATAGAGATAGGTAGGTAGATAGATAGATAGAGATAGATAGGTAGGTAGGTAGATTGATAGACAGATAGGTAGGTAGGTAGATATATAGATACAGATATGTAGGTAGGTAGATTGATAGATAGAGATAGGTAGGTAGGTAGATTGATAGATAGAGATAGGTAGATAGGTAGATAGGTAGATAGATAGATACAGATAGGTAGGTAGGTAGATATATAGATACAGATATGTAGGTAGGTAGATTGATAGATAGAGATAGGTTGGTAGGTAGATTGATAGAGATAGGTAGTTAGGTAGGTAGATAGATACAGATAGGTAGGTAGATAGATAGATAGAGATAGGTAGGTAGGTAGATAGATAGATAGATAGATAGATAGATAGATAGATAGATAGATAGATAGATAGATAGATAGATAGAGATAGGTAGGTATGTAGGTAGATTGATAGATAGAGATAGGTAGGTAGGTAGATTGATAGATACAGATAGGTAGGTGGGTAGGTAGGTAGATAGATAGATAGATACAGATAGGTAGGTAGGTAGATTGATAGATAGAGATAGGTAGGTAGGTAGATAGATAGATACAGATAGGTAGGTAGGTAGATAGATTTATAGAGATAGGTAGGTAGGTAGATTGATAGATACAGATAGGTAGGTAGGTAGATAGATAGATACAGATAGGTAGGTAGGTAGGTAGATAGATACAGATAGGTAGGTAGGTAGATAGATAGATAGAGATAGGTAGGTAGGTAGATTGATAGATAGAGATAGGTAGGTAGGTAGGTAGATAGATACAGAGAGGTAGGTAGATAGATAGATAGAGATAGGTAGGTAGGTAGATAGATAGATAGAGATAGATAGGTAGGTAGGTAGATTGATAGAGACAGATAGGTAGGTAGGTAGATAGATAGATAGAGATAGGTAGGTAGGTAGATAGATAGAGATAGGTAGGTAGGTAGAATGATAGATAGAGATAGGTAGGTAGGTAGGTACATAGATAGAAATAGGTAGGTAGGTAGATAGATAGATACAGATAGGTAGGTAGGTAGATTGATAGATAGAGATAGGTAGATAGGTAGATAGATAGATACAGATAGGTTGGTAGGTAGATATATAGATACAGATATGTAGGTAGGTAGATAGATAGATAGAGATAGGTAGGTAGGTAGATTGATAGATACAGATAGGTAGGTAGGTATATAGATAGATACAGATAGGTAGGTAGGTAGATTGATAGAGATAGGTAGGTAGGTAGATTGATATAGGTAGGTAGGTAAGTAGATAGATACAGATAGGTAGGTAGATAGATAGATAGAGATAGGTAGGTAGGTAGATAGATAGATAGATAGATAGATAGATAGATAGATAGATAGATAGATAGAGATAGGTAGGTAGGTAGGTAGGTAGATTGATAGATAGAGATAGGTAGGTAGGTAGATTGATAGATACAGATAGGTAGGTAGGTAGATAGATAGATAGAGATAGATAGGTAGGTAGGTAGATTGATAGAGACAGATAGGTAGGTAGGTAGATAGATAGATAGAGATAGGTAGGTAGGAAGATAGATAGAGATAGGTAGGTAGGTAGATTGATAGATAGAGATAGGTAGATAGGTAGGTACATAGATAGAAATAGGTAGGTAGGTAGGTAGATAGATAGATACAGATAGGTAGGTAGGTAGATTGATAGATAGAGATCGGTAGGTAGGTAGATTGATAGATAGAGATAGGTAGATAGGTAGATAGATAGATACAAAAAGGTAGGTAGGTAGATATATAGATACAGATATGTAGGTAGGTAGATAGATAGATAGAGATAGGTAGGTAGGTAGATTGATAGAGATAGGTAGGTAGGTAGATTGATAGAGATAGGTAGGTAGGTAAGTAGATAGATACAGATAGGTAGGTAGATAGATAGATAGAGATAGGTAGGTAGGTAGGTAGATAGATAGATAGATAGATAGATAGATAGATAGATAGATAGATAGGTAGGTAGGTAGGTAGGTAGGTAGGTAGGTAGGTAGGTAGGTAGGTAGGTAGGTAGGTAGATAGATAGATAGATAGATAGATAGATAGATAGATAGATAGATAGATAGATAGATAGATAGATAGATAGATAGATAGATAGAGATAGGTAGGTAGGTAGGTAGATTGATAGATAGAGATAGGTAGGTAGGTAGATTGATAGATACAGATAGGTAGGTAGGTAGATAGATAGATACAGATAGTTAGGTAGGTAGATTGATAGATAGAGATAGGTAGGTAGGTAGATATATAGATACAGATATGTAGGTAGGTAGATAGATTTATAGAGATAGGTAGGTAGGTAGATTGATAGATACAGATAGGTAGGTAGGTAGATAGATAGATACAGATAGGTAGGTTGGTAGGTAGATAGATACAGATATGTAGGTAGGTAGATAGATAGATAGAGATAGGTAGGTAGGTAGATTGATAGATAGAGATAGGTAGGTAGGTAGGTAGATAGATAGAGATAGGTAGGTAGGTAGGTAGATAGATAGAGATAGGTAGGTCGGTAGGTAGGTAGATAGATACAGATAGGTAGGTAGGTAGATTGATGGATAGAGATAGGTAGGTAGATAGATAGATAGAGATAGATAGGTAGGTAGGTAGATTGATAGACAGATAGGTAGGTGGGTAGATATATAGATACAGATATGTAGGTAGGTAGATTGATAGATAGAGATAGGTAGGTAGGTAGATTGATAGATAGAGATAGGTAGATAGGTAGATAGGTAGATAGATAGATACAGATAGGTAGGTAGGTAGATATATAGATACAGATATGTAGGTAGGTAGATAGATAGATAGAGATAGGTAGGTAGGTAGATTGATAGATACAGATAGGTAGGTAGGTATATAGATAGATACAGATAGGTAGGTAGGTAGATTGATAGATAGAGATAGGTTGGTAGGTAGATTGATAGAGATAGGTAGTTAGGTAGGTAGATAGATACAGATAGGTAGGTAGATAGATAGATAGAGATAGGTAGGTAGGTAGATAGATAGATAGATAGATAGATAGATAGATAGATAGATAGATAGATAGATAGATAGATAGAGATAGGTAGGTAGGTAGATTGATAGAGATAGGTAGGTAGGTAGATTGATAGATACAGATAGGTAGGTAGGTAGATAGCTAGATACAGATAGGTAGGTAGGTAGATTGATAGATAGAGATAGGTCGGTAGGTAGATATATAGATACAGATATGTAGGTAGGTAGATAGATTTATAGAGATAAGTAGGTAGGTAGATTGATAGATACAGATAGGTAGGTAGGTAGATAGATAGATACAGATATGTAGGTAGGTAGGTAGATAGATACAGATATGTAGGTAGGTAGATAGATAGATAGAGATAGGTAGGTAGGTAGATTGATAGATAGAGATAGGTAGGTAGGTAGATTGATAGATAGAGATAGGTAGGTAGGTAGATAGATAGATACAGATAGGTAGGTAGGTAGATTAATAGATAGAGATAGGTAGGTAGGTTGGTAGATTGATAGAGACAGAGAGGTAGGTAGGTAGATTGATAGATAGAGATAGGTAGGTAGATAGATAGATAGAGATAGATAGGTAGGTAGGTAGATTGATAGACAGATAGGTAGGTAGGTAGATATATAGATACAGATATGTAGGTAGGTAGATTGATAGATAGAGATAGGTAGGTAGGTAGATTGATAGATAGAGATAGGTAGATAGGTAGATAGATAGATACAGATAGGTAGGTAGGTAGATATATAGATACAGATATGTAGGTAGGTAGATAGATAGATAGAGATAGGTAGGTAGGTAGATTGATAGATACAGATAGGTAGGTAGGTATATAGATAGATACAGATAGGTAGGTAGGTAGATTGATAGATAGAGATAGGTAGGTAGGTAGATTGATAGAGATAGGTAGGTAGGTAGGTAGATAGATACAGATAGGTAGGTAGGTAGATAGATAGAGATAGGTAGGTAGGTAGATAGATAGATAGATAGATAGATAGATAGATAGATAGATATAGGTAGGTAGGTAGATTGATAGAGATAGGTAGGTAGGTAGATTGATAGATACAGATAGGTAGGTAGGTAGATAGCTAGATACAGATAGGTAGGTAGGTAGATTGATAGATAGAGATAGGTAGGTAGGTAGATATATAGATACAGATATGTAGGTAGGTAGATAGATTTATAGAGATAGGTAGGTAGGTAGATAGATAGATACAGATAGGTAGGTAGGTAGATATATAGATACAGATAGGTAGATAGATAGATACAGATAGGTAGGTAGGTAGATAGATAGATACAGATATGTAGGTAGGTAGATAGATAGATAGAGATAGGTAGGTAGGTAGATTGATAGATAGAGATAGGTAGGTAGGTAGATAGATAGATACAGATAGGTAGGTAGGTAGATATATAGATACAGATAGGTAGATAGATAGATACAGATAGGTAGGTAGGTAGATAGATAGATACAGATATGTAGGTAGGTAGATAGATAGATAGAGATAGGTAGGTAGGTAGATTGATAGATAGAGATAGGTAGGTAGGTAGATAGATAGATACAGATAGGTAGGTAGGTAGATTAATAGATAGAGATAGGTAGGTAGGTTGGTAGATTGATAGAGACAGATAGGTAGGTAGGTAGATAGATAGATAGAGATAGGTAGGTAGATATATAGATACAGATAGGTAGATAGATAGATACAGATAGGTAGGTAGGTAGATATATAGATACAGATATGTAGGTAGGTAGATAGATAGATAGATAGAGATAGGTAGGTAGGTAGATTGATAGATTCAGATAGGGAGGTAGGTAGATTGATAGAGATAGGTAGGTAGGTAGGTAGATAGATACAGATAGGTAGGTAGATAGATAGATAGAGATAGGTAGGTAGGTAGGTAGATAGATAGAGATAGGGAGATAGGTAGATAGATAGATAGAGATAGGGAGATAGGTAGATAGATAGATACAGATAGGTAGGTAGGTAGATAGATAGATAGAGATAGGTAGGTAGGTAGATAGATAGATACAGATAGGTAGGTAGGTAGATAGATAGATACAGATAGGTAGGTAGGTACATAGATAGATAGAGATAGGTAGGTAGGTAGATAGATAGATAGAGATAGGTAGGTAGGTAGATAGATAGAGATAGGTTGGTAGGTAGATTGATAGATAGAGATAGGTAGATAGGTAGATAAATAGATACAGATAGGTAGGTAGGTAGATAGATAGATAGAGATAGGTAGGTAGGTAGATAGATAGATAAAGATAGGTAGGTAGGTAGATTGATAGATACAGATAGGTAGGTAGATAGATAGATAGAGATAGGTAGGTAGGTACATAGATAGATAGAGATAGATAGGTAGGTAGGTAGATTGATAGAGACAGATAGGTAGGTAGGTAGATAGATAGATAGAGATAGGTAGGTAGGTAGATAGATAGAGATAGGTAGGTAGGTAGATTGATAGATAGAGATAGGTAGGTAGGTAGGTACATAGATAGAAATAGGTAGGTAGGTAGATAGATAGATACAGATAGGTAGGTAGGTAGATTGATAGATAGAGATAGGTAGGTAGGTACATAGATAGATAGAGATAGATAGGTAGGTAGGTAGATTGATAGAGACAGATAGGTAGGTAGGTAGATAGATAGATAGAGATAGGTAGGTAGGTAGATAGATAGAGATAGGTAGGTAGGTAGATTGATAGATAGAGATAGGTAGGTAGGTAGGTACATAGATAGAAATAGGTAGGTAGGTAGATAGATAGATACAGATAGGTAGGTAGGTAGATTGATAGATAGAGATAGGTAGGTAGGTAGATTGATAGATAGAGATAGGTAGATAGGTAGATAGATAGATACAGATAGGTAGGTATGTATATAGATAGATACAGATAGGTAGGTAGGTAGATTGATAGATAGAGATAGGTAGGTAGGTAGATTGATAGATAGAGATAGGTAGGTAGGTAGATTGATAGAGATAGGTAGGTAGGTAGGTAGGTAGGTAGATAGATATAGATAGGTAGGTAGATAGATAGAGATAGGTAGGTAGGTAGGTAGGTAGATAGATAGATAGATAGAGATAGGTAGGTAGGTAGATTGATAGATAGAGATAGGTAGGTAGGTAGATAGATAGAGATAGGTAGGTAGGTAGATTGATAGATAGAGATAGGTAGGTAGGTAGGTACATAGATAGAAATAGGTAGGTAGGTAGATAGATAGATACAGATAGGTAGGTAGGTAGATTGATAGATAGAGATTGGTAGGTAGGTAGATTGATAGATAGAGATAGGTAGGTAGGTAGATTGATAGATAGAGATAGGTAGGTAGGTAGATTGATAGAGATAGGTAGGTAGGTAGGTACATAGATATAGATAGGTAGGTAGATAGATAGAGATAGGTAGGTAGGTAGGTAGGTAGGTAGATAGATAGATAGAGATAGGTAGGTAGGTAGATTGATAGATAGAGATAGGTAGGTAGGTAGATAGATAGAGATAGGTAGGTAAGTAGATTGATAGATAGAGATAGGTAGGTAGGTAGGTACATAGATAGAAATAGGTAGGTAGGTAGATAGATAGATACAGATAGGTAGGTAGGTAGATTGATAGATAGAGATAGGTAGGTAGGTAGATTGATAGATAGAGATAGGTAGATAGGTAGATAGATAGATACAGATAGGTAGGTAGGTAGATAGATAGATATAGATAGATAGGTAGGTAGGTAGATTGATAGATAGAGATAGGTAGGTAGGTAGATTGATAGATAGAGATAGGTAGGTAGGTAGATTGATAGATAGAGATAGGTAGGTAGGTAGATTGATAGATAGAGATAGGTAGGTAGGTAGATATATAGATACAGATATGTAGGTAGGTAGATAGATAGATAGATATAGGTAGGTAGGTAGATTGATAGATACAGATAGGTAGGTAGGTAGATAGATAGATACAGATAGGTAGGTAGGTAGGTAGATACAGATATGTAGGTAGGTAGATAGATAGATAGAGATAGGTAGGTAGGTAGATTGATAGATAGAGATAGGTAGGTAGGTAGGCAGATAGATAGAGATACGTAGGTAGGTAGGTAGAAAGATAGAGATAGGTAGGTAGGTAGGTAGATAGATACAGATAGGTAGGTAGGTAGATTGATAGATAGAGATAGGTAGGTAGATAGATAGATAGAGATAGATAGGTAGGTAGGTAGATTGATAGAGACAGATAGGTAGGTAGGTAGATATATAGGTACAGATATGTAGGTAGGTAGATTGATAGATAGAGATAGGTAGGTAGGTAGATTGATAGATAGAGATAGGTAGATATGTAGATAGATAGATACAGATAGGTAGGTAGGTAGATATATAGATACAGATATGTAGGTAGGTAGATAGATAGAGATAGGTAGGTAGGTAGATTGATAGATAGAGATAGGTAGATAGGTAGATAGATAGATACAGATAGGTAGGTAGGTAGATATATAGATACAGATAGGTAGATAGATAGATACAGATAGGTAGGTAGGTAGATAGATAGATACAGATATGTAGGTAGGTAGATAGATAGATAGAGATAGGTAGGTAGGTAGATTGATAGATAGAGATAGGTAGGTAGGTAGATAGATAGATACAGATAGGTAGGTAGGTAGATTAATAGATAGAGATAGGTAGGTAGGTTGGTAGATTGATAGAGACAGATAGGTAGGTAGGTAGATAGATAGATAGAGATAGGTAAGTAGATATATAGATACAGATAGGTAGATAGATAGATACAGATAGGTAGGTAGGTAGATATATAGATACAGATATGTAGGTAGGTAGATAGATAGATAGATAGAGATAGGTAGGTAGGTAGATTGATAGATACAGATAGGGAGGTAGGTAGATTGATAGAGATAGGTAGGTAGGTAGGTAGATAGATACAGATAGGTAGGTAGATAGATAGATAGAGATAGGTAGGTAGGTAGGTAGATAGATAGAGATAGGGAGATAGGTAGATAGATAGATAGAGATAGGGAGATAGGTAGATAGATAGATACAGATAGGTAGGTAGGTAGATAGATAGATAGAGATAGGTAGGTAGGTAGATAGATAGATACAGATAGGTAGGTAGGTAGATAGATAGATACAGATAGGTAGGTAGGTACATAGATAGATAGAGATAGGTAGGTAGGTAGATAGATAGATAGAGATAGGTAGGTAGGTAGATAGATAGAGATAGGTTGGTAGGTAGATTGATAGATAGAGATAGGTAGATAGGTAGATAAATAGATACAGATAGGTAGGTAGGTAGATAGATAGATAGAGATAGGTAGGTAGGTAGATAGATAGATAAAGATAGGTAGGTAGGTAGATTGATAGATACAGATAGGTAGGTAGATAGATAGATAGAGATAGGTAGGTAGGTACATAGATAGATAGAGATAGATAGGTAGGTAGGTAGATTGATAGAGACAGATAGGTAGGTAGGTAGATAGATAGATAGAGATAGGTAGGTAGGTAGATAGATAGAGATAGGTAGGTAGGTAGATTGATAGATAGAGATAGGTAGGTAGGTAGGTACATAGATAGAAATAGGTAGGTAGGTAGATAGATAGATACAGATAGGTAGGTAGGTAGATTGATAGATAGAGATAGGTAGGTAGGTACATAGATAGATAGAGATAGATAGGTAGGTAGGTAGATTGATAGAGACAGATAGGTAGGTAGGTAGATAGATAGATAGAGATAGGTAGGTAGGTAGATAGATAGAGATAGGTAGGTAGGTAGATTGATAGATAGAGATAGGTAGGTAGGTAGGTACATAGATAGAAATAGGTAGGTAGGTAGATAGATAGATACAGATAGGTAGGTAGGTAGATTGATAGATAGAGATAGGTAGGTAGGTAGATTGATAGATAGAGATAGGTAGATAGGTAGATAGATAGATACAGATAGGTAGGTATGTATATAGATAGATACAGATAGGTAGGTAGGTAGATTGATAGATAGAGATAGGTAGGTAGGTAGATTGATAGATAGAGATAGGTAGGTAGGTAGATTGATAGAGATAGGTAGGTAGGTAGGTAGGTAGGTAGATAGATATAGATAGGTAGGTAGATAGATAGAGATAGGTAGGTAGGTAGGTAGGTAGATAGATAGATAGATAGAGATAGGTAGGTAGGTAGATTGATAGATAGAGATAGGTAGGTAGGTAGATAGATAGAGATAGGTAGGTAGGTAGATTGATAGATAGAGATAGGTAGGTAGGTAGGTACATAGATAGAAATAGGTAGGTAGGTAGATAGATAGATACAGATAGGTAGGTAGGTAGATTGATAGATAGAGATTGGTAGGTAGGTAGATTGATAGATAGAGATAGGTAGATAGGTAGATAGATAGATACAGATAGGTAGGTAGGTAGATTGATAGATAGAGATAGGTAGGTAGGTAGATTGATAGATAGAGATAGGTAGGTAGGTAGATTGATAGAGATAGGTAGGTAGGTAGGTACATAGATATAGATAGGTAGGTAGATAGATAGAGATAGGTAGGTAGGTAGGTAGGTAGGTAGATAGATAGATAGAGATAGGTAGGTAGGTAGATTGATAGATAGAGATAGGTAGGTAGGTAGATAGATAGAGATAGGTAGGTAGGTAGATTGATAGATAGAGATAGGTAGGTAGGTAGGTACATAGATAGAAATAGGTAGGTAGGTAGATAGATAGATACAGATAGGTAGGTAGGTAGATTGATAGATAGAGATAGGTAGGTAGGTAGATTGATAGATAGAGATAGGTAGATAGGTAGATAGATAGATACAGATAGGTAGGTAGGTAGATAGATAGATATAGATAGATAGGTAGGTAGGTAGATTGATAGAGACAGATAGGTAGGTAGGTAGATTGATAGATAGAGATAGGTAGGTAGGTAGATTGATAGATAGAGATAGGTAGGTAGGTAGATTGATAGATAGAGATAGGTAGGTAGGTAGATTGATAGATAGAGATAGGTAGGTAGGTAGATATATAGATACAGATATGTAGGTAGGTAGATAGATAGATAGATATAGGTAGGTAGGTAGATTGATAGATACAGATAGGTAGGTAGGTAGATAGATAGATACAGATAGGTAGGTAGGTAGGTAGATACAGATATGTAGGTAGGTAGATAGATAGATAGAGATAGGTAGGTAGGTAGATTGATAGATAGAGATAGGTAGGTAGGTAGGCAGATAGATAGAGATACGTAGGTAGGTAGGTAGAAAGATAGAGATAGGTAGGTAGGTAGGTAGATAGATACAGATAGGTAGGTAGGTAGATTGATAGATAGAGATAGGTAGGTAGATAGATAGATAGAGATAGATAGGTAGGTAGGTAGATTGATAGAGACAGATAGGTAGGTAGGTAGATATATAGGTACAGATATGTAGGTAGGTAGATTGATAGATAGAGATAGGTAGGTAGGTAGATTGATAGATAGAGATAGGTAGATATGTAGATAGATAGATACAGATAGGTAGGTAGGTAGATATATAGATACAGATATGTAGGTAGGTAGATAGATAGATAGAGATAGGTAGGTAGGTAGATTGATAGATAGAGATAGGTAGATAGGTAGATAGATAGATGCAGAAAGGTAGGTAGGTAGATTGATAGAGATAGGTAGGTAGGTAGATTGATAGATAGAGATAGGTAGATAGGTAGATAGATAGATACAGATAGGTAGGTAGGTAGATACATAGATACAGATATGTAGGTAGGTAGGTAGATAGATAGAGATAGGTAGGTAGGTAGATTGATAGATACAGATAGGTAGGTAGGTAGATAGATAGATACAGATAGGTAGGTAGGTAGATTGATAGATAGAGATAGGTAGGTAGGTAGATTGATAGAGATAGGTAGGTAGGTAGGTAGATAGATACAGAGAGGCAGGTAGATAGATAGATAGAGATAGGTAGGTAGGTAGGTAGATAGATAGATAGATAGATAGAGATAGGTAGGTAGGTAGGTAGGTAGATTGATAGATACAGATAGGTAGGTAGGTAGATTGATAGATACAGATAGGTAGGTAGGTAGATAGATAGATACAGATAGGTAGGTAGGTAGATTGATAGATAGAGATAGGTAGGTAGGTAGATATATAGATACAGATATGTAGGTAGGTAGATAGGTAGGTAGGTAGATTGATAGATACAGATAGGTAGGTAGGTAGGTAGGTAGATAGATACAGATATGTAGGTAGGTAGATAGATAGATAGAGATAGGTAGGTAGGTAGATTGATAGATACAGATAGGTAGGTAGGTAGATTGATAGATAGAGATAGGTAGGTAGGTAGATAGATAGAGATAGGTAGGTAGGTAGATTGATAGATAGAGATAGGTAGGTAGGTAGATAGATAGATAGAGATAGGTAGGTAGGTAGATAGATAGATAGAGATAGGTAGATAGGTAGGTAGATAGATAGAGATAGGTAGTTAGGTAGATAGATAGATACAGATAGGTAGGTAGGTAGAATATAGATACAGATAGGTAGGTAGGTAGATAGATAGATAGATAGAGATAGGTAGGTAGGTAGATTGATAGATACAGATAGGTAGGTAGGTAGATAGATAGATAGAGATAGGTAGGTAGGTAGATAGATAGATATAGATAGGTAGGTACGTAGATAGATAGATAGAGATAGGTAGGTAGGTAGATAGATAGATAGATACAAATAGGTAGGTAGGTAGATAGATAGATAGAGATAGGTCGGTAGGTAGATTGATAGATAGAGATAGGTAGATAGGTAGATAGATAGATACAGATAGGTAGGTAGGTAGATAGATAGATAGAGATAGGTAGGTAGGTAGATAGATAGATAGATAGAGATAGGTAGGTAGGTAGATTGATAGATACAGATAGGTAGGTAGGTAGATAGATAGATAGAGATAGGTAGGTAGGTAGGTAGATAGATAGAGATAGGTAGGTAGGTAGGTAGATAGATAGAGATAGGTAGGTAGGTAGGTAGGTAGGTAGATAGATACAGATAGGTAGGTAGGTAGATTGATGGATAGAGATAGGTAGGTAGATAGATAGATAGAGATAGATAGGTAGGTAGGTAGATTGATAGACAGATAGGTAGGTAGGTAGATATATAGATACAGATATGTAGGTAGGTAGATTGATAGATAGAGATAGGTAGGTAGGTAGATTGATAGATAGAGATAGGTAGATAGGTAGATAGGTAGATAGATAGATACAGATAGGTAGGTAGGTAGATATATAGATACAGATATGTAGGTAGGTAGATTGATAGATAGAGATAGGTAGGTAGGTAGATTGATAGATAGAGATAGGTAGGTAGGTAGATATATAGATACAGATATGTAGGTAGGTAGATAGATAGATAGATATAGGTAGGTAGGTAGATTGATAGATACAGATAGGTAGGTAGGTAGATAGATACAGATATGTAGGTAGGTAGATAGATAGATACAGATAGGTAGGTAGGTAGATTGATAGATAGAGATAGGTAGGTAGGTAGATATATATATACAGATATGTAGGTAGGTAGATAGATAGATAGAGATAGGTAGGTAGGTAGATTGATAGATACAGATAGGTAGGTAGGTAGATAGATAGATACAGATAGGTAGGTAGGTAGATAGATACAGATATGTAGGTAGGTAGATAGATAGATAGAGATAGGTAGGTAGGTAGATTGATAGATAGAGATAGGTAGGTAGGTAGGTAGATAGATAGAGATAGGTAGGTAGGTCGGTAGATCGATAGAGATAGGTAGGTAGGTAGGTAGATAGATACAGATAGGTAGATAGGTAGATACATAGATACAGATAGATAGGTAGGTAGATAGATAGATAGAGATAGATACTGATAGGTAGGTACGTAGATAGATAGATACAGATAGGTAGGTAGGTAGATTGATATATAGGTAGGTAGATAGGTAGATATATAGATAAAGATATGTAGGTAGGTAGATTGATAGATAGAGATAGATAGGTAGGTAGATTGATAGATAGAGAGGTAGATAGGTAGATAGATAGATACAGATAGGTAGGTAGGTAGATATATAGAGATAGGTAGGTAGGTAGATAGATAGATAGAGATAGGTAGGTAGGTAGATAGATAGATAGAGATAGGGAGGGAGGTAGATAGATAGATACAGATAGGTAGGTAGGTAGATAGATAGATAGAGATAGGTAGGTAGGTTGGTAGATAGATAGAGACAGATAGGTAGGTAGGTAGATAGATAGATAGAGATAGGTAGGTAGGTAGGTAGGTAGATAGAGATAGGTAGGTAGGTAGATTGATAGATAGATATAGGTAGGTAGGTAGGTAGATACATAGAGATAGGTAGGTAGGTAGATTGATAGAGATAGGTAGGTAGGTAGATAGATAGATAGAGATAGGTAGGTAGGTAGATAGATAGATACAGATAGGTAGGTAGGTAGATAGATAGATACAGATCGGTAGGTAGGTAGATAGATAGATAGAGATAGGTAGGTAAGTAGATAGATAGATAGAGATAGGTGGGTAGGTAAATAGATAGATAGATAGATAGATAGATAGATAGATAGATAGATAGATAGATAGATAGATAGAGATAGGTAGGTAGGTACATAGATAGAGATAGGTAGGTAGGTAGGTAGATAGATAGATAGATAGATAGATAGATAGAGATAGGTAGGTAGGTAGATAGATAAATAGAGATAGGTTGGTAGGTAGATTGATAGATAGAGATAGGTAGATAGGTAGATACATAGATACAGATAGATAGGTAGGTAGATAGATAGATAGAGATAGGTAGGTAGGTAGATAGATAGATAGATAGATAGATAGATAGAGATAGGTAGGTAGGTAGATTGATAGATAGAGATAGGTAGGTAGATAGATAGATAGAGATAGGTAGGTAGGTAGATAGATAGATAGAGATAGATAGGTAGGTAGGTAGATTGATAGAGACAGATAGGTAGGTAGGTAGATAGATAGATAGAGATAGGTAGGTAGGTAGATAGATAGAGATAGGTAGGTAGGTAGATTGATAGATAGAGATAGGTAGGTAGGTAGGTACATAGATAGAAATAGGTAGGTAGGTAGATAGATAGATACAGATAGGTAGGTAGGTAGATTGATAGATAGAGATAGATAGGTAGGTAGGTAGATTGATAGAGACAGATAGGTAGGTAGGTAGATATATAGATACAGATATGTAGGTAGGTAGATAGATAGATAGAGATAGGTAGGTAGGTAGATAGATAGATAGAGATAGGGAGATAGGTAGATAGATAGATAGAGATAGGTAGGTATATAGATAGATACAGATAGGTAGGTAGGTAGATTGATAGATAGAGATAGGTAGGTAGGTAGATTGATAGAGATAGGTAGGTAGGTAGGTAGATAGATATAGATAGGAAGGTAGATACTGATATGTAGGTAGGTAGATAGATAGATAGAGATAGGTAGGTAGGTAGATTGATAGATAGAGATAGGTAGGTAGGTAGATAGATAGATACACATAGGTAGGTAGGTAGATTGATAGATAGAGGTAGGTAAGTAGGTAGATAGATAGATAGATAGAGATAGGTAGGTAGGTAGATTGATAGATAGAGATAGGTAGGTAGGTAGATAGATAGATAGAGATCGGTAGGTATGTAGATAGATAGCTAGAGATAGGTAGGTAGGTAGATTGATAGATACAGATAGGTAGGTAGTTAGATAGATAGATACAGATAGGTAAGTAGGTAGATTGATAGATAGAGATAGGTAGGTAGGTAGATTGATAGATAGAGATAGGTAGGTAGGTAGATTGATAGAGATAGGTAGGTAGGTAGGTAGATAGATACAGAGAGGTAGGTAGATAGATAGATAGAGATAGGTAGGTAGGTAGGTAGATAGATAGATAGAGATAGATAGGTAGGTAGGTAGATTGATAGAGACAGATAGGTAGGTAGGTAGATTGATAGATAGAGATAGGTAGGTAGGTAAATAGATAGAGATAGGTAGGTAGGTAGATTGATAGATAGAGATAGGTAGGTAGGTAGGTACATAGATAGAAATAGGTAGGTAGGTAGATAGATAGATACAGATAGGTAGGTAGGTAGATTGATAGATAGAGATAGGTAGGTAGGTAGATTGATAGATAGAGATAGGTAGATAGGTAGATAGATAGATACAGATAGGTAGGTAGGTAGATATATAGATACAGATATGTAGGTAGGTAGATAGATAGATAGAGATAGGTAGGTAGGTAGATTGATAGATACAGATAGGTAGGTAGGTATATAGATAGATACAGATAGGTAGGTAGGTAGATTGATAGAGATAGGTAGGTAGGTAGATTGATAGAGATAGGTAGGTAGGTAAGTAGATAGATACAGATAGGTAGGTAGATAGATAGATAGAGATAGGTAGGTAGTAGGTAGGTAGATAGATAGATAGATAGATAGATAGATAGATAGATAGATAGATAGATAGATAGATAGATAGATAGATAGATAGAGATAGGTAGGTATGTAGGTAGATTGATAGATAGAGATAGGTAGGTAGGTAGATTGATAGATACAGATAGGTAGGTAGGTAGATAGATAGATACAGATAGGTAGGTAGGTAGATTGATAGATAGAGATAGGTAGGTAGGTAGATAGATAGATACAGATAGGTAGGTAGGTAGATAGATTTATAGAGATAGGTAGGTAGGTAGATTGATAGATACAGATAGGTAGGTAGGTAGATAGATAGATACAGATAGGTAGGTAGGTAGGTAGATAGATACAGATAGGTAGGTAGGTAGATAGATAGATAGAGATAGGTAGGTAGGTAGATTGATAGATAGAGATAGGTAGGTAGGTAGGTAGATAGATACAGAGAGGTAGGTAGATAGATAGATAGAGATAGGTAGGTAGGTAGATAGATAGATAGAGATAGATAGGTAGGTAGGTAGATTGATAGAGACAGATAGGTAGGTAGGTAGATAGATAGATAGAGATAGGTAGGTAGGTAGATAGATAGAGATAGGTAGGTAGGTAGAATGATAGATAGAGATAGGTAGGTAGGTAGGTACATAGATAGAAATAGGTAGGTAGGTAGATAGATAGATACAGATAGGTAGGTAGGTAGATTGATAGATAGAGATAGGTAGATAGGTAGATAGATAGATACAGATAGGTTGGTAGGTAGATATATAGATACAGATATGTAGGTAGGTAGATAGATAGATAGAGATAGGTAGGTAGGTAGATTGATAGATACAGATAGGTAGGTAGGTATATAGATAGATACAGATAGGTAGGTAGATAGATAGAGATAGGTAGGTAGGTAGATAGATAGATAGATAGATAGATAGATAGATAGATAGATAGATAGATAGATAGATAGATAGATAGAGATAGGTAGGTAGGTAGGTAGGTAGATTGATAGATAGAGATAGGTAGGTAGGTAGATTGATAGATACAGATAGGTAGGTAGGTAGATAGATAGATAGAGATAGATAGGTAGGTAGGTAGATTGATAGAGACAGATAGGTAGGTAGGTAGATAGATAGATAGAGATAGGTAGGTAGGAAGATAGATAGAGATAGGTAGGTAGGTAGATTGATAGATAGAGATAGGTAGATAGGTAGGTACATAGATAGAAATAGGTAGGTAGGTAGGTAGATAGATAGATACAGATAGGTAGGTAGGTAGATTGATAGATAGAGATCGGTAGGTAGGTAGATTGATAGATAGAGATAGGTAGATAGGTAGATAGATAGATACAAATAGGTAGGTAGGTAGATATATAGATACAGATATGTAGGTAGGTAGATAGATAGATAGAGATAGGTAGGTAGGTAGATTGATAGATACAGATAGGTAGGTAGGTATATAGATAGATACAGATAGGTAGGTAGGTAGATTGATAGAGATAGGTAGGTAGGTAGATTGATAGAGATAGGTAGGTAGGTAAGTAGATAGATACAGATAGGTAGGTAGATAGATAGATAGAGATAGGTAGGTAGGTAGGTAGGTAGGTAGATAGATAGATAGATAGATAGATAGATAGATAGATAGATAGATAGATAGGTAGGTAGGTAGGTAGGTAGGTAGGTAGGTAGGTAGGTAGGTAGGTAGGTAGGTAGGTAGATAGATAGATAGATAGATAGATAGATAGATAGATAGATAGATAGATAGATAGATAGATAGATAGATAGATAGATAGATAGATAGATAGATAGATAGATAGATAGAGATAGGTAGGTAGGTAGGTAGATTGATAGATAGAGATAGGTAGGTAGGTAGATTGATAGATACAGATAGGTAGGTAGGTAGATAGATAGATACAGATAGTTAGGTAGGTAGATTGATAGATAGAGATAGGTAGGTAGGTAGATATATAGATACAGATATGTAGGTAGGTAGATAGATTTATAGAGATAGGTAGGTAGGTAGATTGATAGATACAGATAGGTAGGTAGGTAGATAGATAGATACAGATAGGTAGGTTGGTAGGTAGATAGATACAGATATGTAGGTAGGTAGATAGATAGATAGAGATAGGTAGGTAGGTAGATTGATAGATAGAGATAGGTAGGTAGGTAGGTAGATAGATAGAGATAGGTAGGTAGGTAGGTAGATAGATAGAGATAGGTAGGTAGGTAGGTAGATAGATACAGATAGGTAGGTAGGTAGATTGATGGATAGAGATAGGTAGGTAGATAGATAGATAGAGATAGATAGGTAGGTAGGTAGATTGATAGACAGATAGGTAGGTGGGTAGATATATAGATACAGATATGTAGGTAGGTAGATTGATAGATAGAGATAGGTAGGTAGGTAGATTGATAGATAGAGATAGGTAGATAGGTAGATAGGTAGATAGATAGATACAGATAGGTAGGTAGGTAGATATATAGATACAGATATGTAGGTAGGTAGATAGATAGATAGAGATAGGTAGGTAGGTAGATTGATAGATACAGATAGGTAGGTAGGTATATAGATAGATACAGATAGGTAGGTAGGTAGATTGATAGATAGAGATAGGTTGGTAGGTAGATTGATAGAGATAGGTAGTTAGGTAGGTAGATAGATACAGATAGGTAGGTAGATAGATAGATAGAGATAGGTAGGTAGGTAGATAGATAGATAGATAGATAGATAGATAGATAGATAGATAGATAGATAGATAGATAGATAGATAGAGATAGGTAGGTAGGTAGATTGATAGAGATAGGTAGGTAGGTAGATTGATAGATACAGATAGGTAGGTAGGTAGATAGCTAGATACAGATAGGTAGGTAGGTAGATTGATAGATAGAGATAGGTAGGTAGGTAGATATATAGATACAGATATGTAGGTAGGTAGATAGATTTATAGAGATAAGTAGGTAGGTAGATTGATAGATACAGATAGGTAGGTAGGTAGATAGATAGATACAGATAGGTAGGTAGGTAGGTAGATAGATACAGATATGTAGGTAGGTAGATAGATAGATAGAGATAGGTAGGTAGGTAGATTGATAGATAGAGATAGGTAGGTAGGTAGATTGATAGATAGAGATAGGTAGGTAGGTAGATAGATAGATACAGATAGGTAGGTAGGTAGATTAATAGATAGAGATAGGTAGGTAGGTTGGTAGATTGATAGAGACAGAGAGGTAGGTAGGTAGATTGATAGATAGAGATAGGTAGGTAGATAGATAGATAGAGATAGATAGGTAGGTAGGTAGATTGATAGACAGATAGGTAGGTAGGTAGATATATAGATACAGATATGTAGGTAGGTAGATTGATAGATAGAGATAGGTAGGTAGGTAGATTGATAGATAGAGATAGGTAGATAGGTAGATAGATAGATACAGATAGGTAGGTAGGTAGATATATAGATACAGATATGTAGGTAGGTAGATAGATAGATAGAGATAGGTAGGTAGGTAGATTGATAGATACAGATAGGTAGGTAGGTATATAGATAGATACAGATAGGTAGGTAGGTAGATTGATAGATAGAGATAGGTAGGTAGGTAGATTGATAGAGATAGGTAGGTAGGTAGGTAGATAGATACAGATAGGTAGGTAGGTAGATAGATAGAGATAGGTAGGTAGGTAGATAGATAGATAGATAGATAGATAGATAGATAGATAGATAGATAGATAGATAGATAGATAGATAGATAGATAGATAGATAGATAGATAGATAGAGATAGGTAGGTAGGTAGATTGATAGAGATAGGTAGGTAGGTAGATTGATAGATACAGATAGGTAGGTAGGTAGATAGCTAGATACAGATAGGTAGGTAGGTAGATTGATAGATAGAAATAGGTAGGTAGGTAGATATATAGATACAGATATGTAGGTAGGTAGATAGATTTATAGAGATAGGTAGGTAGGTAGATTGATAGATACAGATAGGTAGGTAGGTAGATAGATAGATACAGATAGGTAGGTAGGTAGGTAGATAGATACAGATATGTAGGTAGGTAGATAGATAGATAGAGATAGGTAGGTAGGTAGATTGATAGATAGAGATAGGTAGGTAGGTAGGTAGGTAGATAGATAGAGATAGGTAGGTAGGTAGGTAGATAGATAGAGATAGGTAGGTAGGTAGGTAGATAGATACAGATAGGTAGGTAGGTAGATTGATAGATAGAGATAGGTAGGTAGATAGATAGATAGAGATAGGTAGGTAGGTAGATTGATAGATAGAGATAGGTAGATAGGTAGATAGATAGATACAGATAGGTAGGTAGGTAGATATATAGATACAGATAGGTAGATAGATAGATACAGATAGGTAGGTAGGTAGATAGATAGATACAGATATGTAGGTAGGTAGATAGATAGATAGAGATAGGTAGGTAGGTAGATTGATAGATAGAGATAGGTAGGTAGGTAGATAGATAGATACAGATAGGTAGGTAGGTAGATTAATAGATAGAGATAGGTAGATAGGTTGGTAGATTGATAGAGACAGATAGGTAGGTAGGTAGATAGATAGATAGAGATAGGTAGGTAGATATATAGATACAGATAGGTAGATAGATAGATACAGATAGGTAGGTAGGTAGATATATAGATACAGATATGTAGGTAGGTAGATAGATAGATAGATAGAGATAGGTAGGTAGGTAGATTGATAGATACAGATAGGGAGGTAGGTAGATTGATAGAGATAGGTAGGTAGGTAGGTAGATAGATACAGATAGGTAGGTAGATAGATAGATAGAGATAGGTAGGTAGGTAGGTAGATAGATAGAGATAGGGAGATAGGTAGATAGATAGATAGAGATAGGGAGATAGGTAGATAGATAGATACAGATAGGTAGGTAGGTAGATAGATAGATAGAGATAGGTAGGTAGGTAGATAGATAGATACAGATAGGTAGGTAGGTAGATAGATAGATACAGATAGGTAGGTAGGTACATAGATAGATAGAGATAGGTAGGTAGGTAGATAGATAGATAGAGATAGGTAGGTAGGTAGATAGATAGAGATAGGTTGGTAGGTAGATTGATAGATAGAGATTGGTAGATAGGTAGATAAATAGATACAGATAGGTAGGTAGGTAGATAGATAGATAGAGATAGGTAGGTAGGTAGATAGATAGATAAAGATAGGTAGGTAGGTAGATTGATAGATACAGATAGGTAGGTAGATAGATAGATAGAGATAGGTAGGTAGGTACTTAGATAGATAGAGATAGATAGGTAGGTAGGTAGATTGATAGAGACAGATAGGTAGGTAGGTAGATAGATAGATAGAGATAGGTAGGTAGGTAGATAGATAGAGATAGGTAGGTAGGTAGATTGATAGATAGAGATAGGTAGGTAGGTAGGTACATAGATAGAAATAGGTAGGTAGGTAGATAGATAGATACAGATAGGTAGGTAGGTAGATTGATAGATAGAGATAGGTAGGTAGGTACATAGATAGATAGAGATAGATAGGTAGGTAAGTAGATTGATAGAGACAGATAGGTAGGTAGGTAGATAGATAGATAGAGATAGGTAGGTAGGGTAGATAGATAGAGATAGGTAGGTAGGTAGATTGATAGATAGAGATAGGTAGGTAGGTAGGTACATAGATAGAAATAGGTAGGTAGGTAGATAGATAGATACAGATGGTAGGTAGGTTAGATTGATAGATAGAGATAGGTAGGTAGGTAGATTGATAGATAGAGATAGGTAGATAGGTAGTAGATAGATAAGATAGGTAGGTAGGTATATGATTAGATAGAGGTAGGTAGGTAGATTGATAGATAGAGATAGGTAGGTAGGTAGATTGATAGATAGAGATAGGTAGGTAGGTAGATTGATAGAGATAGGTAGGGTAGGTAGGTAGGTAGGTATTGATATTGATAGGTAGGTAGATAGATAGAGATAGGTAGGTAGGTAGGTAGGTAGATAGATAGATAGGATAGAGTAGGTAGGTAGGTAGATTGATAGTAGAGATAGGTAGGTAGATGAGATAGAGATAGGTAGGTAGGTAGATTGATAGATAGAGATAGGTAGGTAGGTAGGTACATAGATAGAAATAGGTAGGTAGGTAGATAGATAGATACAGATAGGTAGGTAGGTAGATTGATAGATAGAGATTGGTAGGTAGGTAGATTGATAGATAGAGATAGGTAGGTAGGTAGATTGATAGATAGAGATAGGTAGGTAGGTAGATTGATAGAGATAGGTAGGTAGGTAGGTACATAGATATAGATAGGTAGGTAGATAGATAGAGATAGGTAGGTAGGTAGGTAGGTAGATAGATAGATAGAGATAGGTAGGTAGGTAGATTGATAGATAGAGATAGGTAGGTAGGTAGATAGATAGAGATAGGTAGGTAAGTAGATTGATAGATAGAGATAGGTAGGTAGGTAGGTACATAGATAGAAATAGGTAGGTAGGTAGATAGATAGATACAGATAGGTAGGTAGGTAGATTGATAGATAGAGATAGGTAGGTAGGTAGATTGATAGATAGAGATAGGTAGATAGGTAGATAGATAGATACAGATAGGTAGGTAGGTAGATAGATAGATATAGATAGATAGGTAGGTAGGTAGATTGATAGATAGAGATAGGTAGGTAGGTAGATTGATAGATAGAGATAGGTAGGTAGGTAGATTGATAGATAGAGATAGGTAGGTAGGTAGATTGATAGATAGAGATAGGTAGGTAGGTAGATATATAGATACAGATATGTAGGTAGGTAGATAGATAGATAGATATAGGTAGGTAGGTAGATTGATAGATACAGATAGGTAGGTAGGTAGATAGATAGATACAGATAGGTAGGTAGGTAGGTAGGGTAGATACAGATATGTAGGTAGGTAGATAGATAGATAGAGATAGGTAGGTAGGTAGATTGATAGATAGAGATAGGTAGGTAGGTAGGCAGATAGATAGAGATACGTAGGTAGGTAGGTAGAAAGATAGAGATAGGTAGGTAGGTAGGTAGATAGATACAGATAGGTAGGTAGGTAGATTGATAGATAGAGATAGGTAGGTAGATAGATAGATAGAGATAGATAGGTAGGTAGGTAGATTGATAGAGACAGATAGGTAGGTAGGTAGATATATAGGTACAGATATGTAGGTAGGTAGATTGATAGATAGAGATAGGTAGGTAGGTAGATTGATAGATAGAGATAGGTAGATATGTAGATAGATAGATACAGATAGGTAGGTAGGTAGATATATAGATACAGATATGTAGGTAGGTAGATAGATAGATAGAGATAGGTAGGTAGGTAGATTGATAGATAGAGATAGGTAGATAGGTAGATAGATAGATACAGATAGGTAGGTAGGTAGATATATAGATACAGATAGGTAGATAGATAGATACAGATAGGTAGGTAGGTAGATAGATAGATACAGATATGTAGGTAGGTAGATAGATAGATAGAGATAGGTAGGTAGGTAGATTGATAGATAGAGATAGGTAGGTAGGTAGATAGATAGATACAGATAGGTAGGTAGGTAGATTAATAGATAGAGATAGGTAGGTAGGTTGGTAGATTGATAGAGACAGATAGGTAGGTAGGTAGATAGATAGATAGAGATAGGTAAGTAGATATATAGATACAGATAGGTAGATAGATAGATACAGATAGGTAGGTAGGTAGATATATAGATACAGATATGTAGGTAGGTAGATAGATAGATAGATAGAGATAGGTAGGTAGGTAGATTGATAGATACAGATAGGGAGGTAGGTAGATTGATAGAGATAGGTAGGTAGGTAGGTAGATAGATACAGATAGGTAGGTAGATAGATAGATAGATAGAGATAGGTAGGTAGGTAGGTAGATAGATAGAGATAGGGAGATAGGTAGATAGATAGATAGAGATAGGGAGATAGGTAGATAGATAGATACAGATAGGTAGGTAGGTAGATAGATAGATAGAGATAGGTAGGTAGGTAGATAGATGGATACAGATAGGTAGGTAGGTAGATAGATAGATACAGATAGGTAGGTAGGTACATAGATAGATAGAGATAGGTAGGTAGGTAGATAGATAGATAGAGATAGGTAGGTAGGTAGATAGATAGAGATAGGTTGGTAGGTAGATTGATAGATAGAGATAGGTAGATAGGTAGATAAATAGATACAGATAGGTAGGTAGGTAGATAGATAGATAGAGATAGGTAGGTAGGTAGATAGATAGATAAAGATAGGTAGGTAGGTAGATTGATAGATACAGATAGGTAGGTAGATAGATAGATAGAGATAGGTAGGTCGGTACATAGATAGATAGAGATAGATAGGTAGGTAGGTAGATTGATAGAGACAGATAGGTAGGTAGGTAGATAGATAGATAGAGATAGGTAGGTAGGTAGATAGATAGAGATAGGTAGGTAGGTAGATTGATAGATAGAGATAGGTAGGTAGGTAGGTACATAGATAGAAATAGGTAGGTAGGTAGATAGATAGATACAGATAGGTAGGTAGGTAGATTGATAGATAGAGATAGGTAGGTAGGTACATAGATAGATAGAGATAGATAGGTAGGTAGGTAGATTGATAGAGACAGATAGGTAGGTAGGTAGATAGATAGATAGAGATAGGTAGGTAGGTAGATAGATAGAGATAGGTAGGTAGGTAGATTGATAGATAGAGATAGGTAGGTAGGTAGGTACATAGATAGAAATAGGTAGGTAGGTAGATAGATAGATACAGATAGGTAGGTAGGTAGATTGATAGATAGAGATAGGTAGGTAGGTAGATTGATAGATAGAGATAGGTAGATAGGTAGATAGATAGATACAGATAGGTAGGTATGTATATAGATAGATACAGATAGGTAGGTAGGTAGATTGATAGATAGAGATAGGTAGGTAGGTAGATTGATAGATAGAGATAGGTAGGTAGGTAGATTGATAGAGATAGGTAGGTAGGTAGGTAGGGTAGGTAGATAGATATAGATAGGTAGGTAGATAGATAGAGATAGGTAGGTAGGTAGGTAGGTAGATAGATAGATAGATAGAGATAGGTAGGTAGGTAGATTGATAGATAGAGATAGGTAGGTAGGTAGATAGATAGAGATAGGTAGGTAGGTAGATTGATAGATAGAGATAGGTAGGTAGGTAGGTACATAGATAGAAATAGGTAGGTAGGTAGATAGATAGATACAGATAGGTAGGTAGGTAGATTGATAGATAGAGATTGGTAGGTAGGTAGATTGATAGATAGAGATAGGTAGATAGGTAGATAGATAGATACAGATAGGTAGGTAGGTAGATTGATAGATAGAGATAGGTAGGTAGGTAGATTGATAGATAGAGATAGGTAGGTAGGTAGGTATTGATAGAGATAGGTAGGTAGGTAGGTACATAGATATAGATAGGTAGGTAGATAGATAGAGATAGGTAGGTAGGTAGGTAGGTAGGTAGATAGATAGAGATAGGTAGGTAGGTAGATTGATAGATAGAGATAGGTAGGTAGGTAGATAGAGATAGGTAGGTAGGTAGATTGATAGATAGAGATAGGTAGGTAGGTAGGTACATAGATAGAAATAGGTAGGTAGGTAGATAGATAGATACAGATAGGTAGGTAGGTAGATTGATAGATAGAGATAGGTAGGTAGGTAGATTGATAGATAGAGATAGGTAGATAGGTAGATAGATAGATACAGATAGGTAGGTAGGTAGATAGATAGATATAGATAGATAGGTAGGTAGGTAGATTGATAGAGACAGATAGGTAGGTAGGTAGATTGATAGATAGAGATAGGTAGGTAGGTAGATTGATAGATAGAGATAGGTAGGTAGGTAGATTGATAGATAGAGATAGGTAGGTAGGTAGATTGATAGATAGAGATAGGTAGGTAGGTAGATATATAGATACAGATATGTAGGTAGGTAGATAGATAGATAGATATAGGTAGGTAGGTAGATTGATAGATACAGATAGGTAGGTAGGTAGATAGATAGATACAGATAGGTAGGTAGGTAGGTAGATACAGATATGTAGGTAGGTAGATAGATAGATAGAGATAGGTAGGTAGGTAGATTGATAGATAGAGATAGGTAGGTAGGTAGGCAGATAGATAGAGATACGTAGGTAGGTAGGTAGAAAGATAGAGATAGGTAGGTAGGTAGGTAGATAGATACAGATAGGTAGGTAGGTAGATTGATAGATAGAGATAGGTAGGTAGATAGATAGATAGAGATAGATAGGTAGGTAGGTAGATTGATAGAGACAGATAGGTAGGTAGGTAGATATATAGGTACAGATATGTAGGTAGGTAGATTGATAGATAGAGATAGGTAGGTAGGTAGATTGATAGATAGAGATAGGTAGATATGTAGATAGATAGATACAGATAGGTAGGTAGGTAGATATATAGATACAGATATGTAGGTAGGTAGATAGATAGATAGATAGGTAGGTAGGTAGATTGATAGATAGAGATAGGTAGATAGGTAGATAGATAGATGCAGAAAGGTAGGTAGGTAGATTGATAGAGATAGGTAGGTAGGTAGATTGATAGATAGAGATAGGTAGATAGGTAGATAGATAGATACAGATAGGTAGGTAGGTAGATACATAGATACAGATATGTAGGTAGGTAGGTAGATAGATAGAGATAGGTAGGTAGGTAGATTGATAGATACAGATAGGTAGGTAGGTAGATAGATAGATACAGATAGGTAGGTAGGTAGATTGATAGATAGAGATAGGTAGGTAGGTAGATTGATAGAGATAGGTAGGTAGGTAGGTAGATAGATACAGAGAGGCAGGTAGATAGATAGATAGAGATAGGTAGGTAGGTAGGTAGATAGATAGATAGATAGATAGAGATAGGTAGGTAGGTAGGTAGGTAGATTGATAGATACAGATAGGTAGGTAGGTAGATTGATAGATACAGATAGGTAGGTAGGTAGATAGATAGATACAGATAGGTAGGTAGGTAGATTGATAGATAGAGATAGGTAGGTAGGTAGATATATAGATACAGATATGTAGGTAGGTAGATAGGTAGGTAGGTAGATTGATAGATACAGATAGGTAGGTAGGTAGGTAGGTAGATAGATACAGATATGTAGGTAGGTAGATAGATAGATAGATAGAGATAGGTAGGTAGGTAGATTGATAGATAGAGATAGGTAGGTAGGTAGATAGATAGAGATAGGTAGGTAGGTAGAAAAGATAGATAGAGATAGGTAGGTAGGTAGATTGATAGATACAGATAGGTAGGTAGGTAGATTGATAGATAGAGATAGGTAGGTAGGTAGATAGATAGAGATAGGTAGGTAGGTAGATTGATAGATAGAGATAGGTAGGTAGGTAGATAGATAGATAGAGATAGGTAGGTAGGTAGATAGATAGATAGAGATAGGTAGATAGGTAGGTAGATAGATAGAGATAGGTAGTTAGGTAGATAGATAGATACAGATAGGTAGGTAGGTAGAATATAGATACAGATAGGTAGGTAGGTAGATAGATAGATAGATAGAGATAGGTAGGTAGGTAGATTGATAGATACAGATAGGTAGGTAGGTAGATAGATAGATAGAGATAGGTAGGTAGGTAGATAGATAGATATAGATAGGTAGGTACGTAGATAGATAGATAGAGATAGGTAGGTAGGTAGATAGATAGATAGATACAAATAGGTAGGTAGGTAGATAGATAGATAGAGATAGGTCGGTAGGTAGATTGATAGATAGAGATAGGTAGATAGGTAGATAGATAGATACAGATAGGTAGGTAGGTAGATAGATAGATAGAGATAGGTAGGTAGGTAGATAGATAGATAGATAGAGATAGGTAGGTAGGTAGATTGATAGATACAGATAGGTAGGTAGGTAGATAGATAGATAGAGATAGGTAGGTAGGTAGATAGATAGATAGAGATAGATAGGTAGGTAGGTAGATTGATAGAGACAGATAGGTAGGTAGGTAGATAGATAGATAGAGATAGGTAGGTAGGTAGGTAGATAGATAGAGATAGGTAGGTAGGTAGATTGATAGATAGAGATAGGTAGGTAGGTAGGTAGATCGATAGAGATAGGTAGGTAGGTAGATAGATACAGATAGGTAGGTAGGTAGATTGATAGATAGAGATAGGTAGGTAGGTAGATATATAGATACAGATAAGTAGGTAGGTAGATAGATAGATATAGGTAGGTAGGTAGGTATATTGATAGATACAGATAGGTAGGTAGGTAGATAGATAGATACAGATAGGTAGGTAGGTAGGTAGGTAGATACAGATATGTAGGTAGGTAGATAGATAGATAGAGATAGGTAGGTAGGTAGATTGATAGATAGAGATAGGTAGGTAGGTAGGTAGATAGATAGAGATACGTAGGTAGGTAGGTAGAAAGATAGAGATAGGTAGGTAGGTAGATAGATAGATAGAGATAGGTAGGTAGGTAGATTGATAGATAGAGATAGGTAGGTAGTTAGATAGATAGAGATAGGTAGGTAGGTAGATTGATAGATAGAGATAGGTAGGTAGGTAGGTACATAGATAGAAATAGGTAGGTAGGTAGATAGATAGATACAGATAGGTAGGTAGGTAGATTGATAGATAGAGATAGGTAGGTAGGTAGATTGATAGATAGAGATAGGTAGATAGGTAGATAGATAGATACAGATAGGTAGGTAGGTAGATAGATTAGATATAGATAGATAGGTAGGTAGGTAGATTGATAGAGACAGATAGGTAGGTAGGTAGATTGATAGATAGAGATAGGTAGGTAGGTAGATTGATTGATAGAGATAGGTAGGTAGGTAGATTGATAGATAGAGATAGGTAGGTAGGTAGATATAGTTAAGATATGTAGGTAGGTAGATAGATAGATAGATATAGGTAGGTAGGTAGATTGATAGATACAGATAGGTAGGTAGGTAGATAGATAGATACAGATAGGTAGGTAGGTAGATAGATAGAGATAGGTAGGTAGGTAGAATGATAGATAGAGATAGGTAGGTAGGTAGATTGATAGATAGAGATAGGTAGGTAGGTAGGCAGATAGATAGAGATACGTAGGTAGGTAGGTAGAAAGATACAGATAGGTAGGTAGGTAGATTGATAGATAGAGATAGGTAGGTAGATAGATAGATAGAGATAGATAGGTAGGTAGGTAGATTGATAGAGACAGATAGGTAGGTAGGTAGATATATAGGTACAGATAGTAGGTAGGTAGATTGATAGATAGAGATAGGTAGGTAGTTAGATTGATAGATAGAGATAGGTAGATATGTAGATAGATAGATACAGATAGGTAGGTAGGTAGATATATAGATACAGATATGTAGGTAGGTAGATAGATAGATAGAGATAGGTAGGTAGGTAGATTGATAGATAGAGATAGGTAGATAGGTAGATAGATAGATACAGAAAGGTAGGTAGGTAGATTGATAGAGATAGGTAGGTAGGTAGATTGATAGATAGAGATAGGTAGATAGGTAGATAGATAGATACAGATAGGTAGGTAGGTAGATACATAGATACAGATATGTAGGTAGGTAGGTAGATAGATAGAGATAGGTAGGTAGGTAGATTGATAGATACAGATAGGTAGGTAGGTAGATAGATAGATACAGATAGGTAGGTAGGTAGATTGATAGATAGAGATAGGTAGGTAGGTAGATTGATAGAGATAGGTAGGTAGGTAGGTAGATAGATACAGAGAGGCAGGTAGATAGATAGATAGAGATAGGTAGGTAGGTAGGTAGATAGATAGATAGATAGATAGATAGAGATAGGTAGGTAGGTAGGTAGGTAGATTGATAGATACAGATAGGTAGGTAGGTAGATTGATAGATACAGATAGGTAGGTAGGTAGATAGATAGATACAGATAGGTAGGTAGGTAGATTGATAGATAGAGATAGGTAGGTAGGTAGATATATAGATACAGATATGTAGGTAGGTAGATAGGTAGGTAGGTAGATTGATAGATACAGATAGGTAGGTAGGTAGATAGATAGATACAGATAGGTAGGTAGGTAGGTAGATAGATACAGATATGTAGGTAGGTAGATAGATAGATAGAGATAGGTAGGTAGGTAGATTGATAGATAGAGATAGGTAGGTAGGTAGATAGATAGAGATAGGTAGGTAGGTAGATAGATAGATAGAGATAGGTAGGTAGGTAGATTGATAGATACAGATAGGTAGGTAGGTAGATTGATAGATAGAGATAGGTAGGTAGGTAGATAGATAGAGATAGGTAGGTAGGTAGATTGATAGATAGAGATAGGTAGGTAGGTAGATAGATAGATAGAGATAGGTGGGTAGGTAGATAGATAGATAGAGATAGGTAGATAGGTAGGTAGATAGATAGAGATAGGTAGTTAGGTAGATAGATAGATACAGATAGGTAGGTAGGTAGAATATAGATACAGATAGGTAGGTAGGTAGGTAGATAGATAGATAGAGATAGGTAGGTAGGTAGATTGATAGATACAGATAGGTAGGTAGGTAGATAGATAGATAGAGATAGGTAGGTAGGTAGATAGATAGATATAGATAGGTAGGTACGTAGATAGATAGATAGAGATAGGTAGGTAGGTAGATAGATAGATAGATACAAATAGGTAGGTAGGTAGATAGATAGATAGAGATAGGTCGGTAGGTAGATTGATAGATAGAGATAGGTAGATAGGTAGATAGGTAGATAGATAGATACAGATAGGTAGGTAGGTAGATAGATAGATAGAGATAGGTAGGTAGGTAGATAGATAGATAGATAGAGATAGGTAGGTAGGTAGATTGATAGATACAGATAGGTAGGTAGGTAGATAGATAGATAGAGATAGGTAGGTAGGTAGATAGAGTTGATAGAGATAGATAGGTAGGTAGGTAGATTGATAGAGACAGATAGGTAGGTAGGTAGATAGATAGATAGAGATAGGTAGGTAGGTAGGTAGATAGATAGAGATAGGTAGGTAGGTAGATTGATAGATAGAGATAGGTAGGTAGGTAGGTAGATCGATAGAGATAGGTAGGTAGGTAGATAGATACAGATAGGTAGGTAGGTAGATTGATAGATAGAGATAGGTAGGTAGGTAGATATATAGATACAGATATGTAGGTAGGTAGATAGATAGATATAGGTAGGTATGTAGGTATATTGATAGATACAGATAGGTAGGTAGGTAGATAGATAGATACAGATAGGTAGGTAGGTAGGTAGGTAGATACAGATATGTAGGTAGGTAGATAGATAGATAGAGATAGGTAGGTAGGTAGATTGATAGATAGAGATAGGTAGGTAGGTAGGTAGATAGATAGAGATACGTAGGTAGGTAGGTAGAAAGATAGAGATAGGTAGGTAGGTAGGTAGATAGATACAGATAGGTAGGTAGGTAGATTGATAGATAGAGATAGGTAGGTAGATAGATAGATAGAGATAGATAGGTAGGTAGGTAGATTGATAGAGACAGATAGGTAGGTAGGTAGATATATAGGGTACAGATATGTAGGTAGGTAGATTGATAGATAGAGATAGGTAGGTAGGTAGATTGATAGATAGAGATAGGTAGATATGTAGATAGATAGATACAGATAGGTAGGTAGGTAGATATATAGATACAGATATGTAGGTAGGTAGATAGATAGATAGAGATAGGTAGGTAGGTAGATTGATAGATAGAGATAGGTAGATAGGTAGATAGATAGATACAGAAAGGTAGGTAGGTAGATTGATAGAGATAGGTAGGTAGGTAGATTGATAGATAGAGATAGGTAGATAGGTAGATAGATAGATACAGATAGGTAGGTAGGTAGATACATAGATACAGATATGTAGGTAGGTAGGTAGATAGATAGAGATAGGTAGGTAGGTAGATTGATAGATACAGATAGGTAGGTAGGTAGATAGATAGATACAGATAGGTAGGTAGGTAGATTGATAGATAGAGATAGGTAGGTAGGTAGATTGATAGAGATAGGTAGGTAGGTAGGTAGATAGATACAGAGAGGCAGGTAGATAGATAGATAGAGATAGGTAGGTAGATAGATAGATAGATAGATAGATAGATAGATAGATAGATAGATAGATAGATAGATAGATAGATAGATAGATAGATAGAGATTGGTAGGTAGGTAGGTAGGTAGATTGATAGATACAGATAGGTAGGTAGGTAGATTGATAGATACAGATAG